>CM077162.1:118674152-119175913 GCA_039583875.1 Platanthera guangdongensis | reverse complement strand
GCGGACTAGCAGTCCGTGGGAAAGCTGCGGCACTCTCCTTCCCGATTATCCGTGCGACGGAAAGATCGGTGTTCTCCCGCTCGTGTGGATTTCTGCAGAGACGTGGATATCATTCCACGTAGAACTCGCCACCAGCAAGAATACGAAGCTTGGAGAATCTCCGTTGAGTTGTGACTCAACGCCACCGAGGTAATTTTTGCCTAGTTGTATGTTAACTTCTTAATTCAACTTCCATGGCCCGATCCCATCTCTTTGGGGTTTTCTTGATGTTTTTATTCTTCCGCTGCGTGCACAAGTGTTGTGCCATCCTCATAGAGAAACCCAACACTGCCCAGTTGTCAGCACACCCCCTGAACCCAAGTCAGCTCTCCTGACTCAAAAATACGACGAGGGGCCTAGTACGATTCGGGACATTACAACAACGTGACCCTTGATGTCATGTTCGACAAGAAGGCAAAATGGGATTGGGGTACATCAAAAGGTGAGGAGATGCTAACCACATATAATGAGGTATTCATTGTGGATTACTTTGCTAGATCTATCACAGGAGATAGTCACAACAACATGCCATCACATGAAAGTGATGAGGCATCGATACCTTCCATGCCAAGATCCCTGACAGCAGACCAATAACACAAGAACCTTCTCTATGTATGCCCACACAGGTGGCGACACCACCTACCCTCGATGGCGTGGAATTTGCAACCCCGTCAAACTTTTCTTCACCCACCTCTGATGGAGTAGTGCCGCGGTACCACACGTTGACGAACATCTACCATAACACATCCGAGCTTGAGCATGAGTACGACGAACTATGTTTTTTGATGGCCGAAGAACCCGTGTGCTTTGCAAAAGTCGAGAAACATGAGTGCTGGCAGAAGGCGATGCGAGAGTAGATGAAATCTATTGAAGATAATGAAACTTGGCACCTCACTGATCTACCGAGTGGGTGTCGAGCCATATGCTTAAAATGAGTGTACAACGTCAAAAAAGACTCACATGGTGCCGAGGCGAAGTATAAGGCACGATTCATCACAAAGGGATACATGCAATGATAAGGCGTGGATTTTGCGGAAATATTTGCCCCAGTCGCTCGCCTAGAGACGGTGCAGCTAATCATTGCATTGGTAGCGCACGAAGGTTAGAAGGTGCACCATATAGATGTCAAGTTGACAATTCTCAATGGCGTTCTTAAAGAGGAGGTCTACGTAGCCCAGCCACCTGGTTTCATTGATAAGAACATTGGACAGAAGGTATTAAAGTCCAATAAAGCACTTTATGGCCAACACAAAGCACCTAGAGCATAAAACTCAAAGCGGGATAACAGTCTTCTATCACTTGGGTTTAAGAGGAGTGCATTGGAGCATGCAGTATAGAAAAGAGGTATCAACACATCAACTTTACTTATGGGTGTCTATGTCGATGATCTTATTATCACCGGATCACACCAACAGGAAATTATCAAGTTCAAGGAGGAGATGAAGAAATTGTTTAGCATGAGCGAACTGGGTTTGTTGAGTTACTACTTGGGTATAGATGTGCACCAGACCAATGATGGTATTACTCTGAGTCAGTCAGCCTATGCATTAAAGATCTTGAAGAAGCGTGGTATGGTTGGTTACAACCCGTGTCAAGTCCCTATTGAAGCAAGGCTCAAGTTGAGCAAGGTGAGCACTAATCCTCCCACAGATGCTAGATTCTTTAGATGTATTGTGGGGAGCCTTATATACTTGGTGCATACACGACCCGACATTGCCTACTCTGTTGGATTTGTAAGCCATTTCATGGAGGCTCCAACAACTGAGCACTTAGTAGCCGTGAAACATATTTTGTGGTACATTTGTGGAACTCGCAATATGGGCTGCCACTATAATAGGGGGAAAGGAGAAGATGACCATTTGATCGGGTATAGTGATAGTGATATGGTAGGTGATGTTGATGATCGAAAGAGCACAACAGGTGTGTTGTATCTTCTCGGGAAAAGCCTAATTAGTTGGCAATCTCAGAAGCAGAAGGTGGTGGAACTATCGTCTTGCGAGGCGGATACATTGCTGCCACCACAACAACATGCCAAGGTATTTTCCTCGGGCGCCTACTCGGTGACTTGATGAAAAGGGATCCCAGTTGCGTCACAATCAAAGTGGATAACAAATCAGCTATATTGTTGTGTAAGAACCCTGTCCTCCATGACCACAGTAAACACATCGATACTCGTTATCATTTCATTAGAGAATGTCTTGAAAAAGGGAAGATAACTGTAGAGTATGTGCATACCAACGAACTGCTTGTCGATATTCTGACAAAGCCACTTGGTCGACTCAAGTTTTTGGAAATGCGCACTAAGATAGGTCTCCAAGTCATAAAGATCAAAGACCAAGATCAAGGAGGTGAATGTTGACATTAATCTTGGTGTGATTCACATTTGTAGTTTATTAATGGTTGTGTTAATCATGCTTTTATATTTTAAGTGAGCCCTTGTGACTCACATGTGTGAAGACTAAGAGTAACCAATTTCATCTTTGCTACCTATGCATGAAGTTGGCTATATTTATGTAATCTAAGTATTTGTAAGAAAACTTTCTTTTCCCCTCTTCGTGCTTCTCTCCTAACATGGTTAGTCATCAGAGAGCTTGTTACCTGCTAGCGAAAGAAGGCAGAGGTTTTGTCAGTTGAGGATGCCACTGCTGAGCTCACCGGCTATGTTGTTTGAGTTTAGATCAACAAATTACAAAGACTTGCATCCTGCAAGGGGCAGTGGAATCTCGCCGGAGATCCGTTTAGCGGCGACATTGAGTATTCTGAGACTATCCAGGGAATCGAGCTCTGAACTGAGAGTGCCAGAGAGGTTATTATGGCTAAGTTTGAGCTGCCAGAGCTGGAAGCATCTGACAAGGCTGACCGGGATCTATCCTGAATAGGAGTTGTAAGAGAAATCGAGAGCTCGGTGGTAGGTGAGGTTACCGATGGATGATGGGATGTCACCGGTGAGCCGGTTGTGGGAGAGGAACAGTCCTAGAAGGTTTCTCAGCTCCACGATCTCCAGGTGTAACTCGCTGGAGAGCTTATTGTGGGAGAGATCGAGCAATAGAAGCGCCGAGCGATCAGAGTGCTCAACGATTCCACTGGGGACTGGGCCGGAGAGCGCGTTGTAACTTAGATCGAGAACCAGTAGACAGTCAGATAAGATGAGCTGCAGCAAGATCCTGAACTCGAGGCCATTAGATGGAATGTTCAACAAGTTTAACACGTGCAAAGATGAGATGCTCAACGGAATTCCCCCGATAATTGAGTTTCCGACGAGGTTGAGAAGGAAGAGGGAGATGAACAATGCTGAGAAACATAGGAGAGTTCCAGATACCTGGTTGGAGGCAAGATTAAGGTTCCATTTGGGGGACTTATTTTCACCGGTCAAGCATTGGCGACCACATAAGGTCCTGTTCATGCGGTCGTAACTGCTGGATCGGTGAAAATAAGTCCCCCAAAACGGAGCCCAAGCGAGGCTAGCGGCTGGGAGAAATCCTTCAGCATGCCCGTCAAGTGATTGTTAGAAAGATTAATTTCTCTGAGATGTCGGAGATCGAGCACACTCGCTGGAATTTGTCCCTCCAGTGAATTCGAGCCAAGGTCGAGCTTAGCGAGAGCAAGAAAACTCCTGATCCTGTTGCTGCTTCTTGTGCTTCCCGATCTCCAGCCGATACTTGTCCAACCACCAACTTAAAATAATGACACAAGATCTAACAAACAACACACCAGAACTATTGCATTCAATCAAAACATAACAGATAACAATCCTAAGGAATCCTGAAGGGATTGACAAGAAGTGCATGGGGATAATCCCGTTGCAGCCACCCGGTGAAAGCAGAGAAAATAGCCACACAGTTTCACACACTCGGTTCACCCTCAATCCCGGTACTTAAATAAAAGCCCTAACACAAGTAAAAAGACTAACTTGCTCCTCCCCAAATTCAAAATAGTGCCAATACAAAATAACTTAACATTACATCCACCATCAGATGTTACTCGACCTCAAGGAACGAAATGCAGCTACCTCTACATAGAGACCATAAATCCTCCCACATCGCGTCCTTCGATGTGCGATTATCCCACTGGATAAGCAGTTGAATGACCACTCGACCCCCAATTGGTTATGCACATGTCCAAGATTGCGATGGGTTCTATGAGAATATTGCCTTCAGCATTCACCGCGATAGGTAGAGCATGAACGCCCGCCGGTGGTCCCTTATACTTCTTCAACCGTGGGATATGAAATGTATGGTGTATCTTGGATTCAATCAGAAGTGACAACCTATATGCGACTGATACCACTCGCTCAACCACCTGTAAGGGCCCAAAACATTTTGGTGCTAGCTTGTGCACCCGGTGTCCACCGACAGTTACTTGGCGATACAGTTATAACCGCACCCAAACCCACTCCCCTATGTTAAACACGCGCTCCCTGCGCTTAGTATCCGCTAGTAACTTTATGCGATTCTGAGCTCTTGCCAAATTAGATTTGAGCAATTGCATGACCCGATCCCTGGCCGCCAACGATCTATCCACCTTCTCAAGAAATGTTGTACCCTCCTCATACGACGGTAAGGCTGCAGGCTCCTGCCCATAGACCACTTCGTATGGTGTCATCTTGATGTCACTTTGATAGGTAGTGTTGTACCACCACTCAGCCAAAGGTAACCAACTAGCCCAATCTCGCGGTCTCTCGAAGCACATACAACGGAGGTAGCTTTCCACGCAACGATTCACACCTTTCGTTTGCCCGTCGGACTGCAAGTGATATGCCGTTGACATGCTCAGTTGGACTTGAAGGGCCCTGAATAATTCCTGCCAAAAATTTCTCAGAAACACCGTATTACAGTCGCTCACGATGGATGTGAGTAGGCCGTGAAACCGGACCACCGAATCCAAGAAACATTGTGCCACAAACTTTGCCGTATAGGGATGGTGTAATGCCATGAAGTGGCCATGCTTGCTCAAACGGTCAACAACCACCAAGATCGTGGATTTCCCATTACTTATTGGGAGGCCCTCGATGAAATCCAAGGAGATCTCTTGCCAAACCCGCTCCGATATTGGTAATGGTTGTAACAAAGCCATAGGGCGTTGATTGTCTGGTTTGCACTGCTGGCATACATTACAACTCTAGATATACTCATAAATTTCAGACTTCATGTAATTCTAATACAACAACCTTTTCATCCGTTTGTACGTCTCTGTGATTGCTGAATGATCGCTTAACACACTATCATGGTATAATTGGAGTAACCGAGTCCGCAAAGCCGAATTGTTGCCAAAAACCAGCTTAACCTTCCGCTTCAACACTGCTTGTTGCTAAGAATATTTCGGACAGGATACATTGTCAGTAGTTTTGGAGGTCATAATTTGTTGGAGCAGCGTGTTCTCCACCCACGATTGTGGTATGAGTTGCAATTAATCGGATTGCAAGGTAACCAATGTACAGAGAGAGGCGTCTGACTTGTCATGGACCCGTGAGAGGGCATCAACGCACAAATTCTATTTGCCACATTTATACTGCACCGTAAAGTCGTACCCCATCAATTTTGAAAGATTTCTTTGTTGCGCTGGGGTGCTAGCTTCTGCTCCAACACGAACTTCAAACTCTGGTGGTCTGTGAAAGTCTTTGAATTCAAGGGTAGCTAATCACATAGAGGGGGGTGAATAGGCTATTAAGATCTTTATGATTCTCTTTATGTTCTTTATGCCTTTAACTGAGTTAGGCTTTGTTGTGAGTGATTAATTTAGCTTTCAAAAATTCACACACAACATGCCAGATTTTTATAGTGGTTTCCTAGTGTATGGATACATCCACTGTCCCTCCTACCTTCTAACAGAATGTTAGACGAGGCACTTCTCCAATATCATGGCTCCTCAAAGATTACAACACGATCCCACAGGATCACACAGTCTCCACAGAGACTTACGACACAGGTACACAGCCCAATCACTCAGTAATCACCTGATCACCTACCACAGGCACAAATGCCCTACAACACAGGCTGAGAAAATAGCCTTATCACACAGATCCAATACTGGATCCTACCACTCAGCCTTTATAATTTAGGCTTACAACACAGATCTTAAATAGATCATACAAAATTGAATAGAATGTTGATTTGACTCAAGAGAAATTAATCTCTGAGTCAATTGCTTCTTAAGATGAGAGAATCTCATCCCTATCTTCTTCACAGCAACAAGATTAATAATCTTCAAGAATCTGATGCTTGTGCTGGAAATAACTCAGAACATTGATTCTGATTCTGCTCTTCTTCACAGATCCAGATATTGATCTTATAATTCGGCTCGACTTGGATCTTGAAGCAATTTCAGCTATGTATAACCTAGACTGATTCTTCTTTATCAGAGAAATCCTCTGATCTTGCTGTAGCAGATGTTGATCGCCGTAGCTAACTCAGAAACCCTTCAGATTTGTTGAATTGAAGCTCTTGTCTCTGCAATAATGGCGGGGGAAGAAGACGAAGTCCCGCACAATGAATTGATTCCTCCTTAACTCATTTCGATCCAGATCTTATCTTCTATTTATAATCTTGTCATCTAGCGAGATGATTGGCATGTGTCGCTGTTTTAACGGCTGATTATATCCTTAGTTTTACAGAATGAGACTGACGACGACATTAGTGATGCGTTGCAGCTCTTCGATGATCATTTAGAATTTTGTTGACTTTGCTGACGTCATCAGTTATAGACTTAGCCAATTTCACAAAATACTCCAAGGGTTGAGTGCGTTGAGTGAACTGACTTTACTCAATAATTTTGGACTTAGTCAATTCTTCAACTTGTCCATTTATTGAGAGCGTTGAGTCTATATGCTTTACTCAACGCCTTTTGCCTTAGCTTGATCTTCAGCCCTTTCTGCATTCTTGGCATTGAGAGCGTTGAGTGTATGAGCTTTACTTAACACTTTTTTGCCTTAGATTGATCGTCAGCACTTTCTGCATCCTTGGCGTTGAGAGCGTTGAGTGAACTGGCTTCACTCAACAATTTTTTCCTTGGCTACAGTTTTTACTTCTGCCTTCTGCTGAGTTGTTGAGTGAACCGACTTCACTCAACACTTCTGGTATTAGAAAAATTCTACTATGCATGAAGGCATTGAGTGTGTTGACTACACTCAACATTTTCTCCTTCAGCCTCAACATTTGAATAGACATTAAGTGAACTGTATTCACTCAACGCTTTTTGCCTTAGCCAAATTCTGGTTTCTTCTTTGGCGTTGACATCAGCAACATGACTCAATGCTTTCTTCCACTAGGGTTGAGTGAGCTCGCTTCACTCGACGTTATTGTACCTAAACCGAATTTTCTGTCCTTCTTTCGAGGCTTTGGCACATTCAACATGGTGTTGAGTGAACTGGCTTCACTCAACGATTTTGGACCTGGTCGAATTTCTTTGACAAATTTGCCGTGGCTTTGACACACATTGCATGGTGTTAAGTGACCAAGCTTCACTCAATGCTTTGGCTTTGACAGACACTGCATGGAGTTGAGTGACCAAGCTTCACTCAATGATTTTGGACTTAGTATATTTTTATTTGCCAGAAACTCTGGGGCTTTGACTTTTACAGCTTTTCTCGACGAATTATTCTGCATGGCGTTGATTGAGCTGACATCACTCAACACTTTTTGACTTGGTCGATTTTCTTGCTTGCTGAAACTTTCCCTTTGACTGTCTACACCTGTCTCAACATTTTTAACTGTATAGCATTGAGTAAACTAGCTTCACTCAATGCTTGTGGAGAACGAAACCTGCAAGAATAAATGAAAGAAAAGCTGAGAGGTATAATAGAAGCGCTAAATGCCCTGTTTCATAACATGTAGCATAATGCAACCAGACCGAAAAACATTAATTTAAGCTAAAATGTTTAATTGGTAATTCTAATGATAAAGTAATTGAATGTTTTCGATATAAATATAAAGGCGATAAGAAACGAAAAGCCACATCACTCTTAAAAGCCTTAACCCCAGCCGTCAAGATCGAAACCCTCTCATCGTCCCGCCGCACTGTTTCAATGCCTCCAAATGTCATCAATGAGCTTCAGGAGGGATATGAAATTGTGAGAGATGGATTCAGTCATGCCTCGTCAGAGATTAAAATAGTATTAAGAATTATTAAAATCACTAGTTTAGAGTACACCCTTTCCGAACCCTCCACCATTCTTAGAAAAGAGGTTGTAGAACTCTTCTCCAACATTAGAGTGTCTTCCTCTCAAAACTCTCTTAAGTCTAAGATTGAGGATATCAAGATAAAGGTAAACCCTAAGAGACTAGGCAAAGCCCTTCATTTACCCTCCGTAAACCCTAGCGAGGAAGAATAACCACCATCACAGACAGAGACAATGCTCTCAGGTGGTGTGGATATAGTGATGCCAAACCTGGGTCTCTTAAGAGAAAATATTTCAATCAGAGAGGTAAACTGCTAGCAGATATAGCAGGGAAAGACCTTATCTACAAACCTAGATCACATGACACAATCTCCAGGTCAATGTTTGAAGTTATGACTAGGATAATCTTGAATAAAAAGACCTCTTGGTCTTCTCTCATCTACCAGAGATTAGTAGACTGTCTACCCACTCCAAACATGGGGAGAATTATTTCCTTATCCTTAGTGAACACCTACCCTGATACATTCAAACATGAACATGGAGTGAAGATTCACTACCTGAAAAGAATGGATATAAAGACATTAGATAGATTCGCTAGGATCTTACCCAAGAGCCATCATTCAACAACAAAGGACTACTCAAGGGATAAAAGACAACAACTTGCTAAAGTAGAGAGTTCCTCCTGCTCTGAACCTGATGTAGGAATTAACCTCCCTGCTAATGTTGGTATGCAGACAGACATAAACCTGAGCCGCTCCTCAACAAACATTAAACTCTAGTATACTGTTGTGCATGTTGATAAAATCCATTCAAGCCCTAGGTCAGGACAAGTTTCAAAGAATGCCACTGAAGAAGAGGTTGCTGCAGAAGATGAGGCAGACATAGCTGATACTGATGATGTAGCAATAGTTAAAGTTATCCCTGCTGCAGAAGATATCCGCGAGCCACCTGAGCCATTAGATACTTATCTTGATAGGTCAAGCCCAGAGAAGGATGCGCAGTCTGAAGGGGAGCATAATCAGATGGATTTGACAACCTTAGACAAAGTTATCAACAAATTGGTTGAGTCTGCACCCACTACAGGTAATACTAATACCCTCTTAATTAGATGTGCTAATACATCTTTAACTAAGGAAATGGCTCCTTCTACAGGTGCTATAGTTGAGGGGTAATCTTCACAGGTCTTTGCTCTGAACGAAGTCCCACCTCCATTAAGCCAACCACCCACCACCTAAATATCTAATGAGTTACTCCTAAACCATATCAAAGCACTCCTGGATGCTCAGACCACAAACCTCGAGGAGTATGTTGTAACATCCCATTTCCAACTAGACCCCTAGGAGTAGTTTTGGCCATGAGTAGGTCATGACCAAACCCTAGGATGCCCAAGAAGACCAAGAAAACCTAAGAATGTGGGTGAGACCACTATGGTCTGCAAATAGTAAATTCTTGAACCTTAGTTTAAGATAACCATGGGGCTTCACCAAGACTTCAAGACCCAACCATGGTCTCATAAAACCATTATAAGATCCATTAGAGCACTAAGGGCCCATGGAGGGCAGCCAAAAGGGTTAAGTTGACCCAAGTCAACCCTAACCCAAATGGGTCAAACTAACCTACTTAGGGTCAATTGACCATCCCCAAGCCAAGAGGACCCCACCCAAGCCCACCTGACCCTAGGGTGAGGTCAATGGGTCACCTAGGACCCATTGGGTCCACCCAAGAGGCTAAGTTGACCAAAGTCAACTCTAACCCTAAATGGGTCAACCTAACCTACATTGGGTCAAACTGACCTGCACAAGGGCCAATTGAAGTTCCCTTAGCCAAGTGGACCCCACACATACCTTCATAACCCTAGTGAGATGCCAATGGGTCACCAAGGACCCATTGGGGCCAACCAAAAATGTTAAGTTGACCAAAGTCAACTCTAGCCCTAAAGTGGTCAAGTGCCCTGCCTAAGGGTCAAGTGACCTCGAAAGGGCCAAGACAACCCTACCTAGGACTTAGGGGAGGCCAATGGGTCACCAAGGACCCATTTGGGCCAACCTCAAAGACCAAAGTGACCTAAGTCAACCCTAGCCTAGGTTTGGGTCAAGCTAGTCCCAATGGGCTAACTCAAGCTCAAGCCCAATTCACTTGGGCTAACCTTACCTTGAGGATGAAATGGACATGTGGGCTGCCAATAGACTAGAGGGTTGACTAGCCAACTTAGTGACTAGGAGAGAGAGAGAGAATCTCAAAAATTAAAGAATAATTAGGAGAGAGAAAGGGGTATATTTAAGGGTGTTTAGTGGAATGAGCCACTTGGACCCATGCCATCAGCCCCCACTTGGGCTGGCCGACCCCTGGAGTCATTGAGGAGGAGGTGGATGGAGTGGGGCCCACCCATGCATGCATGGTGACAAAAATAAAGCTCGGCCGCCACCTCTCACATAGGAATTATCACCCCTCTTTGTACTTCATCTTCTCATTCCCCCTCTCTCCTTTCAGTTCATCACCCTCAGGACAAGGAGAGCAGCAGAGAGAGAGAGAGAAACCGAGCTGGAGCCATGAAACTGAGGGACAGCGTCGCCGCCGCCGCAATGGCTCTTCACCGCTCCTCGCGTCGCAAGGCCGCCGAGAAGGTCCTCCCTCACCTCTCTCTTCATGCCTAGATCATAGGAATGTTTAGGGTAGGGTTCGGGCTCGAATGAGCCCGAACCTAGTTCTTCTTTTCCACCATTAATGGCGTTTGGAAGCTTTCGGATGAGGTGGTGCCGCCACTTTCCGCCGCCCTAGCCGCCGGCAAAAGGTTGCCCCCACCACCGTGAGGGGGGAGGAGAAGTTTGCTGGTGGAAGCGCCGCCGGTAGCCGCCGGGAGAGCTCCTATGAAGTCAGGGCTGGATTCCAGGCGATTTGGAGAAGAAAAGCAGCAGCCATCCGATTGCTTTAGGATTAGTGCCATGCAATATTATAAATCCTGGATTTATTTAAGTACATGAATAGTGTATTTCCTGTCACCTATAATCCGATTTTTACATGCCAATATTTAGGGCACCTACAGCCTTTTTCATAAACTGTATTCAACAGAAAATTGTAGGTATTGCAGTTACCTTTAATTTGATAGGTTACACATAAATTATGGTTAGGTCTACTACCATATAGAGCCATTTTCCTAGGGCTGGTCCTAGGGTAGGTCAGAAACTAAAATGAGTGCCCTGCCAAACCCTAAGTCGAAATGGGCTGAAATTTTGGGCATGTGGCTTAATTAGTCATATATAGGCCCTCCACAAATGGGAATTTTTGTGGAAAATAATTCTATAGTTTTAGTCAGTCAGAAATGATAAAACTAATTTTGTTGATTTTTGGAGCATACCAACTCTAATATGCCCCAAATTTTGGTGGCCTGCCCTTAGGGTATGTTAGACCTATGTTAGAAATATAGACAATTTAGCCCTCTGCATGTTGAGATATCGCACTTGCAAGATCTGCAAAATTAAATGGTCTTGGGTTGCAAATAACAAAAAGGCAGAAATTGGAAGAGATGCCCAAGCACATCTAGAGGCCCAAAAGACCTGGAAGTTTGGGAAGAAACTTGTTTAGGGCATATTTAGGCCATGCCCAAAATGGGATTAATTGTAATTAAAATTATGGGGAAATTACTAAAATACCCTAGGCTTGTTTAGGTGATTTTTGGAGTAGTTCAACTCCAAAAGGCCCCAATTTTTGGTGGAATGTCCATGGGGACACTATTAAGGCATGGTTAAAGTTTCAGCACATATGGACCATATAAAGTTAGAGAAACCCCTTGCATGTGTTGGCTTGTAAAGGGCTTGGTGTGCTTATAGCCAAAAGAAGAAAAAAATGAAATATTGAATGCACAGCCCTTTTGGACCACTGACTTAGTATTACTTTAAGTATCCTCCCCTCTTTGAGGAAGATGGATGAATTAGGGTTGACTTACCCTCGGACACAAGTTCACACCCTAAGGAAGGACCTTTAGGGGTGTGAAGGACAGAGGGGCAAATGCCCTTGTATGGCCTTATAATTCAGTAGAGAGTTAGCTTAGATATATTTAAGCCTCTAGTTGAAATGTTAGGGAATTTAGAAGTAGTTAAGTACCACAAAAGTCAAACCCTAGCTTTAGGGTAGAAGCTCTACTAGGTCAAAACAACTAACTTAACATCCTTTAAAAATTGTGAAGATGGGGTAGAATAAATCTTAGGGTGAGTTGAACCCCTAGATATTTTTAGTGGAATTTTATAGATTATATTCATGGTAGTTTCTGTGTTAAATATCAAAGTGTCCAATTTAGTATTTGATTTAATTTGATCATTTGATTTAAATGGAATCTAGTAAAATTTGGTCAGTAGAGAATTTTGACCTAAATAAAGTTCTCTGAATTTTATTATAATTTTTAAAGAATTTATATGTTGCTTCCTTCATAAATTTTGTAAAGTCCATACTTGGTAAATAAATCATTTAAAGAATAATTTAACTTGTAAAAATGTGAATTTTGGCCACTGATGATTTTTAGGATGATATCTAATGTTAGGAATTTAATTAGGAATTTTTGAAGTATATTCATAGTACTTTATTCATAATTATGCCCTTTATAGATTTTTGTATTGAATTTATTTAGAATTAAATATTCTGTGAAAAATCATGAAAGTTGGCCAGTGATAATTTTAGGACTGTAGTAGTGTAATATATTTAATTCAAATTATTTGGATGATAATATCAAGTAGTTGATTTATAAATCTTGGAATATGGGGATTACTGTTAAAATAATTTTAGGACCCTTAAATGTTTGTAGAAAGTGTCAAATTTGGAAATTGTCACTTTTAGATATATGGAATATTATCATGAATTTATGAAACATTAATCATGTCTAAATGTATACTTCATGATCAACTTGACAACAATTGTCTCTTTTAAGAAATTATTTAAATAGAAGATTTAATTGAGGAAAATACAATATTTTGAAATAAATCATTATGTCATGATAGGACTCCAGTAATAACCTAGGTCATTCAGATGAAAACTTGAAGGACATCCTATCATGAACATCGCTTAGTATAGATTGGTCTGAAATAGTAATTTGGGGTAAAGTTGTATTAGGATAAGAGTTGGATTAGTGTAGAGTTAGTCGTGTTGAATTGTTTGAATGAAAGTAGATGAGTCACCATAGGAAGTTTCTAAGGAGTGGTGGGGAATCGTTGATGTGTGTTGAAAGGTACGCGAGTTCGACGAAAGATCGTCGTTCCCGCAAGAGTGAAAGGTCTAAACTACCCTAGGATTAGCTATTGTAATATGAGAGGTAATGGGTAGGGAATCAACCAATAATAATAATAAGTACCCTTGCGAAAGGTAACGTTGGCGTAATCCCAACATAGTTCCTAGTGCCCTTGAGAGCCCTTCACAGGGAATACCGGGGCAGTCCTGGGTTAACGTAAACTGAACTAACAAGCTGAAAAGAGTAACTTAGTAATTAGGGATTGCACATTCATGAACACAGATAGCCCAGGAAGATAGTTGGAAGCTTCAGCTTGGATGGTTAAGAGACGAACGTTTTGGTCAGGCAAGCTTTGGCTCGGTTGATATTTTTGACGGACGGGATGGTCCGGGGAGCTTTGCTCGGTTGCTATTTATGACGGACGGGTTGGTCCTGGGAGCTTTGGCTCGGTACTGATATGATAAATTTGCATGTGCATGAAAGGAAAGAAAGAAGTTAAGGTGGTGGGTCTTCGGTATGGTTTAGTCATTGCACCGATGCCTATTTATACGATGACTCGGCAAGTGTGGTTTAACACTTCGCCAAACTTAAGTCCGGCGGTCCAGTCGGCAAGAGTACGCGGTAGTCCGCTTAGTAAACCAGGCGTTGAGGCCTATGATAGGTCAGATTGGTAGTGCTAATACTGGTTTTGAGGTGGGCGAGGCCCAACCCACCGCTTCCGTCTGCCACTACGGAGGTATCCTGGGAGGTAACGGCTCCGAAAGGGGGAACTAAAGGTCTGTTTGTACAGACAGAGTCGGGTGTGTGTGTTGCACTTGCATGTTCCATCATACCCACTTGCATGTCATAGCATAATCAATCATTTAACCCTGACACCTATTGTATAAGTGGTATGGGACGCTTATACAATAGGCCCTGCAAAACGAACCCTTGGTCTATAAGCTTATGTGGGCAAGTTTATAAATTAAGGTTATTTCAGTATATATATACTGCTTGTGATAACCGACACCCCAACGTATAAACTGGTATGGGAAATTTATACGATGGGAGCCTTGTAGAAGATCCCTTGGCTTATGTGTACTCACATAAGTGAAGGTTAAATTCTTTTCTTACTTTACCTATTACAACATGATTATAAATTGCTAGCTAGGTCCCCCTGTAACCTGTTTTTGATAACTCTCCACTTTCACGTCCTTTCCTTTCTTCCTCCCCGCTCGGTGCCTAGGAGCATGGGGGAAGGGGTGCGGGACGATAGGGCTTAGTCTTTTAGACTAACGGTTTTCGAACCACATCATATTAGGGGATCGTGGAGGAGCAGCCCAGGAGACCGGTGCGATTGGTGACAGGGCAGTCTAGATCAGGAGTGCAGCCAGCTGGGATCGTGAGTTCCGACTTCTAGTAGTTGTTTTATTTTGCTTCCGCATGAGAGATCTGTAGTGAGGATATTGATGTACCGGGCTTAAGCTCTTTATTTCTGTACTCTTTTCCTATTCGGTGGACACTCCCTTCGTGGATTTTTTTATATATATGTGATTAGCTGTGGACTTATCTTCTCTTGCACTGCTACTTTTGTGATCAATAAGGCCGACAGGATCGGTGTTTTGTAGTGACGATCTTCCCGGGCGTGAAGGTGTCACCGCAAAGCGGCGGTTCTGGGCATAAGACCCCGAGGTTTTAAAGAAAAGGGGGGGGGGGGTCTTAGAAGTGGTATCAGAGCAAACGTCGATCGAAAACTAACAGTCCACAACCCCTGGGTCACCCCCGCACGAGTTTAGTTTGGGACAAACTAAGCAGCGGAAGCAGTGGTGTGCCCATGTGGGGATCACATATATAATTGTCCATTTTAGTTAAGGTTGAAAAATTTTTGACGACAAATGTTATGGCGCAGCCTCCAGAACTGCCTACACCACCGAGTGGAACCCGCAGATTCCGGAAGTTGCACCACCGACGTCGTTTCCCACTCAATTCCTACAGTCTGACATGGGACAGACTCTGACGGCTATCTTGGAAGCCTTCAGGAACAAACAGGCCCCGGCTCTGTAGCCTATTCCGGGAGCCAACTGGCTCAGCATCTTTCGAGGACTCTCTCCTCCATCCTACTTGGGGACAGAGACGGTAGTTCGGATAGAGGAATGGCTAGACATCATGGAGGAGATACTGACAGGGATATAGAGCCCTTGGGAGGAAAGGGTGCCACTGATTGTTTCCTGCTTGGAGTCCCATGCCAAGCAGTGGTGGAAGACAGTTCTGAAGACTACCTTTGCTGGTAGGGAAGCTGCCGAGGTGATGTGGGAGGAGTTCAGGCCCATGCTGTTGGAGCACTTTGTTCCGCAGTTGGCCCGAGATGAGTTGGAAGACCGCTTCTTGCAGTTGAAGCAAGGTTCTAGGACGGTGGTGGAGTACCATCGAGAGTTCAACCATCTGGCCCGTTTTGCAGACTCTTACAGGCTAGATGAGGCAGCGTACACCAAGAGGTTCTACAAAGGTTTACGGGAAGACATGAGGGATGCCCTTCTTTTCGTTTCGGATGGGCCTATCACTCATATTCTAGAGATGACAAAAAGGTTAGAGGCAGATTGGCTCACCACCAGAGGCCGGAAGCGGCCAACGGAGGATCAGATCCGGGGAGCCCGAAACGATCAGCGGCGAGGTCGTGCGCCAGAGGTACGAAAGTTGGAGGATCAGCCTCGACCGGAGGTGAGGCAGGAGCCGAGGAGAGGGGAGCAGGTGACGCTGGCCCCTCAGCCTATTCAGATGTGAGATGTGCAGAGACCGGGAGGTGGGGCTTACACTCCGCCGGAATGTTACCACTGCCATCAGGTGGGGCACATCAAGAGAAACTATCCGTGAGAGGGATGCCTCCACCAGCACCGCAGATTGCCCCACCGACCCAGCATTATGGAGGCCAAGTACGTGGCCAAGGACGCGGATATCAGGGTAGAGACCGCAGGCCAGAAGGACAGCAGATTTATGCACTGGACGTGGCTCAACCCAGGAACCCGGAGCAAGTGATCACAGGTACGACCGAAAAATTTTCTTTTACTTAAGTTCTTTCCTTTCCTAAAAAAGTAGTTTCATGAACTTGAATTATTAAGACTAGGCAGGAAAACTAGAAATTGAACTCTAAGCAAATTTACAATCTCAAGCATCGTCTTCATTTGCGGCAAGCCCGCACACACTCTCTTCGACACGGGTGCTTCGCACTCGTTTGTGTCGGTGACCTTTATCAAATGGTTGGGAGGAGTGGAGAGGATCACAACCAAGATGCTACGGATACGGCTACCCGACGGGTCGGAGCTGTTCACATCATCCCATTGCAACCTAGAGGCATGGATAGGAGGAAAACCCTTCGAAGCTCCACCGACAATTCTGTTGCTGCCTGATTATGATCTGATTCTGGGTATGACATGACTCCATTGGAACCATGCCAAGATTGACCGCTTGGCCAAGAGGATTACCCGGAGACATGGGGACTCGTTCGTCGTGATGGAAGGTATTAGACCCGCCTCCCATATATTCTTATCGTATATTCAGGCAGTCAAGGCCCACATGCAGGGCGACGAGATTTATCAGAGTCTCTTCGAGATGGCGGAGGTCAAGGGATCTATATCCGACGTTCCCGTGGTACAAGATTTTGCGGACGTCTTCCCGGAGAAACTACCAGGGCTGCCCCCGCACAGAGAACATGATTTCCAGATAGTGCTTATGCCAGGGGCTAAGCCGGTATCCAGAGCTCCCTACTGCCTGGCCCCATGGGAGATGACAAAGTTCCGGAGTCAGCTGCAGGAGTTGGTGGAAGCCGGGTTTGTCCGGCCGAGCTCTTCGCCATGGGGAGCCCCAATGTTGTTTGCCAAGAAGAAAGATGGAACACTCAGGTTGTGTATCGATTACCGGGCATTGAACAGGCTAACAGTCAGGAATACCTATCCTTTGCCAAGGATAGACGAGCTGTTCGACCAGTTGGTGGGAGCCCACTTCTTCTCGAAGTTGGACTTGCGATCGGGCTATTATCAGTTGAGGATCCGAGAGGAGGATATACAGAAGACTGCTTTTAGCAGCAGGTATGGACTCTATGAGTTTACCGTGATGCCCTTCGGGCTCACGAATGCGCCGTCAGCATTCATGACTCTCATGAACCTGGTCTTCGAGACATATCTAGATGTGTTTGTCATCATTTTCATCGATGGCATACTCATTTACTCGAGGACCGAGGAGGAGCACGCGAGGCATCTGACTCTGACCTTGGAGAAGCTACGGGAACATCAGTTATATGCCAAATTCAGCAAATGCCAGTTCTGGCTGAAGGAGGTGGCCTTCCTTGGACACGTTATTAGTGGAGCAGGGTTGGCAGTAGATCCGGCCAAGATTCAGGCAGTCCGAGATTGGCTACAGCTGAAGATAGCTGCGGACATACGGACCTTCCTAGGACTTGCCGGCTACTACCGAAAGTTTGTTGAGGGTTTTTCTAGACTTGCCCTCCCACTTACCTCTTTTACAAGGAAGTATGTACCGTTTGTTTGGACACCACAGTGCGAGTTGGCATTCCAAGAGCTGAAAAGTCGACTCACTTCGGCTCCGATACTTGCCCTCCCCTCGGGGAGAGAAGGATTTCAGGTTTATGTGGATGCCTCCTACCAGGGCATGGGAGCAGTTTTGATGCAAAAGACACATGTGATCGCTTATGCCTCCCGCCAGCTGAAGAAATATGAGCAGAACTACCCAGTTCACGATTTGGAGATGGGAGCGGTAATATTTGCATTGAAGGTATGGAGGCACTACCTCTATGGTGTCCACTGCGATATATTTTCAGATCATAAAAATCTGAAATATGTGGATACGCAGAAGGAACTGAATATCCGGCAACGCAGATGGGTGGAGTTTCTAGCGGACTATCAGTACGAGATGCACTACCATCCGGGTAAGGCAAACGTGGTGGCCGATGCATTGAGCTGGAGAGCTTCCACTTTTGGAGCAGGGCCCCAGCTTATGTCCATGGAGCTACTACGAAGTTTTGAAGAGATGCATATCACTCTGGTATCATCTGATGACCCTGAGTGGTACAAGGAGTACCTGGCCTCTACGAGCACCACCTATGATATACATGACAAAGTCAGAGATTGGCAGAGGCGGGATGCCAAGCTAGAGCCGATTTTCCGGGCCTTAGAGGCAGGCTCAGCTGGGGACTACACGATACGAGATCATCTGATTTGTTTCAGAGGTCGGACTTACATACCAGATGGAGGCCAGATTCGGGAGGACATCATGGCCGAGGCTCGTCATAGCAGATTTTCTATACATCCCAGGATCACTAAGATGACAGCAGATTTGAAGAAGACTATATACTGGTCGGGCATGAAGAAGGACATCGCCTACTTCGTGACCCACTGCGAGGCGTGCCAGTTAGTGAAGGCAGAGTGCAGACATCCCGCTGGTTTATTGCAGCCACTCCCGGTGCCGGAGTGGAAATTTGAGGAAATCGTGATGGACTTCATCCATGGTCTCCCTCGATCACGGGCGGGAAACGATTCTATCTGGGTAATTATTGACCGACTGACGAAGGTGGCTAGGTTCATCCCGATCAGGAAAGAGGATGATGTCAGAGTACTAGCACGGAGGTTCATAAAGCAGTTTGTGCGATATCATGGGGTGCCCAAGACGATCGTGACGGATCGAGATGGACGATTCACATCCAAGGAATGGAGGACAGTACAAACATACTTGGGTATTCGACTGGCTTTCAGTACGACCTTACACCCCCAGACAGATGGGCAAACAGAGGGTACCAACTAGACACTAGAGGACCTGCTGAGACTGTGTATTGTGGACCGTCGAGAGCCCTGGGAGAGGATGTTGCCCCTAGTGGAGTTTTCGTACAATAACAGTCATCAGTCTAGTATACAGATGGCTCCATATGAGGCGTTGTATGGGCGGAAGTGTAGGACTCCGTTGTCTTGGATATAAGACGAGGATCCGAAGACTGTGGACACAGACTTTATCGAGGATACTGAGGCACAGGTATGACTGATACGGGATAGAATGCTGGAGGCGCAGAGCAGGCAGGCGAAATATTGTGACACTCGGCATCGTCTAGTGGAGTTTCAGGTAGGGGATCAGGTGTTCTTGAAGATCCAGCCGATGCATGGTGTTTCACGAGTACGTGGTCGGCGGAAGAAGCTTAGCCCGAGGTACATGGGGCCGTTCAAGATACTGGAGCGGATCGGTCCCCTAGCTTACCGGCTGGAGCTGTCACCGGAGCTGGCCGGCTTGCATGACGTCTTTCACATGTCTTCACTCAGGAGGGCTCTACTACGCCCGGAGTTGCAGATTACGGCCACTGATGGGCAGGTAGCTTCAGATTGATCTATACATTTGGAGCTGATACGGATCGACGAACAGGGAATACGAGTCTTGCGCCACAAGAAATCCCGCTAGTCAAGGTCCTGCGGAGGAACCACGGACGAGAGGAGCATACTTGGGAGCCACAGGACCTGATGGAGGAAAGATTTCCAGAGCTATTTAGTCAGGTATACCTCACAACCTCTCAACATGTTCATTTTACTTTCCTGTTTTTTTTTAAACTAGTAGGGCTGCTCTAGGAAGAGTAGAGGCTAATCTTTTGTTTATTGGGATCTTGGCTTTGCCAATTGGGCGAATTGGTCATATATTTAGGTTTCCCTTTAAACCCCACTTAGCAACCATGGCGTCGAGATGTAATATATCACTTCTTATGGGATGTTACAAGCTTCGTTTTCTTCGATAGAAATTCCCGTAGACTTAGCCTTGATTTCGGGGACAAAATCTTTGTTTTGTTTATTGAGATTTGTAACATCCCATTTCCAACTAGACCCCTAAGAGTAGTTTTGGCCATGACTAGGTCATGACCAAACCCTAGGAAGCCCAAGAAGACCAAGAAAACCTAAGAATGTGGGTGAGACCACTATGATCTGCAAATAGTAAATTCCTGAACCTTAGTTTAAGATAACCATGGGGCTTCACCAAGACTTCAAGATCCCACCATGGTCTCATCAACCCATTGTAAGATCCATTAGAGCACTAAGGGCCCATGGAGGGCAGTTAACCCAAGTCAACCCTAACCCTAAATGGGTCAAACTAACCTACTTAGGGTCAATTGACCATCCCCAAGCCAAGCGGACCCCACCCAAGCCCACCCAACCCTAGGGTGAGGTCAATGGGTCACCTAGGACCCATTGGGGTCCACTCAAAAGGCTAAGTTAACCAAAGTCAACTCTAACCCTAAATGGGTCAACCTAACCTACATTGGGTCAAACTGACCTGCACAAGGGCCAATGGAAATTCCCTTAGCCAAGTGGACCCCACGCATACCTTCATAATCATAGTGAGAGGCCAATGGTCACCAAGGACCCATTGGGGCCAACCAAAAAGGCTAAGTTGAATAAAGTCAACTCTAGCCCGAAAGTGGTCAAGTGCACTACCTAAGGGTCAAGTGACCTCGAAAGGTTCAAGACAACCCTACCTAGGCCTTAGGGGAGGCCAATGGGTCACCAAGGACCCATTTGGGCCAACCTCAAAGACCAAATTTACCTATGTCAACCCTAGCCTAGGTTTGGGTCAAGCTAGCCCAAATGAGCTAACTCAAGCTCAAGCCCAATTCACTTGGGCTAACCTTATCTTGAGGGATGAAATGGACATGTGGGCTGCCAATAGACTAGAGGGTTGACTAGCCAACTTAGTGACTATGAGAGAGAGAATCTAAAAAATTAAAGAGTAATTAGGAGAGAGAAAGGGGTATATTTAAGGGTGTTTAGTGGAATGGGCCACTTGGACCCATGCCATCAGCCTCCACTTCGGCTGGCCGACCCCTGGAGTTATTGAGGAGGAGGTGGATGGAGTGGGGCCCACCCATGCATGCATGGTGACAAAAACAATGCTAGGTTGCCACCCCTCACATAGGAATTATCAGCCCCCTCTATACTTCATCTTCTCATTCCCCCCCCCCCCCCCGCTCTCCTTTCAGTTCATCACCCTCAGGAAAAGGAGAGCAGCAGAGAGAGAGAGAGAGAAAACGAGCTGGAGCCGTGAAACCGAGGGACAGCGCCGCGGCCGCTGCAATGGCTCTCCGCCGCTCCTCACGTCGCAAGGCCGCTGGGAAGGTCCTCCCTCACCTCTCTCTTCATGCCTAGATCTTAGGAATGTTTAGGGTAGGGTTCGAGCTCTAATGAGCCCGAACCCAGTTCTTCTTTTCCTCTATTAATGGCGTTTGGAAGCTTTCGGGTGAGGTGGTGCCGCCACTTTCCGCCGCCCTAGCCGCCGGCAAAAGGTTGCCCCCACCACCGTGAGGGGGGAGGAGAAGTTTGCCGGTGGAAGCGCCGCCGGTAGCCGCCGGGAGAGCTCCCATGAAGTTCGGGCTGGATTCCAGGCGGTTTGGAGAACAAAAGCAGCAGCCGTCCGATTGTTTTAGGATTAGTGCCATGCAATATTATAAATCCTGGATTTATTTAAGTACATGAATAGTGTATTTCCTGTCTCCTATAATGCGATTGTTTGCATGCCAATATTTAGGGCACCTACAGCCTTTAACAAACATGTATTCAACATGAAAATTGTAGGTCTTGAAGTTACCTTTAATTTGATAGGTTACACATAAATGTTGGTTAGGTCTACTACCCTATAGAGCCATTTTCCTAGGGCTGGTCCTAGGGTAGGTCAGAAACTAAAATGAGTGCCCTGCCCAAAACCTAAGTCCAAATGGGCTGAAATGTTGGGCATGTGGCTTAATTAGTCATAGCTAGGCTCTCCCCAAACATGGGAATTTTTGGGGAAAATAATTCTATAGTTTTAGTCATAATATGATAAACTAAATTTTGTTGATATTTGGAGCATACCAACTCTAATATGCCCCAAATTTTGATGGCCTTCCCTTAGGGGGATGTTAGACCTATGGTAGCAAAATTAGACAATTTAGCCCTCTGCATGTTGAGATATCTAACTTGCAAGATCTGAAAAATTGAATGGTCTTGGGCTGCAAATAACAAAAATGCAGAAATTGGAAGAGATGCCCAATCCCATCAAGAGTCCCAAAAGATCTGGGATTTTGGGAAGAAACTGGTTTATGGCATATGTAGGCCTTGCCCAAAAATGGGATTAATTGGAATTAAAATTAGGGGGAAATTACTAAAATACCCCTAGGCTTGTTTAGGTGATTCTTGGAGTAGTTCAACTCCAAAAGGCCCCAATTTTTGGTGGCATGTCTATGGGAACATTATTAAGGCATGGTTAAAGGTTCAGCCCATATGGACCACAGCAAGTTAGGGAAACCCCTTGCATGTGTTGGCTTGTAAAGGGCTTGGTGTGCTTATTGCCAAAAAGAAGAAAAAATGAAATATTGAATGCACAGCCCTTTTGGACCACTGACTTAGTATTACCTTAAGTACCATCCCCTCTTTGGGAAAGATGGATGAATTAGGGTTGACTTACCCTTGGATCCAAGTTCACACCCTAAGGAAGGACCTTTAGGGGGTTGTGAAGGACATAGGGGCAAATGCCCTTGTATGGCCTTGTAATTCAGTAGCGAGTTAGTTTAGATATATTTAAGCCTCTGGTTGAAATGTTAGGGAATTTATAAGTAGTTAAGTACCACAAAAGTCAAACCCTTGCTTTAGGGTAGAAGCTCTTCTAGGTCAAAACAAGTAACTTAACATCCTCTAAAAATTGTGAAGATGGGGTAGAACAAATCTTAGGGTGAGTTGAACCCCTAGATATTTTTAGTGGAATTTTATAGATTATATTCATGGTAGTTCCTGTGTTAAATATCAAAGTGTACAATTTAGTATTTGATTTAATTTGATCATTTGATTTAAATGGAATCTAGTAAAATTTGGTCAGTAGAGGTTTTTGACCTAAATAAAGGTCTCTGAATTTTATTATAATTTTTAAAGGATTTATATGTTGCTTCCTTCATAAATTTTGTAAAGGCCATACTTGGTAAATAAATTATCTAAAGAATAATTTAACTTGTAAAAATGTGAATTTTGGCCACTGATGATTTTTTGGATGATATCTAATGTTAGGAATTTAATTAGGAATTTTTGAAGTATATTCATAGTACTTGATTCACAATTATGCCTTTTATAGATTTTTGTATTGAAATTATTTAGAATTAAATATTCTGTGAAAAATCATGAAAGTTGGCCAGTGATAATTTTAGGATTATAGTAGTGTAATATATTTAATTCAAATTATTTGGATGATAATATCAAGTAGTTGATTTACAAATCTTGGAATATGGGGATTACTGCTAAAATAATTTTAGGACCCTTAAATGTTTGTAGAAAATGTCAAATTTGGAAATTGTCACTTTTAGATATATGGAATATTATCATGAATTTATGAAACATTAATCATGTCTAAAATGTATACTTCATGATCAACTTGACAACAATTAGCTCTTTTAAGAAATTATTTAAATAGAAGATTAATTGAGGAAAATACAATATTTTGGAATTAAATCATTTATGTCATGATAGGACTCCAGTAATAACCTAGGTCATTCAGATGAAAACTTGAAGGACATCCTATCATGAACATCGCTTAGTATATATTGGTCTGCAAATAGTAATTTGGGATAAAGTTGTATTAGGATAAGAGTTGGATTAGTGTAGAGTTAGTCGTGTTGAATTGTTTGAATGAAAGTAGATGAGTCACCATAGGAATTTCTAAGGAGTGGTGGGAATCGAGTTGATGTGTGTTAGAAGGTACGCGAGTTCGACGAAAGATCGTCGTTCCCGCAAGAGTGAAAGGTCTAAACTACCCTAGGATTAGCCTATCGCAATATGAGAAGGTAATGGGTAAGGGAATCAACCAATAATAATAAGTACCTTACGAAAGGGAACGTTGGGCGTAATCCCAACATAGTTCCTAGTGCCCCTTGAGAGCCCTTCACAGGGAATACCGGGGTCAGTCCTGGGTTAACGTAAACTGAACTAACAAGCTGAAAAGAGTAACTTAGTAATTCGGGATTGCACATTTCACGAACACAGATAGCACAGGAAGATAATTGGAAGCTTCGGCTTGGATGGTTAAGAGACGGACGTTTTGGTCCGACGAGCTTTGGCTCGGTTGATATTTTTGACGGACGGGATGGTCCGGGGAGCTTTGGCTCTGTTGATATTTATGATGGACGGGTTGGTCCGGGGAGCTTTGGCTCGGTACTGATACGATAAATTTGCATGTGCATGAAAGGAAAGAAAGTTAAGGTGGTGGATCTTCGGTATGGGTTAGTCGTTGCACCGACACCTATACGATGACTCGACAAGTGTGGTTTAACACTTCGCCAAACTTAAGTCCAGCGGTACAGTCGCCAAGAATACGCGGTAGTCCGCTTTGTGCACCAAGCATTGAGGCGTACGATAGGTCAGATCGGTAGTGCTAATACTGGTTTTGAGGTGGGCGAGGCCCAACCCACTGCTTTCGTCTGCCACTAAGGAGGTATTCTGGGAGGTAACGACTCCGAAAGGGGGAACTAAAGGTCTGTGTGCACAAAGTCGGGTGTGTGTGTTGCACTTGCATGTTCCATCATACCCACTTGCATGTCATAGCATAATCGATTCATTTAACTCTGACACCTATTGTATAAGTGGTATGGGACGCTTATACAATAGGCCCTCCAAAACGACCCCTTGGTCTATAAGCTTGTGTGGGCAAGTTTATAAATTAAGGTTATTTCAATATATATATACTGCTTGTGATAACCGACACCCCAACGTATAAAGTGGTATGAGATATTTAATACGATGGGAGCCTTGTAGAAGATCCCTTGGCTTATGTGTACTCACATAAGTGAAGGTTAAATTCTTTTCTTACTTTACCTATTACAACATGATTATAAATTGCTAGTTAGGTCCCCCTGTCACCTGTTTTTGATAACTCTCCACTTTCACGTCCTTTCCTTTCTTCCTCCCCGCTCGGTCCCTAGGAGCATGGGGGAAGGGGTAGGGGACAATAGGGCTTAGTCTTTTAGAGTAACGATTTTCGAACCACATCATATTAGGGGATCATGGAGCCGAGTATGGAGGAGCAGCCCAGGAGACCGGTGCGATTGGAGACAGGGCAGTCTAGCTCAGGAGTGCAGCTAGCTGGGATCGTGAGTTCCGACTTCTAGTAGTTATTTTATTTTGCTTCCACATGAGAGATCTGTAGTGAGGATATTGATGTACCGGGCTTAAACCCTTTATTTATGTACTCTTTTCCTATTCGGTGGACACTCCCTTCGTGGAGTTTTTTTTTATATATATGTGATTAGCTGTGGACTTATCTTCTCTTGCACTGCTACTTTTGTGATCAATAAGGCCGGCAGGATCAGCGTTTTGTAGTGACGATCTTCCTGGGCGCGAAGGTGTCACCGCAAAGCGGCGGTTCTGGGCATAAGACCCCGGGGTTTTAAAGAAAAAGGGGGGGGGGGGGGGGTCTTACATATGTTGACCAATCAGTTTCCAAGCTAACGGATGAATTATTAACTGAAGTCAAGGAATGTAAAGAAGAAAGCTCTCACTTAAACAAACAGGTCACCACCTGGTTTGATATGGCTAGAACTGCAGGCATAAAGATGACCACCCTCATGAAATCCATGGAAATAAGCAAAAATATTCTCTGCAGCTGACATAGGATATGTAAAGAATTATGTGAGTACAACTGATGAGGTGAAAAGGAGTGTAATAGATCATGTAAATCAGCATGTCACCAATGTTGCTCTCCACTCTGTGGAGCAGGCAATACTTCTGAAAAATGAGCTGCTTGCTGACAATGATAGGATAATCCAAACTATATCAAGTAGAAATGAAGCCAACACCTCCTTACTACAAATGACCATCCTTAAAGGATACAGAAAGGGGGAGAGCAGCCATGCTAAGATAACATCACTCATTGAAGATCAAGCCTTCGATGTAATTCAAGGCACTAGGGTGGCACTACACCTGCCCCTACTGGACAAAAAGGGGCCAGAGGACCTAGAGTTCCCAGCACAAGCTAGAGTTGCACAGGATGCACAATTTGCTACCAGAAGAAAAAGGGAAGGAACTCTGAAATTCCTCTGATACCAATTGGAAGTTATGGGGATAGATCTTAACTTAACTAATTAGAGTTATATACTAAGTAGAGCAATTCACATCACAAAAATAAAGCAAAAAGACCAAGCAACATAGAAGACACAAGGATTTATAGTGGTTCCCCAACCTGGGTACATTCACTCTTCTACCACCCTGATAGGAATCCACTCAGAGTTTTGATCAGGTGCCTGACACCAATGTGCTTTTGATCAGGTGCTCAAAAACCAAATCTCAAGTCTTTTGGTTAGGTGACTTATAACCAAGAATCACTTTTGAAGGGAGATGACAACCCATTATACAGAGAGGGGTGAGAGATGATGGTGTCTTCTCTGTCAACAATCAGAGAGAAGACTAGTGGATATATGATGGTAGAAAATAACTCCCCCTGAGATGTTGAATGGTTTAGAGAGATGGAGCTTTGCTTCAGGGTGATAGACCTTCAAGCTTGTAGCCTTGACTAGCAGAGATTTAGGAACTTCTTGAATGATAGGTGTTTGTTGTCCTTGAAGTATCCAGGAGAGTATAAGGAAGAAGAAGACTCTTGATATGAATGGATGTTCTTCTTCTTTAGATTGATGTCACTACTATGCTCTAGGGCTTCTAGTTGATTTGATGATATTGGCCTGAGTATTCTACTTCTCTATCTTGGTTGATCACTGTTTGTCACTCGTTGTCACTTTTATATCTCTGTGTTGTGTGTATACTACTGTATGTCTATATCTTCTTCTATATGGACATTTGAATTCCTTAGTCTTGATGGCGGAAGAAATTTTACCGAGAGTATAAGATGCTTCGGGAATTGATCCTAAATTAACTCCGGAAACAGCTCTTGTTTAATGCATCATTTGAACGGCTATTTCCATATTGACTGTAATTAATTCTTGAGTTGATCTGCCAACTATAAAAAAATAGGCCTGGAATAACTGCACAGAATTCATCGACCTGAGCTCGCAGATCGTCGAGCTCAGCTCAGCTTCTATTTCGTCGAGCTGAACTTCTTGCTTGAGACCAGAGTTCGTCGACCTGAGTTCAGAGAAGGAACTCAGAATTCATCGAACTGAGTTCGCCGTTCGTCGAACTTTGTTCGACAATCGTCGAACTGATTTTCTGACTGAACTTCATTTCTTGGAATTCTTCTGAGGCACATGTGGAAATAAACCTATGACCCATGACTATATATTTTGCGTCAATATAAGAAAACCTAATAGTGATCCTTACCCAATCATAAATGGTGTTCCAACAATCTCCCCCTATTTGGGCGAGGACACTATTTACAGAAAAACACATAAAAATACAGAGCAAAAATAATCTGCTTGAATTATAATGTTTTCAGCAGATATACAAAAGTGCTTTAAAATAAAATAAATAAAAGAAAACTATTGATGCATCCTTCAAATTAGTTTCCTCTTTATAAAACAAACAATCTCCCCTATTTACCTTTCCTTACCCAAATTCCTTGCCCAAATCTGAGTAGAATTTATAACTCTCTACTGCTATAGCCTTTCAAATAATATCTCATTATACAGCCACTAACATATTCTTTATATTGGCTGAAACTATAGCTTTTGATTATAGTCCTGTACCACTGCTCCATTGTGGTAAGGCATGTCTTGTCCTGCCTTGTCCTGCAAAGAAATGTTAGAATTTCTGGACCCAGATTACCTTGGGTCCTGGTTCTCTTTTATAATAATTGGAAATAAAAGAATATTCAGGTTGATTATGATAACCAAGTGGATGATATTTCCTATGAGGTATTATCCACTCAGTGAAAGGATTTTTAGAATGCTGACTTTGATGATAATTTTGAAGTGAACAAAAGTTTTTGTTCTGAAATCTTGAGTTCGACGAATTAAAGTACTTTCGTCGAGCTGAGTTCAATGAATGGTATTGAGTTCGTCGAGCTCTGTTCACAGAATGACTTTCTGTATTCCATTTTCGTCGATCTCTGTTCGACGAATTATATCTATTTCGTCGATCATAGATGTTAAAATTCAACAAACTGCAGAGGCCCCCTTGGATACCCTGTTGAAAACTCAACAAACCGAAGGAGAATACGCCCACTTATAATGTTGAAAGTTTTCCCGGATCGTGGAGTTAGCAGGGGTTATCTCAACAAAGCAGTAACAACCAGCAACACATGCAACACAAGCTTCTTTATTGATCAAGAGCAAACTTATTTACAAGGCGAGACATACATGGCGAGACATGCTTCACCAAAACCTAACACCGGGAGAGCAGAGACAGTTACAAAGACAAGAACAAAAAACAAGCCGCGCGGACTCAATCAACAAGCCGCCGACCTACTGCTGTGGAGTCCGCTCAGTCCGCCAGGCCGCCAGACCGCAACCCAAGCCGCGCGGACTCACCCTTATTCCAATGCTTAGCTCTTCACCGCCGATCTGCAGGCCGCCTAACCCAAGCTGCGTCACCGAATGGGACAGTCCGCCTGAAGCAGGAGACTTCCTGAACCCCGAACCAAGTTGCCAAAGAGAAGACCGCCTGGTCGCTATCCGCGACCTGCTGTTTACCGCCTGTTGCTTAACCGCAGAGTCCGCACTATCCCTGACCGCAATCAGAGCCAAGTCCTGGCTTTCCAGCGCTATCCGCACAACCTGCACAGCACAACCGGGTCAACTCTCTATCCGCGCGGACACTAAAGTCCAGACCGCAGCAACTTACGCGAGCTCAATTACTGTTCACTTACTTCGGTCTAGGTCCTGTAGTTCTGATGTGACATGGGTCCTATTTATAGGCACGACGATGAGTATGGTCACCGCCCTAGCCGATAGGATCACCGCCACATCCCGCAGCTAGAACAAGTGTGTCCGCCAGCCCGCGGACACACATTCCAGTTCGCCGCTCCTGTGCAGATAGCCAGTCCGCCCCAGCTTCTCCAAGGCCGGACTCCAATATCCAGCTCGCCTTGCCGCCAGAGGCCAAGCCAGGACTACCACAGCCGGACTCCACAACAGCCGTGTCCGCCATTCTGCGGACAAGGCATCAGCCCGCAAAACCCGAGCTCGCAGCCTCGCCATCAAGGCACCTGCCGGACTCAGCGGACACCCGGCTACCGTCTGCATATCCCAAGTCCATTGCCTCATTGCCAAGGCACCTCCGGACTTAGCGGACACGCCAATCCAGTCCGCTAACAGCAGACTCCAGTCCGCAACTCCTGAGTCCATAACCTCGTCACAAGGCTAAACCGGACTCAGCGGACTCTGGCTCCAGTCCGCACGCTCCTGCACAAGCAATTCTCGAGTCCGCATTTCCCCAAGCTAGCAAAAAAGGAAATAGCACTTCTACTACGCTTGGCGGACTGAGAAACCAGCCCGCGCTCCACTGCGCGATCTCCCCGAACTGAGCCATCCTGGACTTGGTTCAGATCACACCAAGTCCAGTCCGCTGGCCACAAGGGCCATTCCGCACTTACTGGCGGACACTGGATCTAGCCCGCCATACCGGGCGACCTCCAGTTTCTGTCCGCGCTGACCGACGGTCTCCGCGGCTTCCACTTGCCGCTTCACTAGAGCAAGACCAAGGCAACTGCCAAACCGGTCTGCCGAGCTCCAGTTCATCAGTCCGCTTCATGCCGGACTCCGCGGATAGCATTTCTATCCGCCCGGTTACTTCCTGGGAGTCAACCGCCTGCTGAGCATACACTGGCCTGTTAGACCGCCGCTGCTGTCCGTATAGTCCGCGCGAACAGACCGCCTAGGCCGCCACAGAGCAAACCGCCTGCAACATCCCTGCCGACCTAGCAGTCCGCCAACCCTGTTCGCGTAGTCCGCGCGGATAGGTTTCCCAAGCCTTCCATTCACCCACTTTCACTTCACAGAATTCAACACTCCCCCTTGAAGTGAGAAGTGGTGAATAACTCCAGCAGCTCCCGTAACCTTGCACCTGGTCCTTCCGATAGAATCTACGAAGAGATGTCCAAGACATAGTCCTCGCCCCGCATATCATGGACCATGAGGGAGCCCTCCAGCATCTCCAAAAAGGAGTCATGCTTCCCTCTGCCTTCTTCAGCTTCAACCTCCACTCTTGCATCACAGGAGTATCACCAACTTCCTTGGACACTGAAGTCCAAGCCTCGTTGCGTCTGAGAGAAGTCACCTCTTCAGACTTGGTGTCAACCACCTCCTTGATTCTAGTGGCGTCATCACAGCCAGAAGAACCTTGCTCGACCTGAGGGCTAACAAGGAAACACGGGACCAAGTCCGCCGTGTTCCCTTCACAATATCGAGCTGGTGGCTTACTGATCCTCTTCGATCTCCGAAGAACCTGATCATGGCTAACCACCTCCGCTGCTATTGAACCAGCTCCGTTCCCGGGCAAACCCGGAACAATGCTCCCTTTGCTCCCTGAACAAGACGCCTCCTTACTGGAACCAAAAGCATCTGGAGCAATGCTCCCCCTGCTACCTGAACCAGAAGACTCCCCTCTTGAACAAGAACTGCCTGGAACATCGCTCCCCTTGCTTCCTGAGCCGGAAGCCTCCGCCTTCGAGCCAGAAGATCTTGGAGCATCGCTCCCCCTTCTTCTCGACTCTGACGCCTTTGCCCCGGAGCTAGAACAACCTGGAGCACCTGGTGACTCAGGCAACTCCACTTCCTTAGTAGCAGCCTCCTTCAGCCCACCATCTGACCTGCTTATCTCTAGCTCCACATAAGAGCTACCCCAATACGGCGTCAACTCATCGAAAACAATGTCTCTCGACACTATGAGTTTCTTCGTCGCAGGATCCATACACCTCCATATTCTTCTCTGCTCATCATACCCAACAAAGACTAGCTTTGTCTTGAGAGCACCCGGAGAGTGTAAATAGCAGGTAGATCCAAACACCCGAAGGTGCTTCACTGAGGGCTTCACTCCGAACATCAGCTCATAAGGAGTCTTCATTATGATCGGACTAAGAGGCATCCGGTTGATGACATGAGCAGCACAGGCCGTTCCTTCCGCCCAAAGAGCCTTCAGAACGCCTTTACTCTGAAGCCAACACTTGCAGGTCTCCGTTAACCAACGGATCATCCGAGCTGCAATACTACCCTGTTGTGAAGTATGTCCACAAGAAAGCTCCATCCGGATCCCTTGCTTCCTGCAAAAGCGTGAGAACTCGGTTGAGCCAAACTCACCACCGAAACTTGTCCTCAACACCTTGATCCTCCGGCCAAGCTGGACTTTCACAAGCTTCTTGAACTCCACAAACAAGTGTACCATGTTGGACTTCTTCTTCATAAAGTATACCCAAGTATACCTAGAATAGTCATCAACCAATATCAGCATGAACCTGCTGCCTCCAAGACTGGCCGCGACGGTCGGTCCCACCAGAGCACAATGGACAACCGCCAATGGTGCATTACATCTGGATTGTGCTTTGTCAACCATGAAGCGATAGGCTCCACTTTCCTGACATCCCGCACACCCCCGACCATCGCCATAGGATGACAATCTAGGCAAGCCTCTTACGAGTCTTCTTTCCGCCATTGCTTTCAGCTTGTCCATCCATACATGCCCCAGTCTTTCATGCCAGATAGCAGCACTATCACTGGCATTCATCCGATCAGCTCCAGAACTTGTTGATAACCCAACAAGGTTCTTCTCCTTCGTCCCTACCTGAGCAACGTTCGCCGAGAGCAAGACAACCTTGCACTCCTTCCGAAGATGACCTTGCTGCTTGCATTTATAGCACCTTGGTCCTTCCTTCCTATTCCTATCACGCCTAGGAGAAACACTCCTTTCTTCCTGATATGAAGTAGAGGGACCAACTTCCGCAGCAACCTTCACCTTCTTCCTGAACAACCCATCAAGGGAAGTCCAAACCTCCGCAGCTGACCGACATCCACTGATGTGGTCCAAGAGCTCCGATGAGATCACCTGCTTGAGAATAGACTCCGCTTTCGCATTTGCCTCCTTCCAAGCTCTCATCGCATCAGCATTGCCAGAAGTATCCTCTTGTCTTCCTGCTCCACATACAACCTCCCAAAGGTCCCCGCCAAGAAGAAAGCTCTTCATACAGGACTTCCACTGTTCACAGTTCGTCTCTGTAAGGAGATCAATTCCAAGACAGCTTGCATCCTCCACTGCCATGGTTCTACCACTGGTTTCCTCTACAGACGAGCAACTACTTCCATTGAGCACTGCTTGACCACTCCAACAACCTGGCTCTGATACCATGTTAAAATTCAAAAAACCGCAGACGCCCCCTTGGATACCCTGTTGAAAACTCAACAAACCGAAGGAGAATACGCCCACTTATAATGTTGAAAGTTTTCCCGGATCGTGGAGTTAGCAGGGGTTATCTCAACAAAGCAGTAACAACCAGTAACACATGCAACACAAGCTTCTTTATTGATCAAGAGCAAACTTCTTTACAAGGCGAGACATACATGGCGAGACATGCTTCACCAAAACCCAACACCGGGAGAGCAGAGACAGTTACAAAGACAAGAACAAAAAACAAGCCGCGCGGACTCAATCAACAAGCCGCCGACCTACTGCTGTGGAGTCCGCTCAGTCCGCCAGGTCGCCAGACCGCAACCCAAGCCGCGCGGACTCACCCTTATTCCAATGCTTAGCTCTTCACCGCCGATCTGCAGGCCGCCTAACCGCGAGGTCGCCTAGCCGCCAGACCGCACAAGCTGCGTCACCGAATGGAACAGTCCGCCTGAAGTAGGCGACTTCCTGAACCCCGAACCAAGTTGCCAAAGAGAAGACCGCCTGGTCGCTATCCGCGACCTGCTGTTTACCGCCTGTTGCTTAACCGCAGAGTCCGCACTGTCCCTGACCGCAATCAGAGCCAAGTCCTGGCTTTCCAGCGCTATCCGCACAACCTGCACAGCACAACCGGGTCAACTCTCTATCCGCGCGGACACTAAAGTCCAGACCGCAGCAACTTACGAGAGCTCAATTACTGTTCACTTACTTCGGTCTAGGTCCTGTAGTTCTGATGTGACATGGGTCCTATTTATAGGCACGACAATGAGTATGGTCACCGCCCTAGCCGATAGGATCACCGCCACATCCCGCAGCTAGAACAAGTGTGTCCGCCAGCCCGCAGACACACATTCCAGTTCGCCGCTCCTATGCCAGATAGCCAGTCCGCCCCAGCTTCTCCAAGGCCGGACTCCAATATCCAGCTCGCCTTGCCGCCAGAGGCCAAGCCAGGACCACCACAGCCGGACTCCACAACAGCCGTGTCCGCCATTCTGCGGACAAGGCATCAGCCCGCAAAACCCGAGCCCGCAGCCTCGCCATCAAGGCACCTGCCGGACTCAGCGGACACCCGACTACCGTCCGCATATCCCAAGTCCATTGCCTCATTGCCAAGGCACCTCCGGACTTAGCGGACACGCCAATCCAGTCCGCTAACAGCAGACTCCAGTCCGCAACTCCTGAGTCCATAACCTCGTCACAAGGCTAAACCGGACTCAGCGAACTCTAGCTCCAGTCCGCAGGCTCTTGCACAAGCAATTCTCCAGTCCGCATTTCCCCAAGCTAGCAAACAAGGCAACAACACTTCTACTATGCTTGGCGGACTGAGAAACCAGCCCGCGCTGCACTGCGCGATCTCCCCGGACTGAACCATCCTGGACTTGGTTCAGATCACACCAAGTCCAGTCCGCTGGCCACAAGGGCCAGTCCGCACTTACTGGTGGACACTGGATCTAGCCCGCCATACCGGGCGACCTCCAGTTTCTGTCCGCGCTGACCGGCGGTCTCCGCGGCTTCCACTTGCCGCTTCACTAGAGCAAGACCAAGGCAACTGCCAAACCGGTCTGCCGAGCTCCAGTTCTTCAGTCCGCTTCATGCCGGACTCCGCGGATAGCATTTCTATCCGCCCGGTTAATTCCTGGGAGTCAAACGCCTGGTGAGCATACACTGGCCTATCAGACCGCCGCTGCTGTCCGCGCAAACAGACCGCCCAGGCCGCCATAGAGCAAACCGCCTGCAACATCCCTGCCGACCTAGCAGTCCGCCAACCCTGTCTGCGTAGTCCGCGCGGATAGGTTTCCCAAGCCTTCCATTCACCCACTTTCACTTCACAGAATTCCACAATAGATTCCTGACCAGTGGAAATCAAAATCTCTATTCATAGTTCGTCGAGCTGAGTTCGACGAATAGTATTGATTTCGTCGAGCACGATTCGACGAATTATTTTGAACTAAGATTTTCTGAAGAATTTTATATTGATTTGATTTATTCATTGGCAATTCTTCAGTAGTTTTATTTATCACCTCTAATTTTTCTTTTAGTTTACATGATTCTAAAAGACTTATCTTTTCAAAAGCATTTTGTAAATCTTGTTTAGGTTTTAAATTTTCTGAAGATACAATATTTAATTTCTCTCTAAGAAGTTTTATTTTCTTCTCAGATTGAATTAAATATTTACATAATAACTTAAATTCTTCTGATGAAAGATCAAGGGTAGGGATTACCTGATCTTCTTTTTCTGATTCACACTCTGGTTCTTCTTCATAGTCTATATCTGCATCAGTGATGCTGCAAGAAGCATTTATTGCAATTAGGCAAAATTCTCTTGCTCTTGCTTCTTCTTCATCTTCAGTTGTGCAGGATGAAGCATCTGAGTCACTCCAGGTTGCAGCTTTAAGGTTTCTTTCTTTAGCTGATCCTGCAGCCAATGTTGTGAGAGAGTCCCACATCTCTTTTGCATATGAACATTCAGCAAGTTTCTCAAAGATGTCATCAGACATTGATTGTGCCAGGATGTTCATTGCTTGTGCATCAACAATCTTCAGCTTTTTTTGGGCATCTGTCCATTGAGATGATGGAACAACCTTGATGCTAGATGTTGCCTGAGATTGAGTTGGACCTGAAAAAATAGAATTAAAGATGTTTTCATTAATGGTGTCCATATAAAACCTAATCCTTGTTTTCCATAGTGCAAACTTATCAAGATTGCACATAGGTAGTCTAGTGCTTGAAAAGTCTTCAATTTGTGCCATGATAAACTCTAAAGATATTTAAGATCTATCAGATTGTTTTGGTTCATGTGTTAGCCTGTACAAACAAAGTAACCTGCTCTGATACCAATTGAAATACCTCTATCAGATCGCTTTGATACTAATTGAAAGTGTCCTGATACCAATTAAAATACCTCTGATACCAATTGAAAGTTTTGGGGATAGATCTTAACTTAACTAATTAGAGTTCTATACTAAGTAAAGAAAATCACAGCACAAAAATAAAGCAAGAAGATCAAGCAATATAGAAGACACAAGGAATTTATAGTGGTTCCCCAACCTGGGTACATCCACTCTTCTACCACCCTGGTAGGAATCCACTCATATTTTTGATCAAGTGGCTGACACCAATGAGATCTTGATCAGGTGCTCAAAAACTAAACCTCAAGTCTTTTGGTCAGGTGACTTATAACCAAGAATCACTTTTGAAGGGAGATGACAACCCTTTATATAGAAGGGGGTGAGAGATGATGGTGTCTTCTCTGTCAACAATCAGAGAGAATACTAGTGGATATATGATGGTAGCAAATCGCTCCCCCTGAGATGTTGAATGGTTCAAGGAGATGGAGCTTTGCTTCAGGGTGAGAGGCCTTCAAGATTACAGTCTTGACTAGCAGAGATTCAGGAACTTCTTGACTGATAGGTGTTTGTTGTCCTTGAAGTATCCTGGAGAGTATAAGGAAGAAGAAGACTCTTGATATGAATGGATGTTCTTCTTCTTTAGATTGATGTCACTACTCTGCTCTAGGGATTCTAGTTGCTTTGATGATATTGGCTTGAGTGTTCTACTTCTTCTCTATCTTGGTTGATCACTGTCTGTCACTCGCTGTCACTTTTCTATCTTTGTGTTGTGTGTATATTTTTGTCTGTCTATCTCTTCTTCAATATGGACATTTGAATTCCTTAGTATTGATGGCGGAAGAAACATTCCCGAGAGTAGAAGATGCTTTGGGAATTGATCCTAAATTAACTCCTGAAACAGCCCATGTTTAATACAATATTTGAACGGATATTTCAATATTGACTGTAATTAATTCTTGAGTTGATCTGCCAACTGTAAATAAATAGGCCTGGAATAACTGCACAGAATTCGTCGACCTGAGCTCGTAGATTGTCGAGCTTAGCTCAGCTTCTATTTCGTCGAGCTGAACTTCTTGCTCGAGACCAGAGTTTGTCGACCTAAGTTCAGAGAAGGAACTCAGAATTCGTCGAACTGAGTTCGCCGTTCGTCGAACTGCGTTCGATGATCGTCGAATTGATTTTCTGACTGAACTGTATTTCTTGGAATTCTTCTGAGGCACATCTGGAAATAAACCTATGACCCATGACTATATATTTTGAGTCAATCTAAGAAAACCTAATAGTGATCCTCGCCCAAATCATAACTGGGGTTCCAAAAAACTCAGATGGCTGAAGAGTTCATGGTAAAGAAGAGAGCTGAGAACAGAGATGATCCAGATCATGAACAACTAAGTGATGCCTCTGAATCCATCATTATAAATGCTTGAGTAAGCCATGGATAAGTCCTAAAGAACATTGATAGTGTATATCCTTCTGAGGAATAGATAAAACAATTGGAAAGTAATTACCTAAGGGAAAGAGTATTCAAAGAAAATCTGGTAAGGAAGAGCAACCCTAAGAAAATGCCTCCCAGATATATTCCAAAGTCATTCCTTTATTTCAAAAGGCAGACAAACAAAGCTGAAAACTTGAAGAAGACTGCTGCTACCAAGGATGCTGATGCATGTTCATCAAAAAATATCTGATGTAAGGCTGCAAGACTTAGGCTTATTTAAAATATTTACTGAATATCTTGTAATGTATATCAACAGTGTAGAAATTTCAAATCTCTATCAATGAAATTAATATGAGTTGGCCCTGACTACATTGATGCGACAAATATGCATGAAATTCTCATTTATATATCCATGTTTAATGAATATTCTGTTCTTTGATAGATATCTTATAATCACAAGATTTGTCTACTGTTGTTTGACTTAAGCTCTCTAAATTAGTTAATGTTTAGGGATATCCTAACCATAATGTTTACCTTGTCAATGATTAATAAAGCTTTTGTTATTAATCATACCGTTGCATTATCAATGACTGATAATTCACCTGTACTATTTATCATTCAATCATAGTACTAAGTCATCCCATTTAGGGGGAGTTATCCTGTACTGGGATGGCTAGTTGCCATGATAATGTCTCATTAGGCCTATCATGATGCTTTTTGTACTGATGCACCTTAGCATGTGTAACGCCCCGAAACTCAAAAGAGCGACGGGTGACGTTTTGGGCCAGTTTTTGGTTCTGGCAGGAGGCACACAGCCTGGGACACGGGTGTGTCCCAGGGCGTGTCAGGCTTGTCTCGACACTTAGCCGGCGAGGTCGACATTTTGCTCTCGACATTATGTCGAGACAGGGCACACGGCCTGCGACACGGGCATGTCGTAGGATGTGTCGACCCGTGTCGACACTCAACCCGCGAAGTCGACATTTTGTGCTCGACGAAGTGTCGAGACATGGCATACGGCCTGCGACACGGGCGTGTCGCAAGGCATGTGGACCCGTGTCGACACTCGTCCCAGGGAGTTGATGAATTTTGCTCGACGATGTGTCGAGACAAGGCACACGGCCTAGGACACGGGCGTTTCCAAGGCCGTGACGTGAGGTCGACGAACTTCGCTCGACGAAGTGTCGAGTGTCGAGATCTTGTACATGGCCTGGAGCCCAGGCGTGTTGAGGTAGACACGGGCAAGGACACAGGTGTGTCCTAGGACACGTGTAGTTCTCGGGTTGTTTTCGGGTTAAATCGATGGGGGTACACGGCCGGCCACACGGCCGTGTCAGGTGGAACACAGGCGTGTCAGGTCGAACACGGGCATGTTCGATGCCCGTGTGTTGTTCCAGGCGCGTAGATTTTGACGGCGAATGAGGCACACGTCCCTGGACACGGGCGTGTGCCGGGCCGTGTTCGGTCCAGATTGGACATTTCAGTCCCGAATCAAAGCCATTCGTTTCTTTAATTGGTGATCCAACGGCTGGGGGTTGTTCCTGATGGGATATACCCAGGATTGGGCCTTAGAAACCCTCACTTTTACTTGAGTGGTTATCTTTCTAAAGCTTAGAGAGAGAGGAGAGCCAAGGAAGGAAGAAGAAGCTAGATCCGGCCATTGGAGGAGCTTCGAAGCTCCAAATCTCGAGCCGACTCCGGATCCACGGAGGCGAAGAGAGTGCGGTGATTTTCATCCGCTTACTTTTCCATGGCACAAAAGAAGAACGCAAGGGTAACGATTCTCTTCTTGAGCATGTGAAGCTCTCCTTCGTTGCATAGGAAGCCCGCTCTCGGGAGTTTGCTGTGAGTTGGAGGTGTTCCTTCGGCTAGATATGTAAAGTCCCCGTTGTGTAGAGTCCGTAAGCGAGAACGGACATATGCATGATGTGTGAAGCCTATTCAGACATGTTGGTCTGGATTGGTGATGTTGCATTGCATAATGCCGGAGAAGACTCCGTGCGATTGATTGTTTTTCGGGTTTTCTATGTGGTAGATTGCAACAGGGAGCCTTGGGGATTAACCCAAAGGTGCACCCAGAAAACTAGGCGGATGCGTGCTCTTGCCAACTTGGTGGCCTGAGACCCAACTTGAACATAACCGGGTTATGTGAAATGTGATAGAAATGGGACTTGGGAGAAGTTTGACCTGCGCAAATGGCTTAAATTGTCGTTGCGATGTGAGCACGGGTTAGGTGGAACCGTACCCGTTCTATGTCGTTCGGTTAAAGAGACCTAAGGGTACGTGGCACTTGCCGTTGGCATAGATTAGGGTCTTCGATGGTCTATGGCTTAAATTGTCGTGACCCAGGCCGAGAAGACAAAATGCTCATAGGTTTAGCCGTCAAAGTGGCGGTGGTGAGTCCGGAATGTCTATGGCTTTAATTGACGTGACATCGACCGGTTCACCGAGAATGTGCCCTGAGAGCACGGGGTGTGTGGCCGTGCGAGCCAATGTCTGTGATGAAATGAATATATATATATTGCTCGCTTATGCTAATGAAATACAGGGAAGGAGCATCGCCGCCCCGAGCTGGGGGCGGGAACGTTATAATTTGGTCAGCATTGCTGACCGTTGCCTTGTTTTGCCATCGTGCGGTGGTTTGTTGCTTCCAGGTGCTGCTGGACCAAGCGGTCAATAGCGGGCTAAAGCCCAAATTGCGAAGCCGGCCCTTGAAAGTCTAATTGGAGTGTTTACTGCTTTTATTCATGTATGACTGGCCTGCGTGCCGTGGTTTGTAAAACATGTAATATGAAGTGAACAATTTTGTAAGGCCTTAAGGCCTGTACTTGTGTATGTACAACATTCCTATTTTGGTATTAGTGGACATTCATGATTTAGTGCTGGGTTCATTATTGCAACTTTGATAATCTGCTTCCACTAGAATTCTCTGTGTAGGACGTTATGATTGGTTGGATGGTTTCCATGAGTAACCACCCGGTCTGTCTATGGTATATGGCGTCGGGCCCCGACCGGAATTACTGCTATATACTATGCGACGGATAGGGGGTGTTACAATTTGGTATCAGACTACTGGTTTTGGTCGGGCTTAAGATGAATTCGTGGACGAATTCTTTTTAAGGGGTGGTGAGCACATGTGTTTGCGTCATCGTTATAACAGTAAAAGAACCCATGAATGTCCACTTAGGAATGAAAATACACGTGTTTGAGGAACCTGTGTGTTCCTATAATTGTTGTTAGCAATTTTATTTGGTCGCTTAACGGTGTTTTGTACCACTATAGGTGACTAGAAGTGGTGCTGGGCCGTCGGAACGTCGAGTTTCTAAGGCAAGCAGTGCACCTAATGAAGCTCCTGCAACACCTCTATCGGCTGAGACCATACGATTAGTGGCCGAAGCAGTGTTTCATATGATTAATGCGCAGCCTGCAAGGCAAACGCAGCAGCCCGCTCCTGCGATGGAGCAGGTACCGCTGCAAGAGGCTGAGCCGAGGAGAGTGGATCATGTGGTAGTGGAGCCGGTGGTGCCAAGGAGGGCAACCGAGAGACAGCTTAAGCATGTTATGAGCTTTAATCCTCCTGTATTCTCGGGGTTGGGAACCCCATCTCAAGCTGAAGACTGGCTCTCCAGGGTGAAGAGAGTCATGACAGCAACGGAGACGGAGGAGTGGCAAATGACCACCATCACTACGTTCCTTCTAGACGGTGAAGCGAGAATGTGGTGGGAAGGATTGGAGCTGCACTTATTGAGAGGTAGGCAACTTGTTGATGTCTCGATGGAGGAGTTCTCGAGATTGTTCTTGGCTCGATACCTCCCTTCGGTGCAGAGGATAGCGTTGGAGAACGAGTTCCCGAAGATGGTGCAGGGCGAGAAGAGCGTGGATGAATATCTCCACGAGTTTACTCGTTTGAGTCGATGTGCTAGCTCCACCATCGCGGATGAGGAGCGCAAGATGAATCGATTCTACGAAGGCTTGAGAGATGAGTTGAGGTTACTACTCTCGGGGCCGATGATGCAGGGTTTCTTGACCTTGGTCAACACGGCCCGGTCCTTGGAGAAGAACATGAAGAATGTACAGGCAAAGAAAATCTTGGGTGACAAGAAATCTGAATTCAAAGTGCCGACTACTTCAAAGTACGGCTATCGAAGATTCTTCAAGAAGCATAGGACTTCGGGTCCAGCTTCTTCTGGTGCTTCTGGGGCGACTACGAGTCGGACCCCAGGCGCGTGTTTTACTTGTGGAAAGTCGGGGCACTTTGCCCACGATTGTTGGAGCGAATGCCACAAGTCCGAGAGAAGGACGGGAGCTACTTACGAAGAGAAGGGCAAGGCGGTGGAGTCGACCGCGTCCCACTATGCTCCGACCCAACCAAGGGTGTATAATCTTGGCCAACAGGAGGCCATCAAACAGGCTGATGTGGTGACAGGTATGGTTTAATTTATAGCAAGTCAATTTCTTTAAATACTTGTTATGCACATGTTATCTTACCACTGCTTGTTTAGGATTTGTTTTGATTTGTGAAAATCCGGCAAGAGCACTCTTCGATAAGGGAGCTTCACACTCCTTCTTGTCCGAGGTATTTATATCACGCATCGGAGTCCCTTCTTCGATGGCGAAGGATAAGTTGGATGTGTTGTTGCCCAATGGGTGTTCGATGCGAGCGGATAAGATCTGCGATGTTAAGATTCGTATTGGGAATTAGGAGTTTGATCTGCAAGTGTCGTTACTTCCGTTGGTGGAGTTCGACGTTATATTTGGCATGGACTGGCTCTCGGAGCAGCAAGCCTATATCGATTGCGGTCGCAAGGAAGTCAAGCTCGGAGCAAGTCGTGAGACGACTTTTACGGGCTTAAAGGGGTCGAGCAAGACTTTGATGTCTGCTCTTGAGGTGGTGAATGCGGTTCATGCCGGTGCAGAACTGTTCTTTACACTAGTGGAGGTTGCAAAGCCGAAGCCCGCGTTGGATAGTATTTCAGTGGTATCGGAATACCCTGATGTGTTCCCCGCAGATCTTCCTGGAGCCCCGCCTCAGCGGGAGATAGATTTTACGATTGACCTAGTGCCAGGTGCAAAGCCTGTGTCATGATCTACTTATCGGCTAGTGCCTAAGGAAATGGCGGAGCTGAAGGTTCAGCTGTAAGAGTTATTGGAGCAAGGGTATGTGCGCCCGAGTTCTTCTCCTTGGAGCGCGCCGGTCCTCTTTGTTAAGAAGAAGGATGGAAGCTTGAGGATATGTATTGATTATCGGGAGCTCAACAAGTTGACGGATAAGAACAAGTAGCCGATCCCATGGATTGATGATCTTTTTGATCAGTTAGTCGGGTCGACGGTGTACTCGAAGTTGGATCTCAAGTCTGGGTACTATCAGCTGTGAATAAGGGAGAGTGATATCCCGAAGACAGTGTTTAGTACGAGATACGGGCATTATGAGTTTACGGTCATGCCGTTTGGGCTGACTAATGCACCGTCAGTGTTCATGGATCTGATGAACAGGACCTTCCGGGAGTACTTGGACCATTTTGTGATCGTATTCATCGACGATATTTTGGTGTACTCGCAAAGTGAGGAAGATCACTTCAAGCATCTTCATTTGGTTTTGGAGACGCTAAGGAGGAATCAGTTGTATGCCAAGTTCTCGAAGTGCAAGTTTTGGTTATCCTCAGTGACATTCCTCGGTCATATAGTAAGTGGAGAGGGTATTGCTGTGGATCCGGCAAAGATTGTTGCGATACGGGAGTGGCCTGAGCTTGCTACGGTAGCAGAAGTCCGGAGCTTTCTGGGGCTTGCCGGCTATTATAGGCGCTTCATAGAGAACTTCTCGCGGATAGCATTACCTCTCACTACTTTGACGAGGAAGGAGCAGAAGTTCGTTTGGACGCCGGAGTGCGCGCGAGATTTTGAGGAGTTGAAGTGTTGGTTGACCACGGCGCCTATGCTGAGTTCGCCATGTGGGACCGAAGGCTATGAGATTTACAGTGATGCTTCGGGCAGCGGTTTGGGTTGCGTGCTACTGCAACACGGAAGTGTGATAGCTTATGGCTTGAGACAGCTGAAAGTGCACGAGAGGAATTATCCGGTCCATGACTTGGAGTTAGAGGCCGTGATTTTTGCCTTGAAGCCGTGGGGACACTATTTGTACGGTGTGAAGATTGATATCTACACCGATCATAAGAGCCTGAAGTATCTGATTGATCAGAAGGATCTGAATATGCGGCAGCGTAGATGGATGGATTTCCTGGAAGACTATACATTCAAAATCCACTACGTGCCTGGTAAAGGTAATGCGGTTGCGGACGCGTTGAGTCGCCGAGCCCCAGCTCAAGCCAATTGGCTATCGTTGCATGATGAGCTGTTGGTGCGGGAGTTGGAGGCGTTGGAGATTGTTTGTGTGGATAGGAAATCAAGTGCTGAAGCAGTTCTTAATTGGGCTGAAGTCCAATATGACCTGGCTGATCGGATTCGGCGGGCTTTGGATATGGATGTCCATATGAAGCAGTTCATGGTAGAGGCTCTGGATGGGTCAAATTCCCAATTTGTGGTGGAGGACGGATTGCTTTGGAACGACGGTCGTCTGTGCGTCCCAAGTGTGGGTAATTTGTGGGTGGAATTGTTGTACGAGGCACACCATACCAAGTACTCGATTCACCCGGGGAGCACAAAGATGTACCGCGATGTGAAGAAACTGTTTTGGTGGCCTTGTTTGAAGAAAGATGTGGCGCTCTACGTGGCGAAGTGCCAAACTTGCGCCTTGGTGAAGGCGGAATGCCAAAAGCCGGGAGGATTTCTTAAGTCCTTGCCTATTCCGGAGTGGAAATTCGACGACATCTCTATGGACTTTGTGCACGGTTTGCCAAGGTTGCAAAAGGGGAACGACGCCATTTGGGTGGTCGTGGATCGGTTGACGAAGGTGTCGCATTTTATTCCGCATAGGAAGGATGATCCGGTGGAGAAGTTGGCAAAACTGTATGTGGATAATATAGTACGGCTTCACGATGTGCCCCGCAACATCGTGAGTGACCGAGATGGGCGGTTCACGTCCAATGATTGGAGGCTAGTGCAACATATGTTGGGGAAAAAGTTGAAATTCAGCACAGCCTTCCATCCGCAAACGGATGGGCAAACCGAGATGGTCAATAGAACCATGGAAGACATGCTCCGCATGTGTGTCTTGGATTTTGGAAAGCAATGGGAAGACCATCTTTATTTGGTGGAGTTCGCGCACAACAATAGCTACCAAGCGAGTATTCAAATGACGCCCTTCGAGGCCCTATATGGTAGAAAATGTCGCACGCCCGTTATCTTGGCTAGAAACGGGTGAGTCAAAGTTGTATAACCGTATAAAAGTGGAGGATGCTACTTGTTTGGTAAGAACCATTCGGGAGAGGTTGCTTATCGCTCAGGACCGGCAAGCAAAGTGCTATAATGCTAAGTACATGAACGTGGAGTTCGCTGTGGGCGACTATGTGTACTTAAAGATCAAGCCGTTCAAGGGTGTCTCGCGGGTGCGGAGATTGAAAAAGCTAAGCCCGAGGTACCTTGGGCCGTTTGAGGTTCTGGAGCGAGTTGGTGCAGCAGCCTATCAGTTGAAGCTTTCAGTGGAGCTTAGTGGTTTACATGATGTATTCCATATTTCGGTGCTTCGGAAGGCGGTGCAAGATCCTACGCAAATGATCGCGGTTGATCAAGTGCCGGTGGATAGCGGGCTGACGAAAAAAGTCAAGCCCGTGCGGATTGAGGACTCAGAGGTCAAGCGGCTACGAAACAAAGAGAATAGGATGGTCAAAGTCCGATGGGACAATTGCGGTCGTGAGGAGCTCTCTTGGGAACGAGATCAGACTATGCTTGTCGAGTATCCGGAGTTGTTCCACTCAGGTACAAATTTTGGTTTTGTACATGTCTTTCCGTTATATAATTTCGTGGACGAAATTATTTTAAGAGGGGGAGAGTTGTAATGCCCCGAAACTCAAAAGAGCGACGAGTGACATTTTGGGCCAGTTTTGGCTTCTGGCAGGAGGCACACGGCGTGGGACACGGGGGTGTCCCAGGGCGTGTCAGGCTTGGGTCGACACTCAGCCGGAGAAGTCGACATTTTGCTCTCGACATTGTGTCGAGACAGGGCACACGGCCTGCGACACGGGCGTGTCGTAGGGCGTGTCAACCCGTGTCGACACTCAGCCCGTGAAGTCGACATTGTGCGCTCGACGAAGTGTCGAGACATGGCACAGGGCCTGCGACACGGGCGTGTCGCAGGGCGTGTCGACCCGTATCGACACTCGTCCCGGGGAGTCGACGAATTTTGCTCGACGATGTGTCGAGACAAGGCACACGGCCTAGGACACGGGCGTGTCCAAGGCCGTGTCGTGAGGTCGACGAACTTCGCTCTACGAAGTGTCGAGTGTCGAGACCGTGTACACGGCCTCGAGTCCAGGCGTGTTGAGGTAGACACGGGCAAGGACACGGGCGTGTCCTAGAACCCGTGTAGTTCTCGGGTTGTTTTCGGGTTAAATTGATGGGGGTACACGGCCGGCCACACGGCCATGTCAGGTGGAACACGGGCGTGTCAGGTCGAACACGGGTGTGTTTGATGCCCGTGTGTTGTTCCAGGCGCGTCGATTTTGATGGCGAATGAGGCACACGGCTGTGGACACGGGCGTGTGCCAGGCCGTGTTCGGTACAGATTGGGCATTTCAGTCCCGAATCAAAGCCGTTCGTTTCCTTAATTGGTGATTCAATGGCTGGGGGTTGTTCCTGATGGGATATACCCAGGATTGGGCCTTAGAAACCCTCACTTTTACTTGAGTGGTTATCTTTCTAAAGCTTAGAGAGAGAGAGAGAGGAGAGCCCAGGAAGGAAGAAGAAGCTAGATCCGGCCATTGGAGGAGCTTCGAAGCTCCAAATCTCGAGCCGACTCCGGATCCACGGAGGCGAAGAGAGTGCGGTGCTTTTCATCCGCTTACTTTTCCATGGCACCAAAGAAGAACGCAAGGGTAACGATTCTCTTCTTGAGCATGTGAAGCTCTCCTTCATTGCATAGGAAGTCCGCTCTCGCGAGTTTGCGGTGAGTTGGAGGCATTCCTTCGAGTAGATATGTAAAGTCCTCGTTGTGTAGAGTCCGTAAGCGAGAACGGACATAGGCATGATGTGTGAAGCCTATTCGGACATGTTGGTCTGGATCGGTGATGTTGCATTGCATAATGTTGGAGAAGACTCCGTGCGATTGATTGTTTTTCGGGTTTTCTACGTGGTAGATTGCAATAGGGAGCCTTGGGGATTAACCCAAAGGTGCACCCGGAAAACTGGACGGATGCGTGATCTTGCCAACTTGGTGGCCTGAGAGCCAAATTGAACATAACCGGGTTATGTGAAATGTGACGGAAATGGGACTCGGGAGAAGTTTGACCCGCGCAAATGGCTTAAATTGTCGTTGCGATGTGAGCACGGGTTAGAGGGAACCGTACCCGTTCTATGTCATTCGGTTAAAGAGACCTAAGGGTACGTTGCTCTTGCCGTTGACATAGATTAGGGTCTTCGGCGGTCTATGGCTTAAATTGTCGTGACCCAGGCTGAGAAGACAAAATGCTCATAGGTTTGGCCGTCAAAGTGGCGGTGGTGAGTCCGGAATGTCTATGGCTTTAATTGACGTGGCATCGACTGGTTCATCGAGAATGTGCCCTGAGAGTACGGGGCGTGTGGCCGTGCGAGCCAATGTCTGTGATGAAATGAATATATTTATATATATTGCTCGCTTATGCTAATGAAATGCAGGGAAGGAGCATCGCCGCCCCGAGCTGGGGCGGGATCGTTATAATTTGGTCAGCACTGCTGACCATTGCCTTGTTTTGCCACCGTGCGGTGGTTTGTTGCTTGCAGGTGCTGCTGGACCAAGCGGTCAATAGCGGGCTAAAGCTCAAATTGCGAAGCCGGCCCTTGAAGGCCTAATTGGAGTGTTTATTGCTTTTATTCATGTATGACCGGCCTGCGTGCCGTGGTTTGTAAAACATGTAATATGAAGTGAATAATTTTGTAAGGCCTTAAGGCCTATACTTGTGTATGTACAACATTCCTATTTTGGTATTAGTGGACATTCATGCTTTAGTGCTGGGTTCTTTATTGCAACTTTTATAATCTGCTTTCGCTAGAATGCTCTGTGTAGGACGTTATGATTGGTTGGATGATTTCCATGAGTAACCACCCGGTCTGTCTATGGTATATGGCGTTGGGCCCCGGCAGACCTACTGCTATATGCTATGCGACGGATAGGGGGTGTTACATCATGGATGGGTGTTCTGCCTTCTTCAAATAAGGGGAGATTGTTGTGAATTGTGCCCTACAATATTCCTCAGGATTTGAAGCGGCATCACCAATCATACTAAGGGGCATAATATATTTGATGTGTGCTTAATTTCATGCATGCAGGTAGTCCATGATTGGATAGGTGAAGAAAAAGAGTATGATGGAGGATTCAGACTTCATCGAGCTCAGCTTACCATTCGTCGAGCTCAGCTCACTATTCGTCGAGCTGAGCTCACCATTTGTCGAGCTAAATACAGAAGTTTAGGACTCAAAATTCGTCGAGCTCAGCTCACCATTCGTCAAGCTAAATTCAGAAGTTTGGGACTCAGAATTCGTTGAGCTCAGCTCACCATTGGTCGAGCTAAATTCAGAAGGTTGGGGCTCAAAATTCGTCGAGCTCAGCTTACCATTCATCGAGCTAAATTCAGAGTCTGGGATTCAGAATTCATCTAACTCAGCTCACCGATCGTTGAAATCAGATCAACATTCATCGAACTAAAGCCAGACAATTTGACTAAGGCAAAAGCACTGAGATAGTTGAGAAGAATGTCTCAGCATAAGCGTTGAGGCTACGGAGACAACTGAGAAGTATGTCTCAACATAACCATTGAGACAAAGCAAGCTAGAATTTCTCTAAGTACAGAAGCATTGAGTAAAGCAGGTTCACTCAAAGCTTCTCATGAGGAAGGAAGCGCTGAGACAGTTGAGAGAAAAACTGCTGAGACATGAGATAGTATGAGCTGTGAAGCAGAAACTGCTGAGACAGTTGAGAAGAAACCGCTGAGACAGGAGATATTGTCAGATGTTAAGAAGAAACCGCTGATACAGTTGAGAAGTAACCGTTGAGAAAAAGCCAGTGAAAATTCTCTAAGTCCAGAACCGTTGAGAGAGGAAAGTTCACTCAACGCTTCTAATGAAGAGCCAAGACAGATGGCGTTGAGTGACTTAACATCACTCAATGCTTAATGAAGTTCTGGAATTTTTCTAAGTCCAGATGGTGATGACCGCTGCTGATGTCATCAAAAGTCAACAAGTCAAAGTCCATCATGCTGTTGCGGGAAAGCTACAGCAGCACAAGATGACCTCTACTGACATCACCAGAAGTCAACAAGGTAAAAATTGTTTAAGCTATTGCGGGAAAGCTGCAGTAGAGCCAAAAGCTGTATTTGTCCTTTTCTAAGGGAGGTGGCGCTCACCATCCTTGGTTGGGCCCACGCTCAAATTGTGCCATTGATTCAAATCAACTGATATAAAAATAAGAAAGAAAAGGCGATTAGGGTTACAGAAAACAAACACAGAGCACACGAAGGAAATACAGAAAATAGAGGCAGCTGAGTTTCATCTTCTCCAACAAGCTTGAAAGCCAAGTATAGCAGAGCTAGCCAGCAGGCATGAAAAGTTAGCTGAAACTCTTTCCAATTCAACAAGTGTGTTCTCTCCAGAACATGACAGCTGTTTCTTCAGATCAGCAAGGATATAGTTGTGTGAAGGGCTATCAGCCTTCAACAATAGATAGTTGTTCACCTGTACAACAAAGAAGTAGTTGGCTGTAGAAGAAGACTCATTCCTTCTACAGCAAGAGGGATGGAATGATATCTACTCAGTCCAGTAAGGTAGACTCAGAGATTTATCTCTGAGTCAGTTATTTTATATTTACTTAACTTCCTGTATAAACTCCTGTAGGATTCAGCTTGTATGAATCTAAACCGTAGGGCCTTTTGGCCTGAGTTGTAGGTGACTAATTAGTCACTTAGATATGTGCCCTGCTAGGGTACTGAGGTAAGATCCAAGTATAGATCTGAGAGTAGGGCTATCCTCCCAGCCTGAGTAGTAGGCCTTAGAGATAAGGCTGAGGTAGGTGACTAGTGAGTCACTGAGCTATAGATGACAAGTGTGCCACTAAGTTGTAGGCCTTGAAGGAGTCTGAGTTGTAGGTGCCATGAAGGGTACTAAGGTAGGTACCTGGAAAGGTATTGAGTTGTAGGATTGCTGTAGTACTCTAAGAGTAGTGCTCTATGCCTGATGTTGTAGGGCTAAAAAGCCTGAGCTGTAGGCCTTATAGATAAGGCTGAGGTAGGTGGTCAGTGGATCACTGAGCTGTAGGAGCACTACAGGGCTCTGAGGTAGGAACCTTTATGGTTCTGAGGTAGGGTTTTGAAGAGAACCTTAGTGTAAGGCTGAGGGCCTGAGGTGTAAGCTCTGAGGAGCATTTTGGCGGAGTTTGTGCCTAGTCCAACAAGATAGTTGGATGGGTGGGATGGAAAGTGGATGTACCCAATTGGATAACCACTATAAACAACTGTGTGCTTGGCTGTGTTGTTGTTTTTCTTTTGTATTGTATGTTCTAAGGACAATCTCTAAATCACCTAGTAAGAAATTAGCAAAAATACTTAAAAATTTCAAAGCCCTATTCATCCCCCTAGGTGACTAGCTAACCTTAAGTTAAATAACTTTCAGAATTTTTCTCAGGCAAGAGCGTAAGCTCTATGTTTTGGAAAAGGAATCCCCGGATGAGCATGCCGGGAATGCACCCTGTGCTGATAAAGATGCTTATAAGAAGTATCTTGATGACTCCTTAGATGTCGAATGTCTCATGTTAGCGACCACGAACTCTGAGCTTCAGAAGCAACATGAGAATATGGGTTGCAAGGACATTAACGAGCATCTCAAGAAAATGTTTTAAGGGCAAGCTAGTTAAGAGAGATTCGATGTCACTAAGTCATTATTCTAGTGTAAGATGGGAGCTCGGGACATAGTAGGGACTGACGTACTAAAGATGATTGGGTATATAGAGAACCTTGAAAGACTACGGTTCCCTCTGGGGCAAGAGTTGGCTACAGACCTGATCCTGCAATCGTTGCTGGACAATTATGAGCAGTTTGTCTAAAACTATAACATGAATGAAATAAACATTAAATCGTGCTCCAATGAAAGCGGTTCTAAAGACACTGTATGAGATAAGGACTGGGAAGCATCCCACTATGTCATTCATTAAGGTTTGGGGCTATCAGACATATGTGAGACGTCAAATGCCTGATAAGCTGGAAAAAAAATCAAATAAGTGTTATCTTGTGGGGTATCCTATGGAAACCAAAGGGTACTACTTCTACCAACCGTACGAGGGCAAAGTGTTTGTCGCAAGGACTGGTGTCTTTATTGAGAAAGAGTTCTTAAGTAGAAAGACAGCCAGGGTTGAACTTAAAGAAGTTTAGGAACCACAAACTATGAATGAACTAGAATTGGGACCTCATTCAGGAATACAAGTAGTTGTAGCTGGAGAACCTGCTCAGGAAACACAAGTTCCACGTAGATTTGGTAGACCAAGGTTTGAGCCTGAGAGATTTGGATTTCTCGTGTCTCAAATAGGTAATGTGTTTCTTATGGATCATAGTGATGAGCCTGCAACCTACCAAGAGGCTATAGGTGGACCAGACCCTGAGAATTGGCTTGAGGCCATGAAATCTGAAATGGACTCCATGTATGAAAACCAAGTATGGACTTTGGTGGAACCACCTGAAGGGGTAAGACCCATAGGGTGCAAGTGGGTCTTCAAGAAGAAGACCGACATGGATGGGAATGTACAGACATTTAAAGGGCGACTGATGGCTAAGGGTTTCAAGCAAATTCATGGTATTGACTATGATGAGACGTTTTCCCCTATTGTCATGGTTAAGTCCATCAGAATTCTGCTTGTTATTGTTGCGTATTATGACTACGAGATCTGATAGATGTTCTTCAAAACATCTTTCCTTAATGGAAACCTCCTTGGGGAAGTGTATATGACATAACCCGAGGGTTTTGTATCTCTAGGTGAAGCCACTAAAATATGTAAGCTGCAGAGACCCGTTTATGGATTGAAACAAGCTTCTCGAAGTTGGAATATTCGTTTTGATGAAAAGATCAAAGAGTTTGGTTTTATCAAGAACGAGGATGAACCTTGTGTTTATAAGAGGATTAATGAGAGCATTGTAGTCTTCCTGATATTGTATGTAGATGACATACTGTTGATCGGTAATGATAAACCGACCCTGCAAGTTGTTAAGAACAACCTAGGGGGCTGCTTTTCGATGAAGGACTTAGGGGAAGCGACTTATATACTCGGTATTAAGATCTATAGAGATAAATTGAAGAAGTTGTTGGGTTTGACCCAAAGTACGTACAATGATAAGATGTTGAAACAGTCCAGTATGCTTGAGTCCAAGAAAGGATTCTTGCCCATGTCTCATGGTGTGAGTCTCTCTAAGGACCAGTGTCCTAAGTTTTGTGAAGATAAGGATAGCACGAAGTTGATTGTATATACTTCGGCAATTAGGTCAATCATGTATGCAATATTATGTACTAGACCCGATGTCTCTTATGCTTTGAGCATGACTAGCAGGTATCAGTCTGATCCCGACGAAGGTCACTAGATAGTCGTCAAGAATATCCTCAAGTACTTGGGAAGGACTAAGGATATGTTCTTGGTATTTGGCGGAGAGGAAGAGCTCGTTGTAAGTGGTTACACGGATGCTAGCTTCCAAACTGATAGAACGATTCAAAGTCTTAGTCAGGTTTTGTGTTTTGCTTGAATGGAGGTGTTGTTTACTGGAAGAGTTCCAAGCAGGATACAGTCGCCGATTCTATAACTGAGGCTGAGTATATCGCCACTACAAATGCAGCAAAGGAGGCTGTATGGATTAGGAAATTCATCGACAAGTTAGATGTAATTCCTAGCATTGTTCGTCCCATAGAACTCTACTATGACAACAACGGCGCAATTGCACTTGCTTCAAAACCTAGATCTCATAAGCGCTCCAAGCACATACTCTGACGGTTCCATCTAATTCAAGAGATTGTTGATCAAGGAGGTGTGAGCATATGTAGAGTGCCGATTGATGAAAATATTATGGATCCACTGACGACGCCTCTCCCACTGAGAAATCATCATGTTTATGTAAGATATATGGGTATACGATAGCTGAATGATCAACACTAATTTGAGTCTTGTGGATTGTATGTTTGTTGGCTATAATATTTCATTTGATGATTAAAAGTACTGTATACATTTCATTTATATATTTGGCAAGTTCTTTTATTAAGTTATTATTTCTATTGTGATAAATTAGTTAACTAAAATAAAAGCGCTTAGAATGTTTGCTTCCATAGGTCAAGTAGTGACATTATATGAGAACCTATGATGCTAGAAGCTTCATTCTTAAAGGTCCCTGGTTGTTGTATCATCATAGAAGCTAAGCGCGATGATGATACCTTTAAGACTAGCATGTGCGTTGACTGATTACCGGTACTCACAGGTCATGATATTGTGATATCAAGTCATCACATGGGTACTTGTTATGAACAAGTTGTACTAGGCAGACCCCTCGCGAGAATACTTTGTGGATTGTTGTATAATCGTGTCACAAGTATGGATCGAGTGGCAATGGTGTTTATTGTCCTTTTACCTAAAGTCACAGCTTTCATCGAGTGAGGAAGAGCGTGCTTAGATGCCATCAAAAGTACAGTATTGAGAAAGTTAGATGATAAAGGTAGTTATTGGGTATGTTACGAATCATTTGGAAGTTTACGTGTAAGCAGAGATGGGATTTGCCCTCCTATATGACAGGAGTTGTATCCATGGGCCCCTTGATGGAATGAGACTTAGAAGTGCATGGCCATGCTTGGTTGAGTCAATATATGATATTGGACTCACCAATTTATGAAAGTCCATTCTAGATCAGGAAACTGGGATTGAACAATTATGAGGGTGACATGGTCTATACCTCTAGTTCTATCCGGATGTAAGGGACAAAGGGACATGGCAACATTGTAACATTGGTCAAAATGTCTTATGAGTTTATAAACTCTTACTGTTTGGGGAGAAATGATGTATTGCTAGATGCCGCTCATTGTTTGTGAAGTTTTTGTTTGATACTTTCTAGATCAAGTGGGAGACTGTTGGTGCAACCATAGTGATCTGGAAGTGATCAAGCATGTTGCCTCACTGCCAACGCAGTATGAGCCTATCAGAGTTGCAGATAAGATTGTGGAGAAATTGGGAGATTGGATCTGTATTGTATAGCTCATGTGATGAGTTGAAAGAAAAGTAAAAGGCTTAAAATATTCTAAGGCAAAAAAGTTGAGTGCATTGAGTTTACTCAACACCATGGCACAGTCGTCAAACTCCAATCATCAAATTTGGCCTTGGCGCAGATTCATCGAACTCCGTTCGATGAATTTGGCCTTTGGCGCAGATTCGTCGAACACCACATCTGGGATTTGGCATTAAGTGTGTTGAGTTCACTCGACGCCATGGCTTAAAAGGCGTTGACGACGTTGAGTCCATTCAAGGCCTTCGTTGATTCAAGTGTTGATTTGGCTGGAGGTTGGCATTGATTGCGTCGTGTATGCTGTTGATACTCGATGATTCGTCGAGACAAGGGTTGCCATGTCAAATTCTGGATTCTAACAGCTGGGTATGCAGAAAGTCGATGGAAGCTTTTCTATTTACCTCTTGGAGTATAAATAGGAAGTTTTAGGGTTTGACTATTAAGCGATCAATTTTCTGTCTGAGCACACGAGCCGTACTGTGCGATAAGACTGATAACCCTAGGAAGCCAACAGAAGCTGCTCTACCTTCATCTTCTCAGATCTCGATCTTGATCCCGGCATGTGTCGCCGCCGCCTCTCCTACAATAGATCTAGCAGTCTGTGGAGACGCTGAGTGTCCTCTCCCGACCTAGTGCATGTTCGAAAAGTTGCTACGAGTTCTCCCGATCGTGTGGATTTCTAGTAGAGGCGCATATATCCTTTCTACGCTCAAGACTCAAGCCGCTAAGTGGCTAACTGATTTTTTGGAGCATCTAGGTTGCGTGTAGACTCAATCCATCAAAGGTAATTTTATTATAACATGCTTTACTTCTTGATTCATGAATATCATCAGATCCAAACTCGTTTGGGTTTTTCTTGTTCTTATTTCCACTGCGTGAACAAGTGTTGTGCCATCCCCAAAAACCCAACATCTTCTACTTCCTGTGTGCCTTGTGCTTCCTCTGGAATCCACACACTTTCATCTTTGTCTTGGACTATAGGTTCAACTTCCTTAACAGTCAGCTTGCCCATAATCACTTTTCTGCCTGTAGGACTAGAAAAGAAGCTTGACAGCTCATAGTTAATCATGTTCGATTCATCAAACACAACATTAACTGACTCCTCTACAACTTGACTTGTCAAATTATAGATCATATATGCCTTATTATGATTGTTGTACCCAACAAAGACCTCTTCATAGGACTTGGCAGCAAACTTTGTTATATAGGATTTCTTATTGTTAAGCACATAACATTTGCTCCCAAAACTTCTGAGATATGCAAGGTTTGGTTTTCTACCCTTCAATATCTTATAGGAGTCTTTTTATGGCTCTTGGTGATAGAAGCCCTGTTGAGGACATGACAAGTAGTGTTTACTACCTCAGCCCAGAAATATTCTAGGAGAGATATGTCATTCAGTAAAGTCCTTCCAGCTTCTATGAGAATCCTATTCTTCCTCTCAACAATCCCATTTTGCTGTGGTATTCTTGGAGAGGAAAATTCTTACTGAATCCAATGTTCTTCACAAAACTTTATCATGCATTCAGATTGAAACTGAGTTCCATGATCACTTATGATTCTGACTACAGAACTGTTCAATTTATTATGTATTTGTTTGACAAATGTCTTGAAGATATCAGTGGTTTCTGACTTTTTTCTTAAAAAGAAAACCCAAGTTAATCTGTAATAGTAATCAAAAATCTCAAAGGTGTAAACTTTCCTACCTAGACTATGAACTTGTAAAGGACCAATCATGTCCATATGCAGGAGGTATTAACACCTCACAAAGTCTTTGGTTTCAATGCTTTTGAAAGAAGCTTTTGTCTGCTTGGCTTTTTGGCATGCAGAGCAAATGCTCTCCTTAGTGCAATTTATGTTAGGACCATTCCTAACTAGCTCTTTACTGAAGAGCTGACCTATGGTCTTATAGTTCAAATGAGCTAGCCTCTTGTGCCATTTGACACTGTATGAGACTTTCTCATTTGCAACTAGGCATATGTGAGTGTCTGAATTTACACAAAGAAAATGTAACAGTACACATTCCAACTCCTAGTGCCTGTCAATATGACCTCTTGATCACTTGACTTCTTTATGTGGCACTCATCCTTGTGGAGTGAAATGTCATAGCCAAGATTACAAAGTTGGCTTTTGCTTATAAGGTTGTGTTGCAACCCTTCCACACATACTATTTTTCAGAAAGTGACTAAGCCATTTTAGATCTTACCATAATCTCTAGTAATCCCTTTGTCTGATCCACAAAAGATAACCTTTGATCCGTCATTCACTGGAATGAACTACCTCAAATTTCTCTTTGTTCCAGTCATGTTCCTAGAACAACCATTGTCCAAGTACCATATAGTTGTTGAAGCCAGAAAAAAAATCGCAACCTCAAAATTCAGACCAAAGCCGCCTAAGGTTACTGGCTCAGAAGCTAGATCAGACGACAAAGATTACTAGAACAAAGAATGAGGTCAAACAGGACCCCAGATGTTGCGGCAGGAAGGTCCCACCACGTACCCGGATGCTCGAAAGGAGCAACCCCTTCTCAACCAAGGATGGCCGAACTGGGTACGAGGGAAGCTAGCTGGTGAAGTCGCAAGGTCGCGGCTTGCTCTCCAAGGAAAAGGAATCCAAAGATTTAGCTAGTATCCCAAAACTGAAATGTGCGAGTATCCTTCCGAGGATTTCAAGTGCTCACCTCATACCCCTGGGGTCCTATTTATAGGCAAATACATGGGGCGGGGGGGGGGGGGGGGGAGGGTCATATTTATACCCCACCCCCCTGGCGACTAGGAAACTTCCAAAGGAACTCGCATGTGCTGGGCGAGTATCTCGCCTAGTCGCCTACCCGGCGAGTATGCGAGGGGAGCTTGCCTATACTCGCCTAGGCCTTCTGTAACGTCCCGAATCGCTCTAGGCCCCTAGTGTGTGTGTTTTGAGTCAGGAGGGTTGACTTGAGTCCTGAGAGTGCAGGGAATTGGACTGCACTTGTGGAGAAATGGAGAATCAGTGTAAAAAGGAGGTGACACGAGTAGGGACACGGCCGTGTGCCTACCCGTGTGCGTCGAATTGAGCTCGACGAGCCGTGTCGAGATCGTCGAGCTGTGTCGACACCAAGTGACACGGGTAGGGACACGGCCGTGTGCCTACCCGTGTGCGTCGAGTTGAGCTCGACGAGCCGTGTCGAGATCGTCGAGTTGTGTCGACACCAAGGGACACGGGTAGGGACACGGCCGTGTACCTACCCGTGTGCGTCGAGTTGAGCTCGACGAGCCGTGTCGAGATCGTCGAGCTGTGTCGACACCAAGGGACACGGGTAGGGACACGGCCGTGTGCCTACCCGTGTGCGTCGAGTTAAGCTCGACGAGAAGTGTCGAGAGGCAACCCGAGAAGTACACGGCCAAGGACACGGCCATGCACACGGCCGTGTCATGTGGACACGGGTCGGGACACGGGCGTGTCCCAACCCGTGTCAAGTAATGAACCGACATGGAAACTGTCGTTGCCGCTTCGCCAGGCAGGACACGGGTAAGGACACGGCCGTGTCCCTACCCGTGTCACATTTTATATATATAAGGGACAGAAAACCCTAGCCGTTTTCATGCTCTTTTCATCCCCTAATTCCTGTGAGAACTCCTGTGAGAGGGAAAACTGCAGAAGCAAGTTTTACCAAAGGAGATCCGCCATCGCCGTGAAAGAGAAGATGCCGCCAAGGAGAACTACGAGATCCATGGCTAGAAATGGTGGTACCGCTGGAGCCAATGTGAGTTTCCTACCCTCTCCCTTGGTGCTAGATCTTAGATAATTAGGAGAGACATCGGTTCAAGAGAACTTGATGGTGAGGAGAAGTTTTCTAGGTTTGGCCATGCTAGGATTTGAATCCTAGATTTTAGATCTCTTCAACCCTTCCCCTTTTTCTTCAATATGACGATGGGTGGATGGTCTCGTGAGGAGTTTATGGCCTTCGAGGTTGAATAAGGGAGGAGAATAATTCTGGAAAATTTAGGAACGATCGCCTTGACGAGGAAGACGAACCGATGCCGTTCATTTTCTTTAAGATGCGCGCAGAATCTGTATTCTGCGCGTAGCGATCTTCTAGGCCCTTTTTATGTAGGATAATGGCAGATCTGGGCTTTCGACTAAACACGAAAGTTGTATCCCTTGGAAATACCTTTCCAACGAGTGGTTGCACGACTTCAGGTGATGTCTGTGGCCCCGGGAAAACCAAATCGAGTTTGCTGTCCGGCAATTCCTGTACACAGAAATTGTGTTCTGTGCGCAGTGAACTTTGAAGCCGATTTCGAATAAGTTATTTTCAGATCTGGGTTGTGACCTGAATATGAAAGTCGTAGATCATGAAAAGATCTTTCCAACGAGGGGTTACACGACTTCACCGGATTCCTGTAGCCTCGGGAATCTCCGGTCGAAATTGCTGTCCAGATTAGTGATACACTTAGAATTCTGGTTTTATATAAAGTGCAACAAGAGTCGGTGGAATTCTGTCAAGATTAAATAATTTGTGCTACTCACCGAAGAACTGTGAATGATGGTGTTTATTATTTGGAATGCATACAACTGATTTCTTATCGCAAGATGTCTTGAGGTTTGGAAGGTTTCCTTTATGTTTAATCGAATCGAATTGATAAGATGTTGTTAAACTATAACATATGCGCATCATATAAGTCTTATGTAGAGTTCATATGGAATGACATATAGAAGATTAAACTATGGCCATGTGTATGTTGATTAGTGGATTGAATTTGGTAGTCCAATACTTAGAGAGTCATCTCCCTATGAGTAGTATTGTGTAAGTTTGTGAGTGCGGTGTTGACCGCCACTTGTTTTGGTTGTGTTGAGATGAGGTGTGGATGGATGGTTGGGCGGTGCCCTCGTGCTTGCTTCCGAGGCCCCTTCCATGTGACGTTGGTGTGAGATTGCATGTGGTGTGAGTCGACACGCGGTGTCGTAATCCCGGGTTAAGGATAGTGTGGCAGGTCTACGGGCTCGCCAGTCGTCACACCGACGGGAGTTGGCAGTTAGACTTGGTCGGTTTGGGCTGTGTCCTCGGTGTTCACTTCCCGAGGCCCCTCCGACCATGTGGACGGTTGGGCTGTGTCCTCGTGCTTTCTTCCGAGCCCCTTCCGGGTCACACAAGGCCAGTTCGGGCTGTGTTCTTGGTGCACATCTACCCAAGACCCCGCTGGGCCATAGTACGCATGGGCTCCGCTGTTGTGTTCTTAGCGTTGAGGCGTACGGAGGCCTAGGTGAAGTAGTGTGATACCCGCCTAGTAGTAGAAGTGCCCGTTCTACTGTCACCGCCTGGCCACGGCGGCTGATGCCTGAGAGGTTAGCTACCTGCTCGAAAAGTGGGAACTACAGTCTGTGTCGACATAGCAATCGCATGGGTGTGCATGGGTGAGTCATTGCATAGCATTCATAGCATTTCATATCATTGCACAACAAGATCCTCATCGTATAAGTTTGTATGGGCACTCTTATACGATGAGTTACTTTATGTAACCCGATCCTTAACTTATAAGTTTGTATGGGCATTCTTATAAGTTAAGTTACTTTCCTGCTGAAGCTTTCTTACACTTGTTATTATACCTTGATGGCTCTTGTAGAATTGTTAGTTTACATATTGATAGCTTTGTAGAACTGCTAGTTATACATTGATACTCATGTACCATGCCACCTGCTTGTACTTCCTTTACTTGCTTACTTGTTATATATACTATACTCTTGTTCCTTTTCTCCGCCCGGTGCCGAGGAGTCGCCGGGGGAGCGGATGTGAAACCACTTAGTCGTTTCGACTAACGGTTGCTACGTCTTCCTTTTTAGGAGGTCACGCCGCAGGTAGAGCAGCCGCAGACTACGCAGCAGGACAGCCAGGCCAGGACGACAGGGCCTGATGTGACGGTGCCGTCGATACCGTCTGTTACTGATGTTAGTGTTTTGCTTACTCTGATGTAGCCCGTTTGGGCAATGATTAGCTGTACTCTGATATTTTGTAGAAGCATGTTTAGCTTCTCATTATTGATGTTTTGGACATTATAACTTAGTGTGGATTTGACTTCTTCTGTTTATTTATTTGGTTGGGTTGGCATGATATATTGATATTGTTGTAGCCGGCGGAATAGGCGTCTTGTGGTACAGGTTAGCCCGTGTGCTAATGCTACCGCAAGGCGGCTGTTCCGGGCATAAGACTCCCCCTTCGTGCCGTGTTTTGGGATCCGGGAGGGGGGAGTCTTACAAATGGTATCAGTTTGCCACGATCCTCAACTAAGAAGTCATTCAACAATGGTGCCACCCCCGTTTGGTTAGTCAGTTTGGGGACAAACTGACTTAGCGGAAGCAGTGGTGTGCCCATATGTAATTCACATTAAGTTTGTCCAACTTTGACCTTACGTTTAGCCAACCTGACCACAAATTTGTCGTGTATGTGTAGGTTCCACTGCATGTTGAGCCGATGGGGGGTACTCCTACCCCTCCCATACCCACTCAGTTCCAACAGTCTGAGTTGGGGCAAACGCTTACCGCCATTCTTGATGCTTTTAAGGCACAGCAGGCTCCGGTGCAACAACAAGCCCCGAGCTCCAACTGGCTGAGCACCTTCCGGGCTCTCTCCCCTCCCGTCTACCTTGGGACGGAGTCAGCCGTACGTACAGAGGAATGGCTAGACACGATAGAAGAGTTGCTGGCTGGTATCCGTTGCCCGGCCAACATGGCAGTGACATTGGCAGTGTCCGTCTTGGACTTACATGCGAAGAGGTGGTGGAAGTCCCTCATGGGCTCTACCTTCCAAGGCCGGATCTACACAGAGATAAGTTGGAGTGAATTCTCGGGTGTTTTCTTGGAGCACTTTATCCCTACATCGGCCCGAGATGAGCTTGAGCAGAGGTTCCTTCTACTAAAGCAGGGATCAAAGTCGGTTACAGAATACCAGCGGGAATTCCAGCATCTCGCAAGGTTTACAGACTCTTATGAGTTGGATGACAGAGGTTATGCCAAGCGCTTCTATAAAGGGCTGCGAGATCCCCTAAGGCAGTCTCTTTTGTTTATAGTGGATGGTAGCTTGGCAGAGATCATTGATATGGCAAAAAGATTGGAGGCGGACCACCTGGGTTGTAGTAAGAGGCCTGCGGAGGACGTGATGGAAGCCGGCCCAAGTAATAGAAGGAGACGGGACTTCAGAGGAGGAAGAGGTTATCAAAGAGGTGGCGGGCGTGTCCACCGAAACTATAGGGTGGAGCATCCAGTTCCGCAGCCGCCTGCGTTGCCTCCACCCCCACAGCATCAGCGATTTCAACAACCTGAAGGGCGTCGTGGTCTGGTGTGCTTCGAATGCAACCAGCCGGGCCACATCCGGCGTTTTTGCCCGCAGCTATATGGGAACGCCCCTCCTGCCCTCCCTCCTGCTCTCCCTCCTGCTCTCCCTCCAGCAGCTCCACGAGGGCGGGGATATATGCGCGGTCGAGGACGAGGACCGCCAAGAGGAAACCCCGGACCGGTCCGGGATCAGGTGTACGCGCTTGACATGGCGCAGGAAAGGAACCCACAAGATGTGATTGCAGGTATGATTTAATTAATTTACATATTTGCATGATCTAGCTTGAATTGATTAGAACTTACTAGCCACTAGCAATAAGTTTTGGTTGTTGGTACTTAGGCACCGTGATTATTGGCGGGAAGACAGCCTATGCGCTGTTCGATACCGGTGCCTCACACTCCTTTGTGTCCGAGGATTTCATAAAAGACATGGGGGATGTACAGTACTTCACTGGCATAGCCCGACGTGTACGACTTCCGGACGGCTCAGAGATGATCGCAACCGCCAAGTGCGAGTTGGAGTTATTTATTGATGGGAAGGCCTTTGATACGCCGGCCACGGTTCTGAGAATGCCGGAGTTTGACATCATTTTGGGCATGGCATGGCTGGACTGGCACTTCGCGAGGATCGACTGCGCGGAGAAACGGATCTATTTGAGGCATGGAGACTCTGACGTCATCTTCCAAGGTATTGGCTTCGCGCCACGTATGATATTATCTTCTATTCAGGCTGTAAAGGCTCATATGAAGGGGGATGAGGTCTTCATGATCTGGTTCGAATTGAAGGAAGCAGCGTTGGAATTAAAGGATGTACGGGTAGTGCGGGATTTTCCTGAGGTATTTCCTGAGAAGCTACCAGGATTACCTCCGCATAGAGAGGTTGACTTCCAGATCAATCTAGTACCAGGTGCCAAGCCTGTATCCAAGGCTCCGTACAGAATGGCTCCGAAAGAACTCGCGGAGTTTAGAGTTCAATTGCAAGAACTGGTGGATTCAGGGTTCGTTCGCCCCAGTTCATCACCATGGGGAGCCCCTGTGCTGTTCGTGAAGAAGAAGGATGGAACACTGCGATTGTGCATAGATTATCGGGAACTCAATCGGTTGACGGTGCGGAACACTTATCCACTACCGCGGATCGATGAGTTGTTCGATCAACTAGTGGGAGCACATTGGTTTTCTAAATTGGATTTGCGCTCCGGGTACTATCAGTTGAGGATACATGAGGGGGACATTCAGAAAACAGCATTCAGTTCGAGATATGGTTTGTATGAGTTCACAGTAATGCCGTTTGGGCTCACAAATGCCCCTTCGGCCTTCATGAGTTTGATGAACAAGGTGTTTGAACCGTATTTGGACATCTTCGTCATTGTTTTCATCGACGACATCTTGGTCTACTCAAAGACGGAGGAGGAGCATGTCGAGCACCTGACCTTGGTTTTGAAGAAATTGAAGGAGCATGCCTTGTATGCCAAGTTTAGCAAGTGTGAATTCTGGCTTAAGGAGGTTGCCTTCTTGGGGCATGTGATCAGTGGAGCAGGGTTAGCAGTGGATCCAGCAAAGGTGCGGGCCGTGAAGGAGTGGTCGCCCTTGAAGTCGGCGGCTGATGTACGAAGCTTTCTTGGACTTGCTGGCTACTACCGCAAGTTCGTGAAAGGTTTTTCCAAGATTGCCCTTCCTCTTACCTCCTTGACGAAGAAGGGTGTGCCATTTGAGTGGACACCTCAATGTGAAGAGGCATTTCAAGAATTGAAAGATAGGCTTACCTCCGCCCCCATCCTTGCACTTCCGTCTGGGAAGGAAGGATTCCAAGTTTACACGGACGCTTCATATCAAGGGATGGGAGCGGTATTGATGCAGCATGGGCACGTGATCGCATATGCTTCAAGACAGTTAAAGAAACATGAAATTAATTACCCGGTTCATGATTTGGAGTTGGGAGCAGTGGTGTTCGCTTTGAAAGTCTGGAGGCATTATTTATATGGCGTGCGCTGCGAGATCTTTTCCGATCACAAAAACTTGAAGTATGTTCACACTCAGAAGGAGTTGAACCTGAGGCAACGACGGTGGTTGGAATTTCTATGCGACTATGAGTTCACCATGAACTACCACCCCGGGAAAGCGAACTCGGTAGCCGATGCCTTAAGTAGAAAAGTGTCAGGCTCTAGCCCAGAGTCTCGGCTGATGAGCATGGAGTTGGCTCGGATGATCGAGGAGATGGAAATTACTCTAGTATTCAAGGATCCTTCGGCAGAGTATGCGGAGTATTTGGCCAACATGAGCATAGTTTGTGATATCCGAGACCGGATTCAGGTGGAGCAAGGAATGGATGCGGCCTTGGCCCCGGCAATCAAGGCAATTGAAGATGGGACCACCGATGAGTACATACTCAAAGACGGCCTCATTTATTTTCGTGGCCGACTCTATATTCCCAAGGGCGGCAAAATTCGGGAGGATATCTTGAGAGAGGCACATTCCTCTCAATATTCAGTGCACCCTGGTATTGCTAAGATGTACGCCGGATTGCGGAAGACCATGTGTTGGCCGGGAATGAAGAAAGATGTTCGCTACTATGTTACACATTGCGAAGCTTGCCAAAGAGTGAAGGCTGAATGCAGGAGTCCCGGTGGTTTGTTGCAGTCATTGCCCATCCCCGAATGGAAGTTCGAGGATATCTCCATGGACTTTGTTCATGGGTTACCTCGTTCCCGCTCCGGGAATGATTCAGTATGGGTTATTGTGGATCGACTGACAAAGGTGGCCCGGTTCATTCCAATGAAGAAGGAAGCACACGTGGATGTTTTGGTACGCCTTTTCGTGGAGCAATTTGTACGGTATCATGGCGTGCCCAAGACAATTGTTTCAGATCGGGATGGTCGGTTTACATCCAATGAGTGGAAGGCGGTACAGGCGTATTTGGGCTCACGCCTAACCTTTAGTACCGCATTTCACCCACAGACGGACGGGCAGTCAGAGCGGACCATCAGAACACTGGAGGATTTATTGAGGTTATGTGTGTTGGACAGAGGAGAGCCATGGGAAAGGCTCTTGCCACTAGTGGAATTCTCCTATAATAATAGCCATCAGGCAAGCATCGGCATGGCGCCCCATGAAGCCCTTTACGGAAGAAGGTGCAGGACTCCCTTGTCTTGGGTGCAAGATGAAGATCCGAAGGCATTGGGGAACGAATATATAGATGATACTGATGCGGCGGTCAGATTGATACGGGATCGCATGTTGGAGGCTCAAAGTCGGCAGGCGAAATATTATAATAAAAAGCATCGGATGGTGGAGTTCCAGGTGGGAGAAAAAGTGTTCCTCAAGATTCGGCCGATGCATGGAGTGTCGCGGGTGCGTGGAGTGAAAAAGCTCAGCCCAAGGTATGTTGGGCCTTATACTATATTGGAAAGGATTGGCCCGTTGGCCTATCGGTTGGAGTTACCACCAGAACTAGAAAATCTCCACGACGTGTTCCATGTGTCGTCGCTTCGAAAAGCACTGTTGCGGCCCGACCAGTATATTCCCACTACTGATGGTGCAGTGGCATCAGATAGGTCTGTGCGACTAGAGCCGGTGCGGATTGTTGACAGCGAGACAAGGACTTTGCGCCGCAAAAGTTTACCCTTGGTGAAGGTACTATGGTCGAATCATGGGAAAGAAGAGTACACGTGGGAGCCAATGGATTTAATGCAGCAACGCTACCCGGAGTTGTTTGCTCAAGGTAATCTTATTTAAAAGCATATGTTAAGTTTCCTGTTATGCTCTTCTCCCCATAGCCTAAGCCTGATTTCGGGGACGAAATCTTTTATTTTGTTTATAGGATTTGTAACGTCCCGAATCGCTCTAGGCCCCTAGTGTGTGTGTTTTGAGTCAGGAGGGTTGACTTGAGTCCTGAGAGTGCAGGGAATTGGACTGCACTTGTGGAGAAATGGAGAATCAGTGTAAAAAGGAGGTGACACGGGTAGGGACACGGCCGTGTGCCTACCCGTGTGCGTCGAATTGAGCTCGACGAGCCGTGTCGAGATCGTCGAGCTGTGTCGACACCAAGTGACACGGGTAGGGACACGGCCGTGTGCCTACCCGTGTGCGTCGAGTTGAGCTCGACGAGCCGTGTCGAGATCGTCGAGCTGTGTCGACACCAAGGGACACGGGTAGGGACACGGCCGTGTGCCTACCCGTGTGCGTCGAGTTGAGCTCGACGAGCCGTGTCGAGATCGTCGAGCTGTGTCGACACCAAGGGACACGGGTAGGGACACGGCCGTGTGCCTACCCGTGTGCGTCGAGTTAAGCTCGACGAGAAGTGTCGAGAGGCAACCCGAGAAGTACACGGCCATGCACACGGCCGTGTCATGTGGACACGGGTCGGGATACGGGCGTGTCCCAACCCGTGTCAAGTAATGAACCGACATGGAAACTGTCGTTGCCGCTTCGCCAGGCAGGACACGGGTAAGGATACGGCCGTGTCCCTACCCGTGTCACATTTTATATATATAGGGGACAGAAAACCCTAGCCGTTTTCATGCTCTTTTCATCCCCTAATTCCTGTGAGAACTCCTGTGAGAGGGAAAACTGCAGAAGCAAGTTTTACCAAAGGAGATCCGCCATCGCCGTGAAAGAGAAGATGCCGCCAAGGAGAACTACGAGATCCATGGCTAGAAATGGTGGTACCGCTGGAGCCAATGTGAGTTTCCTACCCTCTCCCTTGGTGCTAGATCTTAGATAATTAGGAGAGACATCGGTTCAAGAGAACTTGATGGTGAGGAGAAGTTTTCTAGGTTTGGCCATGCTAGGATTTGAATCCTAGATTTTATATCTCTTCAACCCTTCCCCTTTTTCTTCAATATGACGATGGGTGGATGGTCTTGTGAGGAGTTTATGGCCTTCGAGGTTGAATAAGGGAGGAGAATAATTCTGGAAAATTTAGGAACGATCGCCTTGACGAGGAAGACGAACCGATGCCGTTCATTTTCTTTAAGATGCGCGCAGAATCTGTATTCTGCGCGCAGCAATCTTCTAGGCCCTTTTTATGTAGGATAATGGCAGATCTGGGCTTTCGACTAAACACGAAAGGTGTAGCCCTTGGAAATACCTTTCCAACGAGTGGTTGTACGACTTCAGGTGATGTCTGTGGCCCCGGGAAAACCAAATCGAGTTTGCTGTCCGGCAATTCCTGTACACAGAAATTGTGTTCTGTGCGCAGTGAACTTTGAAGCCGATTTCGAATAAGTTATTTTCAGATCTGGGTTGTGACCTGAATATGAAAGTCGTAGATCATGAAAAGATCTTTCCAACGAGGGGTTACACGACTTCACCGGATTCCTGTAGCCTCGGGAATCTCCGGTCGAAATTGCTGTCCAGATTAGTGATACACTTAGAATTCTGGTTTTATATAAAGTGCAACAAGAGTCGGTGGAATTCTGTCAAGATTAAATAATTTGTGCTACTCACCGAAGAACTGTGAATGATGGTGTTTATTATTTGGAATGCATACAACTGATTTCTTATCGCAAGATGTCTTGAGGTTTGGAAGGTTTCCTTTATGTTTAATCGAATCGAATTGATAAGATGTTGTTAAACTATAACATATGCGCATCATATAAGTCTTATGTAGAGTTCATATGGAATGACATATAGAAGATTAAACTATGGCCATGTGTATGTTGATTAGTGGATTGAATTTGGTAGTCCAATACTTAGAGAGTCATCTCCCTATGAGTAGTATTGTGTAAGTTTGTGAGTGCGGTGTTGACCGCCACTTGTTTTGGTTGTGTTGAGATGAGGTGTGGATGGATGGTTGGGCGGTGCCCTCGTGCTTGCTTCCGAGGCCCCTTCCATGTGACGTTGGTGTGAGATTGCATGTGGTGTGAGTCGACACGCGGTGTCGTAATCCCGGGTTAAGGATAGTGTGGCAGGTCTACGGGCTCGCCAGTCGTCACACCGACGGGAGTTGGCAGTTAGACTTGGTCGGTTTGGGCTGTGTCCTCGGTGTTCACTTCCCGAGGCCCCTCCGACCATGTGGACGGTTGGGCTGTGTCCTCGTGCTTTCTTCCGAGGCCCCTTCCGGGTCACACAAGGCCAGTTCGGGCTGTGTTCTTGGTGCACATCTACCCAAGACCCCGCTGGGCCATAGTACGCATGGGCTCCGCTGTTGTGTTCTTAGCGTTGAGGCGTACGGAGGCCTAGGTGAAGTAGTGTGATACCCGCCTAGTAGTAGAAGTGCCCGTTCTACTGTCACCGCCTGGCCACGGCGACTGATGCCTGAGAGGTTAGCTACCTGCTCGAAAAGTGGGAACTACAGTCTGTGTCGACATAGCAATCGCATGGGTGTGCATGGGTGAGTCATTGCATAGCATTCATAGCATTTCATATCATTGCACAACAAGATCCTCATCGTATAAGTTTGTATGGGCACTCTTATACGATGAGTTACTTTATGTAACCCGATCCTTAACTTATAAGTTTGTATGGGCATTCTTATAAGTTAAGTTACTTTCCTGCTGAAGCTTTCTTACACTTGTTATTATACCTTGATGGCTCTTGTAGAATTGTTAGTTTACATATTGATAGCTTTGTAGAACTGCTAGTTATACATTGATACTCATGTACCATGCCACCTGCTTGTACTTCCTTTACTTGCTTACTTGTTACATATACTATACTCTTGTTCCTTTTCTCCGCCCGGTGCCGAGGAGTCGCCGGGGGAGCGGATGTGAAACCACTTAGTCGTTTCGACTAACGGTTGCTACGTCTTCCTTTTTAGGAGGTCACGCCGCAGGTAGAGCAGCCGTAGACTACGCAGCAGGACAGCCAGGCCAGGACGACAGGGCCTGATGTGACGGTGCCGTCGATACCGTCTGTTACTGATGTTAGTGTTTTGCTTACTCTGATGTAGCCCGTTTGGGCAATGATTAGCTGTACTCTGATATTTTGTAGAAGCATGTTTAGCTTCTCATTATTGATGTTTTGGACATTATAACTTAGTGTGGATTTGACTTCTTCTATTTATTTATTTGGTTGGGTTGGCATGATATATTGATATTGTTGTAGCCGACGGAATATGCGTCTTGTGGTACAGGTTAGCCCGTGTGCTAATGCTACCGCAAGGCGGCTGTTCCGGGCATAAGACTCCCCCTTCGTGCCGTGTTTTGGGATCCGGGAGGGGGGAGTCTTACACCTTCCGCGATCTTGAGTCCTGACTTTGACTCCTGCCTTGACTTGTTGACCTTGACTTCTGCTGACCTTGCTATTGTAGGACCCACTCTCGACGAATACGGGTTGTACACAATCCTCGCTGTTTTCGGGCAACGTAGGAGCTTGAAAAGAAACATCCAACACTTATTCGGCGAGCTGTTGTACCGAGTATCTGGGTTGCTCGCCTCTTGTGACTGCCTGCTGATCTCTATAAATAGGGGGGGGGGGGGGGGTAGTTCTTTAGCAGGATCTTCAAAACTCGTGCATGATGTCGGATTCTGCGAAGTTTCTTCATGATAGTCTCGCCGCGCTGACTGGTGCTATTGGTGTCGCTCAGCCGAAAAGGCCGCTCGACGAGGACACCGCCGCCGACCTACCCCCCTCAAGAAGAAAAAGGTTAAAAAGTCCAAGAAGAAACCCGTCTCGGGTGACGATAACTCGCCGTCACCTCTTTCTCAAACCGTGGCTTCCAACAGCAACCCCGTGCGCTCTGCCAGCACACAACAGTTGCTCAGCGAACTGGGAATTGACGATATTCCAAATGTCGCCATCTCTGATGCGAGTTTCCTCGACTCGCTTGTCATTCCTGAGCTTGCCACGACCCTGGCCTTGGAACTCGCCTCCACTCTGATGTCGCAACGGGTTGAAATCGTCGACCTGCCAGGTTGTCATTTTAGCCGAGGTGCTTTCTTGTTCTGACTGTCGTTTCCATTGCTTGCTAAATTGACCTTGATACTCGCAGATTCTCCCTCGGGAGTGCTGGCGTGGTTCTGAATGTCGCCCCGTTGAGCTCCGCGCCGCTGGTCGCCCTTCCTGCCAGGAGACCAGTAAAGACCGTGCACATGGTGCGGATCAATATCGGTGGCAAAAGAACATCTGAGGCCTCAGTTCCTTTGGCGAGCAAGGAACTACCGTCGAAGAATCCTCTACCGAGGAAGATGACCCTGGTGAGCAAGGACCCTTTGCCGTAGGACCCTCAGCCCAAGAAGGATCCGCCAGTGAGCAAGGGTCTCCCGGCGAGTTCTTCGCTGCCTGCGAGGAGTTCTGCTCCGCCCACCGCGAGTTCTGCACGGCCCGCGTGGAGTTCTGCTCCGCCCGCCGTGAGTTCTGCACTGCCTCCGGTGTCTTCCCTGCCCAAGGCGAGCTCTTCGGTACCCCCGCTGCCTCCTCTTTCAAACGTCGCCACCATCCAGTCGGTAATTGTATCCTTTCCGCTACCGCCGCCTCTGGTTGCACCTTCTCAAGTCGCCACGACACGACTTCCTCCGCCTCCTCCACTGAAGAATCCTCAGCCCCCGGCGAGTTCGTCGCTTCCCCCACCTGCTTCATCACATCCTGTGGGCTGTAAGCCGGTCAAGCCGCGACCGAGCTACTTTCCGCCAAGAGTTGCGGATCCTGGACAAGGGGGACACGGGAAAGGCAAGGTGGTCGAGCACGCTGGTGGGCCATCTTTGAGCTGGCGAGATGAGCCAACTCACGGATCATCTCCTCGCCGATCTAGATCTCCTCGTCGCGGTATGTATTGCTATCGATGCCTCATAGGGCGGCTAAGTGCCCTGTCTAACCTGGCGACTTTCCTTTGCTGACAGATAGGCCGGTGACTCCAGGGGCGGCCACCATCGACGCCATGGGGTTACCGGGCATGGAATATCGCCATGCTGCTGCTCGCGCCTACCTGGAGCTGGAGAGCAAGTTTGACTAGCTAGCAATCTGCGAGCCTCATCGCCGAATATCATCGTTGGAAGTGCGGATGTCAAAGATGGAAGAGCTCAAGAGTACTCTGGAGAGCTATGAATCCCATTTCCACATGGTAAAGGAGAATGATCGTCAGCTGGCGATTAACAACCATCGCCTCCAGCTTGTCCTCGACGAGTTTGCCGGCATTCGCGCGAGCATGAGATCCGTCGGCCGGTTGATGAGGATGGAGCAGCAGTTGTGGCTCGGCGATGACGCGATGGCACTGGTGACAGAGCACTTCCGGCGGGCGTGCGAGATGGGCTGGGCCGGGCGACATCTCTATCCCCCAGAGAGGCCTAGGACTTAGAACTTTCTCTCTTTTTTCTATTTGAAACTCGGCGAGAGCGACTTTATGGACTATCATTGATTGTAATAAGCGAGTTTGAATCTCGCGTTTTTATCATATTAATTTCTTCTCTGTGCTATTTATGCGATGTCTTGTCTGCTCTGTGCCGAGTTTGTTCTGCAGGTTGCGATAATGCTTTATCTGTTCTATGCGACCTACGCAACGGAGCCGGATTACTCGCTTAGGGCACGTCTTGGTCTGATACTCACTGTAAGGAAGATATACCCCCTGCCCCTTTGGCACCTATAAATAGAGGGGGTAGGTAGAACATAAGTACGCTGTTGCGCTTTTGAACCCCTAGCTCGCGAGTATCTTTGCCTGCTCGCGCACTGTGACTTTGCTTTGCTCCTCGCTCTTCTTTCTTCTTTCTCGTTAGAACTCGCAAGATGGTTGGAGACGATGCCAGTGCTCGCCGCCAAGCCCACGCCGCCAACTTCGCTTATGCGGCTTTCAAAAAGTCAATTACAACAGAGCAGGACTTAGAAAATTTCAGGGAGAGACTTTTGTCGGACGGATACTCAGCCCGACTTCCTAGTCGCAGCGAGCGACTAAACACATGCATAGAGGGCGCGCTGATCCCCCCCTTCGCCACTTCGACGCCGGTCTGCGACTTCTATTGTGGCCGGAGTATTGCGATACTCTCCGATACTTCAACATAGTCCCCGCGCAGATCAACCCCAACGGCATCGCCAACATCATGGGGTTCCTTTGTTACTTGCGCGAGGAGCGGATCATCTTTCAACTTGCTGTCTTCTGTAAAATATTCGTCTTCGCCGCGACAGCCGAGGGCGTGGTGTATTTCAGCAGCCATGTCTGTACTCTGGTGGGGACGGCGAATAAGGTGCATCGCTGGAGCGAGATGCTAGTCGTCATTGAAGGAGACTTTGTTGACGTCCAGGGAAGGCCACACCAGCCTGTTGATGTCGCCTTCCTTCCACCGATATTGGAGGGTTTGCGCGAGCAGCTCGTCGAATCGTTCCGAGTTCGTCGGTTCGATGTTATCATTTGGCGAGTAAACATCAATACACTGTTCGAGGTCCACTATAATGAAGGTAAGTCTTAGCGAGGAACGTCTCTTGCATATTCGTCGCGATAGCAGTTTGTTTACATTTCTCGGCCTTTTGCAGAGCCGAACGAGCTCTCGGCGAAGTCGCTTCCTCCAGCGAAAGAAGTCGCCGCCTCGCTTGTTGAGCCCCACTCGCCGGATGATGTCGGCGAGAAGAAGAAACTCACCAAAGGCAAAGGCAAAGCCAGGTCGTAGGGTCCCACGACCAAAAAACAGAAGGTGTCGTCGCCGCAACCTGACGAACAGGAGTCGCCGCTCCATTCTTGGCTTCCCTACTTCCACCACAATTTCAACCTGGGACTGGACGTGGTAGATGCCTATGGACGCCCGTTGGTGACCTGGTCGGCGGACGAGCATCTGGTGACGTTGAGCACTAACCTCCACTCCTGGGCGGAGGACGGGGAGGACAAGGGGGAGGCCTTTGATGTCCTCCATGTGATGTACATGCGAGACGATGTCGATTCGATGCTGGACCTCAGCGAGGAAGAACTTGCCCAGCAGGCGGCCTGCTAGCTCGCATGAGCCATCAAACTAAATCACTTCGCGGTGAGGAGGATGCTGGAGAGGACTAAAGCCTTGAAGATCGTCAGCAAGAAGTCGATTGATCTCGGCATGGAATCCACTCGCTGGCGAGATTATGAGGTAAGTCGCCCCTACGCGCGATGTTGATGTTGCCACACTTGGATTCTTTTTGCTGACTGTGTTCTTCGTCGCAGGCTGCCGAGATAGAAACCGCCAAAACGCTCTCTTAGTATGAGGCGGAACTCGCCAAGTCTCGGGCTGATCTGGAGGTAGCCCAGGTCCGTGCAGCCGATATGGAATCTCGCATAGCCATTTTAGAAGCCGGCGCGAGTTCCTCTGCTCCTCAGCCGCGGCCGGAGGACGATCCTCACTATGCCATCAAGCGATCTCGCATCTTGTGGGAGGAGAGGTCGTCGGTTCATCGCGAGATAGCCCGCACGGCAGGAAACGTTGTCCTCGTGAGGCTGAGGATCAGCGGGAAGCTCGACGAGGGTGAGAAGGTGTTCACTATTGACGAACTTATCCCTGAGCTACGTTCCGAGGCAGTCTCACCAGATTGCCTGCCTTCACCATCATCAGGCTCTACCAGCAGCGGCAGCAGCGGCGGCATAGGCAACGGCGAGGAGGAAAGCGAGGAAAGCGGCGAGGAAGAGGATGCCGACATTGGAAATGAAGAATATTGGCCTGATACTGGAGACGATGAGTCCTAGTTACTCGCCGATATTTCTCATACTCACACAAGATAGTTAGCATCATTTTGTAACAGACATCTTTTGTAACTTGTAATCATTTTGAAAGAGAAATATATATACAAGTTTAAGTTTCCATGCTGTTGATATCCTGCTCGCTTGTTTGCTGGAATACTCGCTAGGCTCGTAGGCTCAGGGAGGACGATTGTTCGTGACGCGTTACTCGTACGTCGGCGTTATTCATAGTTGCATAGTCGATACTCGCACGATTGTAGTCGCTCTTCATAACTCGCACCCCAGTACTCGCGCGCAGCGACTCGCCATATCATATTTGCACTTTACTATGTCATGCTCACATATTCGCCGATGCCTGCATGCATACTCGCCAAATCCTGTTCGCATCATTCCAACGAGAAACTCGGTCTCACTCAAGGAGGTTTTTGGCCAATATGCAGCTCGTGTAGGGACTTGGACTTATGGCGACCTGCCACCCGATGACTCGATATGCTAAAGTCGACGGCTCTTTGGGACCTTGCTCGACTAGAGTGGTGTAGGTCTACTCAGGGAGGCAAGTAGTCGGTCTGCAGGAGAGGAGCTCGTACAGAGGTCTCGGATTACGACATCACTCCAGCGAGGATCTCGATCTCACTCGAGGAGGTCTGTGGCCAATATGCAAGAGAGGAGCTCGTGCAGGGGATTGGACTTACGAGGACCTGCCACTCGAGGACTTGATCATTTGTTAGAGTCGACAGCTCTCAGGAGCCTTGCCCAACTAGAGTGCTGTGAGTCGACTCGGGGAGGCAAGTAGTCGGTCTGCAGGAGAGGAGCTCGTACAGATATCTCAGACTATGACATCACTCCAGCGAGGATCTCGATCTTACTCGAGGAGGTTTGTGGCTGATATGCAAGAGAGGAGCTCGTGCAGGGACTTAGACTTATGAGGACCTACCACTCAAGGACTTGAACATTTGTTGTAGTCGACAGCTCTCAGGAGCCTTACTCAACTAGAGTGGTGTGAGTCGACTCGGGGAGGCAAGTAGTCGGTCTGTAGGAGAGGAGCTCGTACAGAGATCTCGGACTACGATATCACTCCAGCGAGGATCTCGATCTCACTCGAGGAGGTCTATGTCCAATATACAAGAGAGGAGCTCGTGCAGGGACTTGGACTTACGAGGACCTGCCACTTGAGGACTTGAACATTTGTTGGAGTCGACAACTCTCAAGAGCCTTGCTCAACTAGAGTGGTGTGATTCGACTCGGGGAGGCAAGTAGTCGGTCTGCAGGGGAGGAGCTCGTACAGAGATCCCAGACTATGGCATCACTCCAGCGAGGATCTCGATCTCACTCGAGGAGGTCTGTGGCCAATATGCAAGAGAGGAGCTCATGCAGGGACTTGGACTTACGAGGACCTGCCACTCGAGGACTTGAACATTTGTTGGAGTCGACAGCTCTCAGGAGCCTTGCTCAACTAGAGTGGTGCGAGTCGACTCGGGGAGGCAAGTAGTCGGTCTGCAGGAGAGGAGCTCGTATAGAGATCTCGGACTACAACATCACTCCAGCGAGGATCTCGATCTCACTCAAGGAGGTCTGTGGCCAATATGCAAGAGAGGAGCTCGTGCAGGGACTTGAACTTATGAGGACCTGCCACTCGAGGACTTGAACATTTCTACTGCTTCAAGAATTTGAAAATGGATTAAGCACATCGATATCTTTGAAGGTGAAGAAATCAGAAACTAAACGGCGATATCGCCGAAGTCGAGTTGGGAGTTTGGCATTCTACCCTATTCCTGATAGTTCCTCTAGTCGGAGGAGAGATGCAATCGGGGGTAGCTAGGCCGATATGCAAGAGGGGAGGTGATGTCAGCCATCAATGCAGGGGTCCGGTCTTACAAGGGTGCATATATCCCGAAGCATCGTCCCATCATCCAAACTAGGATATCTGCAAGAAACAGGTCGAAGGCACGTTCCCTAATCCAACCATTGCAATCGCTCTCAGCTCTGCCAACTGGCTATGAGCGTAAATGCAAGAGAGAGGGGTTATGTACAACCTTGGGCTCGCGAGAGAGGGCCTAACGAGCGAGAAGAGGGGACTAGAGAGATGAAGTAGAGAGGCGAGTAAGACCAGGAGGCCCACCTGCAGGAGGCGGGATGGGGGATTCTCTGAGGTAGGCGAGACGACCAGGTAGTGCGAGATGGCTCTAGGAGGCGAGATGTCCTATAGGGCGAGATGCCGGTGAGACAGACAGAGAGTGTCGTCTCGCCTGTCAGTCTCTTCCCCCCTCGTCACATGGGAGAGGAGATGTCTTTACCTTTTTACCCCCAAGGGGGATTTTACCTTTGTGTACCAGGTAATTTTACATTTCTACCCCTGGAGGTCTGCGTATAGCCCACCAGAACATCAGAGTTTGGCTGTTGGCAGACCCCGCCCAGGGTGTTTTGGTCATTTCAGGTTAATTCAGAAGTGATATTTGCAGATCAGATTCAGAGGCCTATAAATAGACCGATAAAGGTGACTGAGATGGTTGTTGAACCTTTTCACTATCTTCTTCATAGGCACCTAGCTCAGCATTGGCTAGGGAGGGGAAGATCTTTAGTTCTTCCGGGAAAGAGGTGGGACCTCCGAGCTGAGACTCCTTGGTCTATTTTCAAGTTTCCGACTCTCATCAGGAGGATAGTTCAAGAAGTGTACGTGTGGGCTGCATCCTATTTCGAACTTTAGGAGGGACCAGAAAGCTGGTTCCAACATTTTTGGTGCGGTGAGCGTGGAATGCGGCCCCCAGAGAAGAACTTGAGCAACCACATGGCGGGAGGTCACGAAGAAGGAGAAGGAGAGGGGTCGGATAACCCGGGAGGATTTGTTGGAAGGGAAGAGTTTATGGCTTCAATTAAGGGCATCATGGACATGCTGCAGGGGATCTCGCGACAGGTAGATTGTTTAACCCCAATACCTCAGGTGCCCGCTCTCGCACCAGAAGAGGAGCTCATCTCGGCGCGACAGGGAGAAGATGCCCTGGGAAGGAGGCCAGGGAAGGAGGTGATAGTCGAAGGGAGCGGGAGAACAATGGCGGGAAGGGTGCTTTTCCCAAGCCTGGGGAGTACCATCTCGCCAGGGGAGGTCGTCGCGCGAGTATGGGCGGCGAGACTGACAGTGAGAGGGTCGCCTTTTTGTGAGCTGATCCTATCAGCTCCCATCCCAGAAGGGTTCCAGGAACCAGAAATGAACTATTATGTGGGGATGGATGATCCCCTCCATCACTTGCAGTGGTTCGAGGATGCCGTTTCGATCAGACCCATGACGGACGCGTTCAAGTGTCGTCTCTTTGCCATCAGATGGAGGCGGAAGAGGAAGGGGAGCCAAAAGAAGATGAAAGGAGGAAAGAGTAGAGGAAGATGGAGGAAGTGGGATGGTCGCCCAAGAGGGGGGCCCGACTGGAAAAAAGAAGAGCTTCAATGCAGGAAGGAGAGGGCACAAGGAAGTGGGAGATGGAAAAGTTTGGGGAAGAAATGGTGATGGCTGTCGCGGAAGATGAAGTCATGGAATAGGACACGCTAGAAGAGCAGGAAGAAGAGGAAGAGCCATCATGGCTGAAGGAAGCCGTGGAGGTACTCGAGGTAGAGATCCACACCAAGGAAGGGAGAAAGGAGAAGGTAAAGATCAGCGGCGAACTCAGCCCGGAAGACCGAGAGAAGATCAAGGCCTGCATGCAAAAAAATATTGACGTCTTCGTGTGGAGTGCTGCAGACATGCCCGGGGTCGATGCGGACGTCGCTTTTCATCGCCTCAATCTCGATCCCAACACTCACCCCATACAACAGAAGAAGAGGGCCATCACCTCCAAGATGGCCATGCCTATTAGAGAGGAGGTAGAGAAGTTACTTAAGGCGGGGTTTGTGTCCGCCTGTAAGTATCCGGGGTGGGTAAGTAATATTGTAATGGTTAAAAAGTGGGAGGGTAGATGTAGAATGTATGTGGATTTCTCTCTTTTAAATAAAGCGTGCCCTAAGGATTGTTACCTACTGCCCCGAATCGACGCGCTGGTTGACTCAGCCGTCGGTTTTTCTTTTATGAGTTTCTTGGATGCATTTTCCGGATATCACCAAATACGTATGCATCCTCCGGACGTTAAGGACGTCAGCTTCATCATGGAGGATGGGTGCTTCTGTTTTAATATGATGCCTTTCGGGTTGAAAAATGTGGGGGCAACCTACCAAAGAATGATGGATCGGATCTTCAGAAAATAGAGAGGTAGGAACCTCAAGGTGTACGTGGATGACTTGATGATGAAAAGCAAGGACCTCGAAGCTCACGTCCTAGATCTTGAGGAAACTTTTGAGACCCTGAGAAAATATAGAATGAGACTTAACCCCATGAAATGTGTATTTGGAGCCAATAGGGGAAAGTTTCTAGGACATCTTCCCACTCCATCTAGAGTGGAACCCAACCCCGAGAAAGTAAAAGCAGTCCTAGAGCTGGAGTCCCCTAGAAATGCCAAGAAGGTTCAACGTCTTATCGACGAGTTGGCCGGGCTAAGCAGGTTTCTCTCTCGAGCCGGAGAGAGATGCTCACCCTTTTTTCAGAAACTACGAGGAGGCAAGAAGTTTGAATGGACCCCAGAATGTGAGAAGGATTTTCAGGCTCTAAAGCAACAACTCACCCAAACGCCTTTACTGCAGGGACCAAGGGAAGGAGATTCTTGTTTTTATACTTAGGGGTAGGAACTGGGGCTGTGAGCTCGGTTCTCGTGCGAGAAGAAGGGAGGAAGCATTTTCCGATCTACTACGTGAGCAGGGTACTAAAGAAAGCGGAGCTCGGTTACCCCATTCTTGAAAAGTTAGCATTTGCCCTCATCGTCTCGGCCCGAAAGCTCAGACTGTATTTTCAGGCTCATTCTATTCAGGTGGTATCAGATCACCCCCTCCGCCGCATCTTGGAAGGGGTAGAACACTCCGGGAGGCTGGCCAAGTGGTCGATAGAGCTCAGTGAATTCAAACTCACTTTCGTTCCTCGGCTCGCCATTAAGGCATAGGCAGTGGCCGATTTCCTGGTGGACTACGAAGTTGAGGTCCAGGAGGCAGAAGTATCCCCTCGTGCAACCTGGAAGATGTTAGTAGATGGAGCGTCAGGAAGAAATTCCTTCAGAGGGGGAATGGTCTTGATAAGTTCGGAGGGGACCAGGATTGAACAGGCCTTGAAGATTCATTTCACGATCACCAACAACCAAGCAGAATATGAGGCGATTATCGCGGGACTCGGGTTAGCCCGGGAGTTGGGCATACCATACATCGAGGCCTCGACCGACTCCATGGTGGTGGCAGGCCAGATCAAAGGGGAGTTCGAGACAAGGGAGCCCACTCTCCAGTTGTATCTAGGAAAGGTCAAAGGCATCATCAAACAGTTCTGAAGCTTTTCAATTCAGCACGTCCCGAGGGGGGAGAGCACTCAGGCTGACCAACTTGCCAAGTTTGGCCCTCGAGTTGGGGGAACAATGACGGAGCTTTTCAGGCCGTCTATAGAAGAAGGGGAGCTCATGGAGATATGCCAGCAGAGGTCTTGGATGGACCCCTTCATCACCTTTTTGGCGTCAGGGCAGTTACCCGTGAAAGAACTCGACAAGAAGCATACCAGATACAAATCGGCGTACTACCTACTAAAAGATGAGGTTTTATATCGCAAGATGCTGTCTGGTTTGCTGGCCCGATGTGTGTCAGAGGAAGAGGTTCCAAAGGTTCTGCAAGAGATTCACTCGGGATAATGTGGGAGTCACTTGAGGAGTCGGACATTAGAAGGGAGGGTGCTGAGACAGGGGTACTTATGGCCTACCCTCAGGAAAGATGCGGAGGAATTCACAAAAAGGTGTCAAAAATGACAGGAGTTCTCCCCCTCCAGCTCCTTCGGGCACAGAGGTTGCGGACAATCACAGCTCCCTGGCCTTTCGCTATATGGGGGCTAGATCTGGTGGGTCCTTTTTCCCAAGCGTGTGGCCAGAGGAAATTACTGCTAGTCATGGTGGACTACTTTTCGAAATGGTTGGAGGTGAAGGAGCTGGCTAAGGTAACATCGCAGGTGGTCAAGAATTTCGTATGGGGGGAGATCATCTGCCGGCATGGGTTACCTATAGCCATTGTAACATATAATGGACCACAATTTGCAAGTAGAGAGTTCGTTGACTTCTGCATCCGTTTGAGAATTTATCTCCGCTTTGCCTCTGTTCATCATCCACGAAGTAATGGGCAGGTGGAAGCAGCCAATAAGGTCATTATCAATCTATTGAAGAAGAAAGTGGAGAATTTGAGGGGGAGCTTGGTGGAGCAGCTACCTTCAGTCCTATGGGCCTTGAGAACCACACCAAACACCGCCACGGGATATACCCCGTTTAACCTCTCTCATGGCTCGGAGGCTGTCATACCTATCGAGTTTGAAGTCGCATCACCAAGAGTAGTAGTTGCAAGGGAAGGAGGCGAAGGATGGAGAGTGGAGAACGAGGAAGAGAAAAGACTCTCTCTGGATCTCGTGGAGGAGCTTAGGGATTTGGCGATGATCCGGCAGGAGGAGGTCAAGCGCCGGATGGCAAGGTACTTCGACAAGTATATAAGGGTCAGGCAGTTCGAGAAGGGAGATTTTGTCCTAAAAAAGGTAGATGCAGCAGGTAGAGGGGCCTACGTAGGAAAGCTCAATCCCAATTGGGAGGGTCCTTTTGTAGTAAAAGAGCTCTTGCAGTCAAGAGGGTACCACCTCCAGGATGTGGACGAGGTATCCCTCGGTCGAGCCTGAAGTGGTGATGATTTAAAGAGATTTTACCCGTAACACTCTGTTCTTTGCACTTTTTATTGTTGTACAATGCTTGCAATTTTGATGCGCTCTTTTGATGTGATGGGAGTGTGGGTGACCATTTTATTGAACCAAGGGTGAGATGGAAGAGAGGAGACCCCGAGCAGACCCTCTAACCAGGATCTCATCTAGCTGGCAGGGTTGTAGGCTCACTCGGTGGTTGGACATGGTTTGGAGAGGAGACCCCGAACAGACCCGCTGACCAGGATCTCATCTAGCTGGCAGGGATGTAGGCTCACTCGGTGGTTGTAGACGGTTTGGAGAGGAGACCCGGAGCAGACCCGCTGACCAGGATCTCATCTAGCTGGCAGGGCTGTAGGCTCACTCGGTGGTTGGAGATGGTTTGGAGAGGAGACCCAGAGCAGACCCACTGACCAGGCTCTCATCTAGCTGGCAGGGCTGTAGGCTCACTCAGTAGTTGGAGATGGTTTGGAGAGGAGACCCCGAGCAGAACCGCTGACTAGGCTCTCATATAGCTGGAAGGGATGTAGGCTCACTCGGTGGTTGGAGATGGTTTAGAGACGAGACCCCGAGCAGACCCGCTGACTAGGCTCTCATCTAGCTGGCATGGCTATAGGCTCACTCGGTGGTTGGAGATGGTTTGGAGAAGAGACCCCGAGCAGACCTACTGACCAGGCTCTCATCTATCTTGTAGGGCTGTAGCCTCACTCGGTGGTTGGTGATGGTTTGGAGAGGAGACCCCGAGCAGACCCGCTGACCAGGCTCTCATCTAGCTGGCAGGGTTGTAGGCTCACTCAGTGGTTAGAGATGGTTTGGAGAGGAGACCCCGAGTAGACTCACTGACCAGGCTCTCATCTAGCTGGCAGGGCTGTAGACTCACTCGCTGGTTGGAGATGGTTTGGAGAGGAGACCCCGAGCAGATCCACTGACCAGGCTCTCATCTAGCTGGTAGGGCTGTAGGCTCACTCGGTGGTTGGAGATGGTTTGGTTAGGAGACCCCGAGCAGACCTGCTGACCAGGCTCTCATCTAGATGGCAGGGCTATAGGCACACTCATTGGTTGGAGATTGTTTGGAGAGGAGACCCCGAGCAGACCCGCTGACCAGGCTCTTATCTAGCTGGCAAGGCTGTAGGCTCACTTGGTGGTTGGAGATGGTTTGGAGAGGAGACCCCGAGCAGACCCGCTGAACAGGCTCTCATCTCGCTGGCAGGGCTGTGGGCTCACTCGGTGGTTGGAGATGGTTTGGAGAGGAGACCCCGAGCAGACCCACTTACCAGGGTCTCATCTAGCTGGCAGGGCTGTAGGCTCACTCGGTGGTTGGAGATGGTTTGGAGAGGAGACCGCGAGCAGACCCGCTGACCAGGCTCTCATCTAGCTAGCAGGGCAGTAGGCTCACTTGGTGGTTGGAGATGGTTTGGAGAGGAGACCCCGAGCAGACCCGCTGACTAGGCTCTCATCTAGCTGGCAGGGCTGTGGGCTCACTCAGTGGTTGGAGATGGTTTGGAGAGGAGACCCCGAGCAGACCCACTTACCAGGCTCTCATCTAGCTGGCAGGGTTGTAGGCTCACTCGGTGGTTGGAGATGGTTTGGAGAGGAGACCCCGAGCAGACCCACTAACCAGGCTCTCATCTAGCTGGCAGGGCTGTAGGCTCACTCGATGGTTGGAGATGGTTTGTAGAGGAGACCCCGAGTAGACCCGCTGACCAGGCTCTCATCTACCTGGCAGGGTTGTAGGCTCACTCTGTGGTTGGAGATAGTTTAGAGAGGAGAACCCTGATAATACGGTTTGCAGTCAATTTTATTAGGATATTTTCGGGGTTTTAAAGCAAATCATGTCTTGTAAAGTACTTATTTTGATTCCCCTTTGTATATATTTTTGTCGCTAATGTATTTTTTCTGCTTTTTGCAGGTTTTCACGGCTTTCAGCCGAAGTTTGTTGTGACACACCCCAAGGTCACGCCCTACCAGGGCGTGCACCTAGGGCGTGTAACCCAGAGGAATGAAGCAATTGGTCCGAAACTGCATTCCGTGGAAACTTAGTATACACGCCCTCTGTCACTCCTGTGTCACATCCGACACGGGCGTATTCTAGAGGCGTGTCCCCAGGTTCCGAGGAATCGCCGCAGCGCGATCGTTTTTCCCGCTCCACCCCTCGCACCGAAAGTGTCACGCCCCAGGGTCACGCCTGACCCGGGCGTGACATATGGGCGTGTACTTCAGCAATTCCGCCCGTCACCTCCAGCATTCAATTTCGGCTCAACAAAGTCACGCCGCAAAGAACACGCCCTAGGTACACGCCCTACCAGGGCGTGACTAGTGGGCGTGTACTTCAGCTACTTCGCCAGAATTAAATTCCAGCCCGAAAAAGTCGCACCGAATGTGTCACGCCCCAGGGTCACTCCCGACCCGGGCGTGACAGGGGGGCGTGACCCGACCCGAAAAATTCTATAAATAGAGCCCAACTCTAAGGGTTCAAGGAGACTTTTCGGATTGAGAGGGGAGGTTCTGTCCTTTGTATTTTTGAACTTTTTAAGCATGTATTTTCATTTTTAGTTCGTAGCTCTAGCTTTATGCTTTTCCTGTATTAGTTCCTAGCTTCGTTCTGTAGTATAATGTTAATGATAGTGTAGTTTACCTTTCCATGCACTTGTAATCTCTGATTTTCAAGCTGTAAGATCCCTGTTTCCATTAATAAAAAGTGTTGTTTTCTTTTACGTTCCTGCTCTGTTTTCATTATTCTTCTTCTACTCATCCCCCCTCTTCCACCTCACCATGATTAACTAATCCTCCATGTACTCGATCTTGATGATCCGAGGTTCGAGTGATTAGGTTATGATGCTTTGAATCTTACCTTTTCTTTTTAGGATTTAGCTTTGAATTACTCTTGATTTATCACGGGTTGAAGGTATATCATCGATATATACTCTCCACCTTTGCTTTCATTCTGGGCTAGCCGAGAGGCTGAAAGTTTGAAATGAGCACTCAAGAGTAAAGGGAGTTGTTCGCACCCCTCGAGAGAGGCAGACGTTCAAATCTCCCGGATTGGAGTAAAATCCAATAGCGGGGTTCACCGCGTAAAGCGAGTTTTAGGCCTCCGATTTAGGCGAGAGTCGGTCGGACCTTCCTAAACTCAGTTAGGCACGGCCTTCGAGAGAAGCGTGTCAATATTCATGGAACCTCCACGGTCAAGGACCTTTACAATAATTAGCTTAGTTTTATTTATCGTATTTTTCTAACCACTTTTGCCGAGGTGATTTCTGATCGAGTGCATTTTCCCTTCATCGTTACTAAGCTTAAGTTAATCGCTCTTTTAGCTCTCTTTATCTTTTCATGCAAGTAGCTCTCTTTCATTGCAAGTAGTTCTCTTCCTTTAGTACATTTAGCTTTCTTCTAAAAAAAACCTTATTTTTCCGTCGATAAAATAATAGATTTCGTGTGAGTAAGCTTACTCAACTGTTCCCGGATTTCAATACGACACTTGTGTCCCCTAGCTGCATTTCGATAGGTATACTTGCCTTGTTGAATTGTTAGTTTGGTTATTTTCTCCTTGCAGATATCTAAGAGACAATCAAGTTTTTGGCGCCGTTGCCGGGGAAGCAACGCTCGTTGATAAATTGAAAACGCGAATATATTAATTTTATCACTTCTCTTTCTCACCCTCCTTCTTAAATTTTTTCCGCCTACTCACTTGAGTTAAATGGCTGGATTTTGTTCAAGCAAGTGTGCGTATTTTTATTTTTTCCGCCTACTCACTTTAGTTAATTGGCAGGCTTTATTTCAGCAAGTGTGCGTATTTTTATTTTTCCGCCTACTCACTTGAGTTAATTGACAGGCTTTATTTCAGTAGAGTGTGTTTACTTTCTTTAGAGTGGGTGTGTTTTAATTTTCTGTCGAGTGCGTGAGTGTAGCTTTTACTTTCCGCCTACTCGCTCAGAGTTAAATGGCTGGATTTTAATTACCGCCTACTTAATAGAAACCCACATCACAAATTTTTCTACACCACCTAACTCTCTCGAAAAGGGCAAAGTGACTCTAAATGCCACTATCTTGTCTAGTACCTTGTGAACCCTTCATCGGGTAGCCCTTGGGAAGTTCGGGAGTTAAAACATAAAAATTCTATTTCAAAAAAAAAAAAATCGAACTTCATTAGCTCTTTTATTTTCTAGTCTTTCTTCTCCTCTCTTCTTCTAGTGTATGACCCGCGGAAGTCCGTCGGTTACTTTGGACCTGGACCACGAAATTGAGCGTACTCTTCGGAGAAGATCGCGATTTCAAGGCCCTACTACCCATGTGCCGGTTGAGGATTCCGAGTCATTTTCTACCTTAAGAATGGCAGAACCCAACGTGGAGGAAGCCGTGCAAAGGCCTATGTCCTATTATGCACGACCAAATATCGAGGGTACAAAATCTAGTATAGTTCGCCCTGCAATAAATAATAATAATTTCGAGCTGAAGCCTAGCATAATTCAAATGGTGCAGCAGTATGTGCAATTTGACGGGCTTCAAGATGAAGACCCGAACGCACACATAGCCAGCTTTCTTGAGATTTGTGACACCTTCAAGATAAATGGTGTCACAAATGATGCTATTAGGCTAAGATTATTTCCATTCTCTCTTATAATTAAGGCTAAGTAGTGGCTGAACACCCTTCCTAAAAATAGCATAACTACTTGGACGCAATTAACTGAAAAATTTTTTGCCAAGTATTTTCCACCTGCTAAAACTGCAAAACTTAGGAATGACATTTCTGCCTTTGGACAAATAGACTCTGAGACCCTTTACGAAACCTGGGAAAGATTTAAAGAATTATTAAGACGATGCCCACATCATGCTCTGCCTGTATGGTTGCAGGTGCAGACGTTCTATAATGGGCTAAATCAAAGCACAAAGCAAATGATAGACGCAACTTCTGGCGGTACTTTAAACCATAAGACCCCGGAAGCAACTCTTGAGCTATTTGAGGACATGGCCATGAACACTTACCAGTGGAATGTGCCTAGGACCCGCCCAAACAAACTTGCAGGTCTCTTTGAAGTGGACAATGCCTCCCAACTCGCACTGCAAGTCGAAATATTAAGCAAAAAAATTACGGAGATGACTGCTACCTCCGCCCCTCAGGTATGGGAATCTGCAACTCCTCCCGCCGAACATTTGGATTATGTAAATAATTTGCCTAGAACTGCTTTTAATAATTTTTCTGCTGCGAATTATCATCCTCCTGGTTTTAATTTTCCGAATAGTTATAATCCTGCGTTAAGAAATCATTCGAATTTTTCGTGGAGCAATCCATCGAATGCTGTGCGCTCGCCACCGCAAAGTGATTTTTCTACACCACAACCACCTCCTCAAAGTTTTCCAAAACCTCCAAATTTGGAGGAAATGTTTTCAAAATACATGAATGCTAATGACGCTACGATTAGAACCTTAACCGGAAGTGTTAAAAATTTAGAAAATCAGGTAGGACAGCTCGCTAAAATGATTTCTGAGCGACCCGTAGGGTCTCTTCCTTCCAATACCGAGCCCAACCCGAGAGAGCAAGCGAAAGCTATAACTCTTCGGAGTGGGAAGAAAGTTCCCGGTATGATAAGTGAAGAGCCCGAGGCAATCTCCGCTTCCACTTTAAAAAATCAAAGCTCCGTTCCAGTTTTAAAAATTCCACCCTCTGCCGAAGAAATTAGCACTCATATTTTAGAAAAACAACTCACTCCACCACCCACCTTTAAAAATAATCCATCCCCGCCATACCCTTCCGAACTTAATAAACAACGACAAGATGATAAATACACCCGTTTTTTAGAAATGTTTAAACAAATCCACATAAATCTGCCTTTCCACGAAGCCATATCCCAGATGCCTAAGTACGCAAAATACCTTAAGGACCTCCTAACCAACAAAAAGAAGTTAGAGAACCTTTCTCATGTCACGTTAAATGCCGAGTGCTCGGCGGTTTTGACAAACGGATTACCGAAGAAAATAAGTGACCCGGGTAATTTCTCTATCCCGTGTGTTTTTGGTGATCTCTTTGTCAAACACGCTTTAGCCGACTTAGGTGCGAGTATTAATCTTATGCCCCTATCGTTGTTTAAAAAGTTAGGAATTGGTAGTCTCAACCCCACACGCATGAGTATCCAGCTTGCCGACAAATCAGTCAAATACTCGTTAGGAATAATGGAGGACGTCCTAGTCAAAGTTGACAAGTTCATCTTCCCGGTGGACTTTGTCATTTTGGACATCGAAGAAGACGTCGAGGTTCCCCTGATCCTTGGCCGACCCTTCCTTGCCACCTCCCGAGCTATCATTGACGTAAGCAATGGTAAGCTCTTCCTTCGAGTGGGCGACGATGAGGTAACTTTCTCTATCACCCCCTCGATGAAGAACACACTAGCTAATGATGACTCCTGTTTTTTCATGGATACCGTAAGTGAAGAATCCTTCTCTCACACCTCTGATTTTGAAGAAGAATTTTCCAATTTTTGTTCCTCTCCTACTCCTCCAACTGAATCTCTACACCTAAGTGAAGAATCCTCCACCCGCCTTTCTGATTTTGAAAAAGAATTTTTTGATTTCTGTTCCTCTTCTACTTTTCCAACTGAATCGCTGCACGAAGCCGCCATGGCCGCTAGCAACAACCCTTTTAATTTTACATATAAAAAAGTGTACGAGGACATAGTTTTTGAAAAAGAACAAATTTCCAAAACCTCGTATGATGACCCCCCTACCTTGGAACTGAAATAACTACCAGAGCACCTTCGATACGCTTTCTTAGAAAAGGACTCCAAGCTGCCTGTCATAATTTCGGCCTACCTCACGGATGCACAAAAGGATAAACTTCTTTCAATTTTACAAAAGCATCGCCAAGCTATTGCTTGGCAGATATCTGATATCAAGGGCATAAGCCCATCTTTTTGCACTCATAAAATCTTAATGGAAGATAATTCACGTAACTCGATACAACCTCAGCGCCGTATAAACCCAAACATGAAAGACGTAGTTAAGGGCGAGGTTATGAAATTGTTAGACGCAGGAATTATCTATCCTATATCCGACAGTAAGTGGGTTAGCCCAGTACAGGTAGTACCAAAGAAGGGAGGGATAACGGTAGTAAGTAATGAATGTTGAAGTATTAGACCGGGCGGCTTAGCGGTCTGATCAAGCGGTTTGTTGACCGAGCGGTCTGGCGGTCTCACTCTGAAGACTGGAGACCGGGAGGTCTATCGGTCTCCCATTGCGGCCTGTTCTATCCTGCTGGAGTTGCCGAGCGGTTAATCCATCTGTCTAACCGCGCGGCCTGTGCAGTCTCCTTTATTCTAGCCGCTCAGTACTGTAAATGTTTAGTCCCACATTGTTTGTATACTCTCTCTCATCTCCTCCATTCTATATAAGGGAGGTCATACCTTTGTAAATGATATCTTTTTTGGATAATAAAATTTCAATTATTCAAAATTAAATCCGCTTGTTCTCTCTTTTTCGCTACTTTCTAACATGGTATCAGAGGACACGGTCATTTCCTCCTGATTATGTGCGTTCTCTGTTGTTCGCGGCTTGTTTTCCGCTTTCTGCGACCTGTCTCGCGGCTTGTTTCTGTCCGCTGCCCTGTTCGCACGGCTTGCTTCTTCTTTCTGTCCGCTTACTGCTATTGGTCACGGCGACCTGTTTCCTTGTCGCCGTGCTCATTATTCTTTCTTGCCTCTCCGACTTCCTAGTCGTTGCGGCCTGTCTCTGTCCGCGTGACTTGTCTCTACCCGCTGCGGACTTCTTCTCCTTGTCCGCTTCTGCTTTCCCCATTTCTGCTTGTCTCTATACTCGCGGTTTGCTCCTGTGATCTTCCTGACCGTGCGGGTTGTTCCTTTCTCACCCGCACCTTGGTCGCGGTCACCTGCTCTTCTCCTCTCTTCTGTTCGCTCGGACTTTTCAGTCCGCGCGACCTCTTCCCCGCTGTGCCTTTGACCTCTTTCTAGCCGCTACTGTTCGCGCGACTTCTTCTTTTTTCTCACCGCTGCGGTCTCCTTGCTGGGTTCTATGACTACCTCCGGTCTCACCACTACTCCTGCAGCTCCTTCTCCTCCTCCTCCTTCGGGCAACCTTGGCACCCTTTCCAAGCTTGTTGGCTCCAACTATCCCGATTGGAGTGTTTCTTTCACCTTTCTCCTTCGTTCTCAACGCAAGCGTCATCACCTCACCGATGACCCTCCTCCTCGCACCTCTCCTGAGTTTGATGACTGGGATGCGAGTGATGCTCTTGTCCGCACCTGGCTGGCCAACAACCTTTCTGATGAGTGCCTTCCCGTCATTCGCCATGATGAGACGGTCAAGGCCGCCTGACTTCACCTTGCTGCTCTCTATTCTAAGGGGGGGACAGACGTCCCGCATTTATACTCTCTATGCGGACCTCTTCGCCCACCCTTCCATGTCACCGGCTGCGGCTTATCAGCAGGTTCAGGCTCTTGGTGCTGAAATCCTCCAGAATCGCCCCTTCTCCGCGGACTTGGCCGAACAACACAAACACTTCCAGGAACTCCTGGTTGTTTGTTATCTTCTTCGTCTTCCCGACTCTTATGATATGATCCGCCAGCAGATCTTGGGTGAGGCGGAATCTCCTACTTTGGATGCTACTGCGGCTCGCATTGCCGCTGTTACTTCGCTTCTCCAGCGGCCTCTGTTGGCCTCCCCCCTCCCCCGGACTCCTTTGCTCACCAAGCTCAGAGGGGGGGCCCTAGTAGCCGCGGCCCCTCTGGCGGACGGGGTTCATCCCGGTTCCTCTGCTCTCACTGTGGTCGTACTGGCCATACTGTTGACCGCTGCTGGCAGAAACATCCTCATCTTCGCCCTTCCGGTGATGCTCCTTCTTCGGCCTCCGCCTCTTCTCGGCCGTCTGCCTCTCTGGCCACGACGTCAGGTGGTGCCCACGTCGTTACCCAAGGTAAATGGCTGATTGACTTCGGTGCTACAAATCATATGATGGGCAACCATCATTGCTTCTCCCGTCTTGAGACACATGACAGCTTGCCCCCGGTTCGTGTGGCAGATGGTTCACCGTCCCCGGTTCATGGGACGGGCATGGTTCAACTCACCCCATCGCATTGCTTGGAGGACACCCTCTATGTCCCGAGGTTCCCGTGCAATTTACTATCCGTTACTACTTTATGCCGGCAACTTCAGTGCTCTGTCTTATTCACTCCTACTACTTGTTCTTTTCAGGACCCGAGGACCCAGCGGACGATTGCTACTGGGACTGAGAGCGGCGGCCTCTACTTCCTCGACGATGTTTCTGCTCTGACCGCCTACTCCTCCTCCACAGATCTCCTTCAATGGCATCTTTGCCTTGGACATCCTCCTCCTCGGATTCTTCGTCATCTTCTGCCCCACTTACCTCCTACCAGTTCTCCGCTCCACTGTGATGCGTGTCAGCTTGGCAAACATCATCGCTCCTCCTTCCCACCGAAGCAAGGCCGTAGCTCCTCTCGCATGTTTGATCTTATTCATTCTGATGTATGGGGTCCTGCTCTTACCCTCACAGTTGGTCGGGGCAGTTCCTATTTTGTCACTTTTATCGATGATTTTTCTCGATGTACCTGGGTGTATCTGTTAAAATATCGCTCTGAACTCTTTTCTGTTTGGCAATCATTTTACTTTATGATTCAGACTCAATTTGCTATTTCTATTAAAGTCTTACGTTCTGATAATGCCAAGGAATATCTGACTCATGAGTTCTCCACGTTCTTTCACCAACATGGCCTGCTTCATCAAATGACTTGTGTTTACACCTCCCAGCAGAATGGGGTGGCGGAGCGTAAAAACCGTCACCTGCTTGATGTTTCTCATACTCTCATGATGCAGATGCACGTCCCTCGCTCCTACTGGGGCTACGCTGTGTTCCTCGCCTTCTATCTCATCAATCGCCTTCCCTCCACGGTTCTCCACGGCCAGACTCCCTTCTCCCTTCTCTACCCCCACCAGGAACCTTTTCCTCTTCCTCTCCGTGTCTTTGGCTGTACAGCCTTTGTTCACGCTCCCTCCGCTACCCGCGACAAGCTTTCCCCCCGTTCCACCAAGTGTGTCTTTTTGGGGTACTCTACCACTCAAAAAGGCTATTGCTACTTTGACCCCCTTCTCCGCAAGCAGTTTGTCTCCGCGGATGTGACTTTTTTCGAGAATGCTTCCTATTTCTCTCCTCCATCTTCTCTTCCTTCTGATATCTCCGTTCCTTCCACACCTCTCGACGTTTTCCCACCTTCGTCTCCTCCTCCACTGACTCCTTCCCAGTCCGTCTCCCCTCCCACCCCTCCACCCTCCTCTCCGCTGCCGTCTCTCTCTAGTCCCGGGCCAGCCTTCTCCGCCACGGACGCTCCGGTCGCTGACGCTCCCGTCGCTGACGCTCCTGTTGACCTGGATGTTCCCATTGCCCTTCGCAAAGGGGTGCGGGCGTGTACTCAACACCCGCTCACGGCTGTTGTTTCCTATGATCGGCTTTCTCCTTCTCGCAGGTGTTTTGCCTTGGCTATCTCTGCCACTTCTACTCCCCGCACCTACCAGGAGGCTCTCGCTCTCCCTCATTGGAAGTCTGCCATGGATGAGGATATGGCTACTCTTACTGAACGGGGTACCTGGACCCTGGTTCCTCCTCCCGTGGGCACTGATGTGGTTGGCTGTCGCTGGGTCTTTGTTGTGAAGTTTCGCCCCGACGGCACTGTGGATCGCTATAAAGCCCGGCTGGTGGCCAAGGGCTTCACTCAGACTTACGGCGTTGATTACTTTGATACCTTTTCTCCATTTACTCGCCTCAGCACCATCCGGGTTCTCCTTTCTGTGGCTGTTAACCGGGCTTGGGCTATTTCCCAGCTTGATGTGAAGAATGACTTTCTCTATGGCGATCTTCAGGAGGACGTCTATATGGAGCAACCTCCTGGGTATGTTACTCAGGGGGAGACACGTGCATGCCATTTGAAGAAGGCCATTTATGGCCTAAAGCAGAGCTCTCGGGCATGGTTCGACAAATTCAGCGGTATTGTGGCTACCATCGGCTTTCAAAGGAGTTCGGCCGATCACTCCTTATTCATTCGCAAAACGGCCTCGGGACTGGTGGTTTTGGCCGTATATGTGGATGATATTCTCCTTACTGGCGATGACCGAGATGGGGTGGACTTGACGAAGAAGCACCTACGTCAGCACTTGGTCACGAAGGATATGGGCTCGCCGAAATACTTTTTTGGGATAGAAATCTCCCGGAAACTTGACTCCTTGGTTCTCTCTCAACGGAAGTATGCCCTTGATCTTCTACGAGAAGCAGGATTGACAGGTGCCAAACCAGCTCGTTTTCCCATGGCTATTGGAGAAGACAAAACGTGGACGGATGACTCGCCTCTTCTATCTGATGTCACAAGGTATAGACGTTTGGTAGGCAAACTCATCTATCTCACGGTGACTAGACCCGACATTGCCTATGCTGTAGGCAAGGTCAGTCAGTTTATGCAAGCTCCCAGGGAGTGCCATCTTCAGTCCGCCCTGAAGATTTTAGAGTATATCAAAGCAGCACCAGGCAGAGGGTTACTCTTTCAGAAGAATGGTCATCTGAGGGTTGAGGCCTACTCAGATTCAAGTTACACGGATGACAAAGGCGATCGTAAATCCACATCAGGTTTTTTTACCTTTGTTGGAGGTAATCTCGTGAGTTGGAAGAGCAAGAAACAATCTGTTGTCTCCAGATCCAGTGCCGAAGCCGAATACCGGAGTATGGCGTCAACCACGTGTGAGTTAAAGTGGTTGCGGGCTCTCATGCTTGACCTGGGCGTGGTATATGACTGTCCTCTCCCTATGTTCTGTGACAACAAGGCTGCTATACACATATCCCAAAATCCGATCTTCCATGAGAGAACAAAGCATATAGAGGTTGACTGTCACTTCATTCGGGAAGAGATTTTGAAGAAACAGATCTGTACTCCTTTTGTCACCTCTGACAAGGAATTGGCAGATATCTTCACCAAGCCAGTTTCTACTTCCTTCTTCCGCATTTGTGACAAGCTGGGCATGGTAGATATATATGCTCCAGCTTGAGGGGGAGTGTTGAAGTATTAGACCGGGCGGCTTAGCGGCCTGATCCAGCGGTTTGTTGACCGAGCGGTCTGGCAGTCTCACTCTGAAGCCTGGAGACCGGGTGGTCTATCGGTCTCCCATTGCGGCCTGTTCTATCCTGCTGGAGTTGTCGAGCGGTTAATCCATTTGTCTAACCGCGCAGCCTGTGCGGTCTCCTTTATTCTAGCCGCTCAGTACTGTAAATGTTTAGTCCCACATTGTTTGTATACTCTCTCTCTCATCTCCTCCATTCTATATAAGGGAGGTCATACCTTTGTAAATGATATCTTTTTTGGATAATAAAATTTCAATTATTCAAAAGTTTATCCGCTTGTTCTCTCTTTTTCGCTACTTTCTAACAATGAAAATAATGAATTAATCCCGACTCGGACGGTGATCGGATGGCGATTGTGTATAGATTACCATAAGTTGAATGACGCCACCCACAAGGATCACTTCCCCTTGCCGTTCATTGATCAGATTTTAGAACGACTTTCCGGACATAGCTTTTATTGTTTTCTCGATGGCCTCTCGGGGTATCTTCAAATCCCCATCTCCCCCGAGGACCAGGAGAAAACTACGTTTACTTGTCCCTTCGGCACCTTCGCCTACCGAAGAATGCCGTTTGGATTGTGCAATGCGCCAGCTACATTCCAACGGTGTATGCTCGCCATCTTTGACAAGTACGTAGAAAGCATTATGGAAGTTTTCATGGATGATTTCTCCGTGTTCTGGAATTCCTTCGATAGTTGCTTAGAGAACCTTGAAAAAGTCTTAGTGCGATACGAAGAAACTAACCTCGCCTTAAATTTGGAAAAATGTCATTTTATGGTGAGAGAAGGGTTAGTTTTGGGACATAAAATTTCTGAAAGGGGTATTGAAGTAGACGTTGCGAAAATAGAAGTTATCGAGAAGCTGCCGCCAACTACGAACATAAAAGCTATAAGAAGTTTCCTGGGTCATGCGGGTTTCTACCGACGCTTCATAAAGGACTTTTCCAAAATCACCAAGCCCCTTACCCATCTCTTAGAAAAAGACGCCCCATTCATCTTTGATGACCTCTGTCTAGCTGCCTTCAATTTAATAAAAGAAAAATTAGTTAATGCCCCAATCATGATAGCTCCGGTGTGGGATCTTCCATTTGAGATAATGTGTGATGTGAGTAGTTATGCGGTGGGAGCCGTACAAGGTCAACGTATTTCCAAAAACTTCCACCTCATTTATTACGCTAGTAAAACACTCACATCTGCACAAGAAAATTACACCACAACCGAGAAGGAGCTCTTAGCTGTAGTATTCGCTTTTGACAAATTTCGCTCTTATATTACTCTTTCGAAAATTATTATTTTTACGGACCACTCGGCCCTCAAATATCTTCTCTCTAAAACGGATGCCAAGCCTCGCTTAATTCGCTGGGTCTTACTCCTCCAGGAGTTTGACTTAGAGATCCGTGATAAGCGAGGTGCTGAGAACTTGGCCGCCGACCACCTTTCGCGCATAGACAACCCGTTTATAGAACAATTAGACGAAAATTCTTTTCATTACTATTTCCCTGATGAGAAGCTGTTCATAATTAACACATCTACTTCTCCTTAGTTTGCCCGCATCGCCAACTATCTAGTGGCTCGTGTGCTCCCAAAAGAGTTCTCGTCTCAGCAAAAGAAGAAATTCTTTTCTGAGTTGAAGAACTACTTTTGGGAGGACCCGCATCTTTTTAAAGTCTGTGCAGACCAAGTGATCAGGAGGTGTGTTTCTTTTGATGAAGGATTAGATATTATTAAACATTTGCATGAAGGACCGACAGGTGGGAACTATCAAGCTGCTCGCACCGCTCACAAAGTGTTAAGCGCGGGTTTTTACTGGCCCACCCTGTTTAAAGACGCGCATGCCTTTGGGAGTAGGTGTGATAGTTGCCAACGGTCGGGGAATATTTCGAATAAAAATGAAATGCCACAAAATTATTTCCTAGAGTGCGAAGTTTTCGACCTCTGGGGGATTGATTTTGTTGGCCCTTTTCCTTCTAGCTGCGGGAATAAGTACATTTTAGTTGCCGTTGATTATGTTTCGTGTTGGGCCGAAGCCCAAGCTCTTCCTACGAATGACGCCCGAGTCGTAGTTAATTTCCTAAAAAAATTATTTTCTCGTTTCGGTACGCCGCGCGCTATCGTTAGTGATAGGGGTTCCCATTTTTGTAACACACAATTTTCAAAAATCCTAACTAAATATGGCGTTACTCATAAGCTTTCCACTGCCTACCACCCCCAAACTAACAGACAAGTCGAAGTAGTCAATAGAGAAATAAAATGAATTTTAGAAAAGACTGTTTCAACATCTAGAAAAGACTGGTCAGCCAAATTAGACGATGCTCTATGGGCCTACTGAACAGCGTACAAAACCGCCCTCGGATGTACGCCATATCGATTGGTTTATGGAAAATCGTGTCATTTACCCGTAGAGTTAGAACACCGCGCCTTTTGGGCCTTACTATTTTTAAACTTCGATCCCCACTCTGTCGACGATTTTAGAAAATTTCAACTTAACGAACTCGACGAGTGGCTCTCTTACGCATATGAAAATAACAGACTTTATAAAGAGCGGACGAAGCGTTTACACGATCGACATCTTAGGCTCCCAAAAATCTTTAAGCCGGGCGACCAAGTGCTTCTTTATAATTCTCGTTTACGTTTATTCCCGGGTAAATTAAAATCACGTTGGTCGGGGACTTTTACTGTTTTAGAAGTCTTTTCTTATGGTACTGTTTTAATTTCCCACCCTGATAAGGGTACTTTCAAAGTGAATGGTCAGCGTCTTAAACTGTATTTCTGTGATGATGTCAGTCTCAACCCTGTTAACTCTATCTTTCCGGTCCTGACATTTGATTAATCTGAACTTTATTTTTCTCCTAAACTTTGAACTTTATTCGAACCTTTTTAAACAATATTTGGGACATTCTTATTTTGATGCGTCGAGCTCAAACGACGCTTTAAACAAAGGGCGCTCTTGGGAGGCAACCCAAGTTATCTTTTTCTGTTTTCTTTATTTCACACTTTTTTCCCCGAATGGCTCCGGCAAGCTGAAACTTCTGCGATCGCCTGCTCCAATGGTTCTGATTCCATGACAAAGTCCACCGGACGACGTTTCATGACGACCCACAGCACAGGCATGGCGGAGCGGCATCACTTAGCTTTCCCTGCAAAATAAAACCGGGGAAGTACCTGTTTTTCAATTCTGTCTTTTCTTTCTGTACTTTACTTTTCTCACGTTCTCCGACCTCCTTCTCCATTGAGGACAATGTAGATTTTAAGCTTGGGGGATGAGTTTCTCCTTTTTGCTTTTTGTAAATATCCAAATAAATCCAAAAAAAAAAATTCAAAAAAAAATTCAAAAAAAAATTATATATATAGCTGCATTTTGGTATTTCAATAAGTACCCCATGTTTATGTTTTGTTTTTCTCAAACTTCTTTATAAACAATGTAGTTAATTATAATTTTTCTAATCATTCTTTTTAATCATATTTCACAAGTAAAATATTGGCCATGCTGTGTTTATAATTCACGGTAGCATGTTAAGGTAAAATATTTCTCCAAAACGTGCATTTCTATTATGGTTTTCCGTTCTTTATTTTCTTTACTTTCTCTAAAAATTTATCATCCATTATTTTCCTTTTCGTCTTTAGATAATTTTTGTAAGAAAAAATTTTGAATAACGTAGTAGATATGAACGATCCAAGTCACATATTATTTTTATTTTCAAGATAATTTCATCAATCTTCTTTTATTATCTCGAACTTGCTTTTTGAAATTTATCGACTCTATGTTTTAAATAATTTTAAAAAAACGTGAAAATGATTTAGGCCATTTTTGTTTATGTTTGAGCTTTCCTGCCAACCTAAAATCTTTTACCACTAGTTAGCCGCTTTTGAGTCTTTTTTCCAAATTCATTTGATAACTCCACACAGCATTTCATTTTCACCAAATCCCAAATTCCTACCTATCTAATCACGCTAATTTTTTTTGATAGGAAATTTTGTGTTATCTTTGGAGACAATCAAGTCTTTGGAGAAATTGTTGAAAAAAGTGTACTCAAAAGCAATGTATTGAAAAAAAGAGAAAAAATGAATGAAAATAATAATAATAATAAAAAGAGATAAATAATCATAAAGAAAAATAAATAAATTTATTTATACATGTTTTGTTTAAAATAAATTTAATTTTTTTTGAAACTCGTTGTTTTGGTTTAGTGTGATTTTTAAGCCTTCATGTTTATATTTGAATTCCACTCCTATTCATATTCCTAAAACAAACGTTTCGGTCCTATTAAGTCCTTTTGATTCACGCTTTTTTTAATTTTATTTAACAACTAAGAAAAGAAGAAAAGTAAATCAGTTTTAGTTTTGGATTTAAACTTAGATTTTTGTTATTTAATTGATATAATTATAATGCGTTGCTTGGATCTAGTAATAACTCAATACGTTCTTTTCATTTTCATTGCCTTGCTCAAATCTATTTAAAGAATTTCGTCAAAATTCTGGATGATTTATTTTTATTAAGTAAAGTTTATAAAAGTTAAACCATACCAAAATAATTATTTTAGATTTACGTTTTACATTCTCCCTGCCTAGAATTTCGCATAGTACTTGTGTATGTATGATTAAAACTTTTTGAATTAGTCACTTTTATGATTAGCTAGTCTTTATATCTTTGCTTGAGCACAAGCAAAACTTAAGCTTTGGGGAATTTGATAATACGGTTTGCAGTCAATTTTATTAGGATATTTTCGTTGTTTTAAAGCAAATCATGTCTTGTAAAGTACTTATTTTGATTCCCCTTTGTATATATTTTTGTTGCTAATGTATTTTTTCTGCTTTTTGCAGGTTTTCACGGCTTTCAGCCGAAGTTTGCTGTGACACGCCCCAAGGTCACGCCCTACCAGGGCGTGTACCTAGGGCGTGTAACCCAGAGGAATGAAGCCATTGGTCCGAAACTGCATTCCGTGGAAACTTAGTGTACACGTCCTCTGTCACGCCCGTGTCACATCCGACATGGGCGTGTTCTAGAGGCGTGTCCCCAGGTTCCGAGGAATCTCCGCAGCGCGCTCGTTTTTCCTGCTCCACCGTCGCACCGAAAGTATCACGCCTGACCCAGGCGTGACATATGGGCGTGTACTTCAACAATTCCGCCCGTCACCTCCAGCATTCAATTTTAGCTCAACAAAGTCACGCCGCAAAGAACACGCCCCAGGTACATGCCCTACCAGGGCGTGACTAGTGGGCGTGTACTTCAGCTACTTCGCCAGAATTAAATTCCAGCCCGAAAAAGTCGCACCGAATGTGTCACGCCCTAGGGTCACGCCCGACCCGGGCGTGACAGGGGGGCGTGACCCGACCCGAAAAATTCTATAAATAGAGCCCAACTCTAAGGGTTCAGGGACACTTTTTGGATTGAGAGGGGAGGTTCTGTCCTTTGTATTTTTGAACTTTTTAAGCATGTCTTTTCATTTTTAGTTCGTAGCTCTAGCTTTATGCTTTTCCTGTATTAGTTCCTAGCTTCGTTCTGTAGTATAATGTTAATGATAGTGTAGTTTACCTTTCCATGCACTTGTAATCTCTGATTTTCAAGCTGTAAGATCCATGTTTCCATTAATAAAAAGTGTTGTTTTCTTTTACGTTCCTGCTCTGTATTCATTATTCTTCTTCTACTCATCCCCCCTCTTCCACCTCACCATGATTAACTAATCCTCCATGTACTCGATCTTGATGATCCGAGGTTCGAGTGATTAGGTTATGATGCTTTGAATCTTACCTTTTCTTTTTAGGGTTTAGCTTTGAATTACTCTTGATTTATCACGGGTTGGAGGTATATCATCGATATATAATCTCCACCTTTGCTTTCATTCTGGGCTAGCCGAGAGGCCGAAAGTTTGAAATGAGCACTCAAGAGTAAAGGGAGTTGTTCACACCCCTCGAGAGAGGCAGAAGTTCAAATCTCCTGGATTGGAGTAAAATCCAATAGCGGGGTTCACCGCGTAAAGCGAGTTTTAGGCCTCCGATTTAGGCGAGAGTCGGTCGGACCTTCCTAAACTCAGTTAGGCACGAACTTCGAGAGAAGCGTGTCAATATTCATGGAACCTCCACGGTCAAGGACCTTTACCCTAATTAGCTTAGGTTTATTTATCGTATTTTTCTAACCACTCTTGCCGAGGTGATTTCTGATCGAGTGCATTTTCCCTTCATCGTTACTAAGCTTAAGTTAATCGCTCTTTTAGCTCTCTTTATCTTTTCGTGCAAGTAGCTCTCTTTCATTGCAAGTAGTTCTCTTCCTTTAGTACATTTAGCTTTCTTCTAAAAAAACCTTATTTTTCCGTCGATAAAATAATAGATTTCGTGTGAGTAAGCTTACTCAACTGTTCCCGGATTTCAATACGACACTTGTGTCCCCTAGCTGCATTTCAATAGGTATACTTGCCTTGTTGAATTGTTAGTTTGGTTATTTTCTCCTTGCAGATATCTAAGAGACAATCAACCCCGAGCAGACCCGCTAACGAGGCTCCCATCTAGCTGGCATGGTTGTAGGATCACTCGGTGGTTGGAGATGGTTTGGAGAGGGGGCCTCGAGCAGACCCGCTGACCAGGATCTCATCTAGTTGACAGGGTTGTAGGGTCACTCTGTCGTTGGAGATGGTTTGGAGAGGAGACCCCGAGCAGACCCGCTGACCAGGCTCTCATCTAGCTGGTAGGGATGTAGGCTCACTCGGTGGTTGGAGATGGTTTGGAGAGGAGACCCCGAGTAGACCCATTGACCAGGCTCTCATATAGCTGGCAGGGCTGTAGGCTCACTCGGTGGTTGGAGATGGTTTGGGGAGGAGACCCCGAGCAGACCCACAGACCAGGCTCTCATCTAGCTGGTAGGGCTGTAGGCTCACTCGATGGTTGGAGATGGTTTGAAGAGGAGACCCCGAGCAGACCCACTGACCAGGCTCTCATCTAGCTGGCAGGGTTGTAGGCTCACTCGGTGGTTGGAGATGGTTTGGAGAGGAGACCCCGAGCAGACCCGCTGACCAGGCTCTCATCTAGCTAGCAGGGCTGTAGGCTCACTCGGTGGTTGGAGATGGTTTGTAGAGGAGACCCCGAGCAGACCCGCTGACCAGCTCTCATCTAGCTGGCAGGGCTGTAGGCTCAAGGGCAAGTCAAGTGGTGAGAGTTAATGGGGAGAAATGTCCATATTTATCAGGAGATTGGTGGAAAATCACTCGAAAAAGGAAGGATCGGGGATTAGGCCAGGGAGGAGAATTTCTGGCCGACACTCGGCATGGGTGGTCTTACCCATAGCGAGTGGTCTTCCTTGTCCCAGGTGCAGGCCTGGTGTAAAAGGGTGGGGTCTGTCATGTGGGGGGGGGGGGGGGCTGGTCTCCAAGGTCTTTAGCGCATGTTTATCTTACGGCGAGACGAGCACTAAGGGACAGAAGCTCTCGCGAGTGGTAAAGTCGAAGAGAGGCCCAAGGTCTAGTGTCTTTGGGCTATCTATTAAGCAAAACAGTAGAAGTAAAAAGTACAATAGTAACATGTAAAAAGTTAATAATATTATTCCATTTGATCATCACAAAAGAGAGCACCTCGACATTTCCGAGGAAGTGTCTATCAAGATTACAAGACAAGATAAAAAAGAAAAAGAGGGGGGGGGGGAGAAGTCACGGGCACTGGTGTTCCCCTACTCCTCGCTGCCGGAAGATGAGCTGTTGTCCGTCTCGCCGAATAAGCGGGGGACTAGGTCGCAGACAGTAACCGTCTCGGCATCATCGTGCACCACCCCTAGCTCCTTCATCATTTTGAGAACAAGCTCCGCTGTCTTGATATTGGAATCTTGGCAGAGGGCATCCACCTCGTCCACAGAGTAGCGAGAAGGGACGGGAAATTGGTCTGCTGGGGGCACCGCGCTGTTCCGAAGGCGGATGTTTTCAGCTTTTAATTCCTTGTTCTCTCCCTCCAACTCCTCAATACGCGGCACATCCGGTCGGCAGTCTCGGCATCCTGCAAGAAGTTTTAATGAAAGGACCATAAAGAGCGGAGAGTAGGGCTAGCAAAGCGGCGGTAAGAAAGCTTACCACACCGCCCTGACTCCGTGCTAGGAGGTTGTCGGCAACGACCAAGTGCTTCTCCAGGTCGATGGACTTCTCCCGTTCCGCGGCGAGACCGGCTTCCGCTTCCTTCCATTTCCTATTGTTGAATACCAGGCGACACGAGACCCGGTGCGCGAGTTCCAGGGAGCGAAATTGAGAGTGGGCGCTCTTAAAAATGAGATCTCGCAACGTCTCATTGTCCGCGGGCTCAGATCCAAGGCCACCATATAGCCCGAACCCTAGGGAGAAGGCGTGACTGGTTGGGGGATCCTGCTCTTTCCAGGAGGGAAGGAGAGTGGACACCGACATACGGTTAGCGTCCTTGTCCTAGAAGAGCACCGGCTCTCCGGCAGTATCATCTGTCACATGCCCCATGTTATAATTGGGGTGCGAGGCGGGAGCCGGGCGGTTGGAGGAGCCAGCCTCACCGAAAGGGAACTCGGTAGTCTGAACATTGGTGGTGGCAGCTGGCTCTGACAAGAACATCTCGCGAGTGGGCGAGACGGGTAGTTGGGGAGGTGAGGGAGACCCTAAAGAGATGGGGGACAGGGATCCCGATAGCTCCTTCCTTTCTTTGGCAGACTTTTTCTCCTTTTTGAAAGACACCGCTTTCTTCACCTTCTTCTTTCGCCTGTGTCAGGAAGTGCCCTCATCCCCGGGCCTTTTCTTTAGGGTGGGGGGTCAGCGTATCCCTCGCGGCCTCCGCCTCCATACTCGCTAAGGCGAAACCCCTGTTACTCTGGTAAGGAGGATGAGCAGGTATGGTTCTCTCTCCTAGACAGGTTGATAGTCAGCAGAGAATAAGAATTTATAAAGCTAAGGGGGGGGGGGGGGGGGGACAGAAGTATACCTTCGCCGCGGAAGACGGCTGGAAGCGAGTCTAGGTCTCGCCTGAGGTAATTGACCTCAACATTTTTCCCTGCGAAGAAGTCGCAGAAATCCTTCTCGGCACCCCCAACCTTGGGGGTTTCATAGTAGCATTCAACAGGAGACACCGGGGCGAGAGGGATGCCTCCCAAATCCCCGCGAATGAAGACGAAGCGAGTCAGCCAGTGATTATTTTTGATCGGTGTCTCGCACACCTTAAGGCCTTGGCCTGTGAAGTAGGAAACGCCATCATCTTTCGCATGATAGACGAACAGCTTGCGAAAGGTGGTCAAGCTGAATTCGATGCGCTCTCGCTGCAGGTAGCAGGCGAAAGCAACCAGTATAGAGATAGCGTTGGGGTTGAATTGGGTGGGGACAACCCCGAAGTACTTGAGGACTAATTTGACCTCTGGCCAAAGGGGTAGTCGCAGCCCCGCCTCGAAGTGCGAGACGGGGAATGCCAGCTTGTTGGGGTAGAAAGTGTTGATACACTCGCCAACTTTGGGTGGGCGAGACAAGTATCCGTCAGCAAGGAACTCACTGGCGAAGCGAGTATATTCTTCCTCTGGCAGTCTGCCGAGAGGAAAATCGCTTTCCGCAGCGGCTGCGGCCCTCACCTTCTTCCACCCTCTTCTTTCCCATAGCAGGCGAAAAGGCGGAAATAGGGGAAGAGAGCGATTTAGAGGAAGAGCGGGACGTGAGAAGTGTTTAGAAGAAGAAGGGTAGGCAGAAGCTCTGACCGCAAAAACAGCCAAGCATAGTAACAGAAGTAGGGGAATATCTAGATTTAAGAGGTATTTATAATGAATGAAGGAGAGAGGAAATCGAGCGGGAAAATCAAGCGGCGAGAAATGAAGAGACAACCCGACGCTTCGGCTCTCTCTCTCTCTCTCTCTCTCTCTCTAGAACCCAAGGTGCGAAAATGCCGCGGCGTCGTTTTCGAAGTCAAAGCCATCATTACGAACTAATTAATTAAAAAAGGTGCTAATCACAGTAATGATGAAAAACCTAGCATGACATGACAGGCACAACACCATAATGATGAAATTTTTCATCCCGCATGGAGGGAGCATCCCGTCCAGAGAAGTTTTATAAAATACATTAGTAATTAAACATAATTGGCAATAATAATACAGGGGGGCCTGGATAAGATGAGACGGGACCGCGACAGCTTAATTCCTGACCCATTTCTAGCGGCCATCTTGACCTCCCACAAAGGGAGGGCGGCCAGGAAGATTAAAAGCGCGAGCGGCGACCACGCCGCAGCGCACGAGACGGAGATGGTCGTCCGTCTCGTTTAGGATGGCTTGGGGGTCAGTCCCATCCATTGCGCCGTCGGCTTCCATCTCGGCAGAAAGGCGGTGGCACTCTGTTTCTAGCCAGTCCATGCGCCGGTCAGAGGCCTGCTTCTCCAGCTCCATCTCACGTATTATATGTGTGTATTTGCTTAACATCCGAGCCGTCCTCCGCTTCAGCTCCAGGGTATCCATGGGATCGCCCAAGTAGTCCTCGATCTAGTTAGGGCGTGGAAGAGGAGAGAGGGGAGGAGACGCGGGAGCGTCTTCAGTGTCAGAATCAAATTGGATGCCTGCACAGAGAGTGAGAAATCATAAAAAACAATGAGCTCGGATGGGTTGGATAAAAGAAGGCGAATTGGAGGAAAAGCGAGAAGGGTAAGTTCTTACTTGGGATGCGAGGGTAAGTTCTTACTTGGGATCATGCTTTTTCAGGGAAACTTGGCTAATTCCCCTGTGCCCGCCAATCCTTATGACGATAGAGGAGAGAAAAGAATCAGGAATTACCCGTCTCTCCCCGAGAAATGCGGGGAGATTACCTATTGTCAAAGGGGAGGAGGTCGCGCCCGCCGAGAGGGGAGGGCAAGAGGCCTTCATCTTCTTCAGGCGAGAGGACAGAGGGGCTGAGGGAGGAGTACGCCCCAGATCCGGGAAAAGGGCAGCCATGTTGGCCTTATTTCGCTTTCGCACCATCGCGAGGCTCTCACGAAAACTCTGACTGTGAGACATGTTGAAGTATGAGGAAATGAAGGAAGACAAAAAGGGACTCTAATGAAAGCTGGGATCTCATATTAAGGCCCCATGGGGGGGGCACCGAAGATTCTCATAAGTGAATCCCGGCATCGCGAGCCTCGGTTGGACTTATCTTTCCGAGGTTAGGACAACCTCGAAAAGAGCGGGGATTGTGTACAACCTTGGGCTCGCGAGAGAGGGCCTAACGAGCGAGAAGGGGGGACTGGCGAGATGAAGTAGACAGGCGAGTAAGACCAGGAGGCCCACCTGCAGGAGGCGGGATGGGGGATTCTCTAAGGTAGGCGAGACACCCATGTAGTGCGAGATGGCTCTAGAAGGCGAGATGGCCTATAGGGCGAGATGCCGACAAGATGCACAGAGAGTGTCGTCTCGCCAATCAGTCTCTTCCCCACTCGCCACATGGGAGAGGAGATGTCTTTACCTTTTTACCCCCAAGGGGGATTTTAACATTGTGCCCCAGGTAATTTTACATTTCTACCCCTAGAGGTCTGCGTATAGCCCACCAGAACAGCGGAGTTTGGCTGTTGGCAGACCCCGCCCAGGGTGTTTTGGTCATTTTAGGTTAATTCAGAAGTGATATTTGCAGATCAGATTCAGAGGCCTATAAATAGACCGATAGAGGTTCCTGAGATGGTTGTTGAACCTTTTCACTATCTTCCTCACAGACACCTAGCTTAGCATTGGCTAGGGAGGGGAAGATCTTTAGTTCTTCCGGGAAAGAGGTGGGACCTCCGAGCTGAGACCCCTCGGTCTATTTCCAGGTCTCCGACTCTCATCAGGAGGATAGTTCAAGAAGAGTACGTGTGGGCTGCATCCTGTTTAAAACTTTAGGAGGGACCAGAAAGCTGGTTCCAATAGGTTATGTTCTTCCGAGGGTCCTACAGGACGCACTCACGGCTAACATATTCCCTTGGGCCTATCAAGGCTCTCTGGCTACTGGAGGAAAAGCTTGGTAAGTTTTATCCTTCCTCAAATCCGAGATGTTGGGGTCCAGACCTGTTCCCACTAGTTCCTCCAGTCGGAGGAGAGATACAATCGGGGGTAGCTAGGCCGACATGCAAGGGGGGAGCTGATCTCGGTCGTCAATGCAAGGGTACGGTCTTACAAGGGCGCTTATATCTCGAGGCATCGTCCCATCGTCCAAACTGGGCTATCCAGGGGGAACGAGTTGACGACCAGCTTCTCGGATCGATCTTGAAGCAAAACCTTGAGTTCCCAGAAAACCTGCGATGAAAAACAGAATGAACAGAAGCAGAATAGTTGCCATTGCGTATATGTAAAAGCATGTACAAACAAAATACATCATTGACCGCTAAGGATAAAACCTTTTCAGGTCATTCCCGCTCCAAGTACCTCCCAGCTTCTCTCCAACCTGATCCTGGAGATAATAGCCCCCGGTGGCCAAGACTTCCTGGACAAAGAAGGGACCTTCCCAATTTGGATGTAACTTGCCCACTGTTGCTCCTCTTCCTGCGGCGTCCACCTTCTTCATGACCAGATCTCCAGCGAGAAAATGCTTTAGGCGGACTTTTTTATCGAAGTGCTTCGCCATGCCCCGCTTGATCTCCTCTTGGCGGATGGAGGCCAAGTCACAAAGCTCTTCAATGAAATCCAGTGAGAGTCTTTAGGCGTCCTCATTTTCCAAGCATCATTCTTCACCGCCATCTCCAGCTGCTATAACTCTCGGGCTTCGTGTAACAACCCCATCTGTTCATATGGTATATTCTAGAAGGTCCGGCCGGGGCCCCACAGGATATACCACAAAACAGACGGTGAAGGTACAGGATGATATCAGAGTAGCGCATCGCACCTATCACAAATCATTCTAGCGGAAGCCTAGACTACAACTTGAACTCCTCATGAATGTCCAAACATAAAACTCAACATTTTATATAATATAGGAATGTCTTACAACAAGTGAAAAGAGTTGGCCTTATGGCCTTACATGGCTATCAAACAGTGGCCTAAACAGATTGGCGTGTAGGCTGGCCACAATCAAAGAAAACACACAACATAACATATAGCCTCCGAGGGCTAACAGCAGTCGCAACAACAACAGCAGGAACATCAACCTCTATGCGTCCCACTCGGCTCTCCAACACCTGTCCAGGGACAATCCACCCAACGGTGGCAAACAAAAGCAACGGTCAGCATTCAGCTGACCAAATTATAATGACCCTACCCCTTCTCTCGGGGCAGCGGTATTCTTCCCTGCAGGCATAGCAAATCACAAGTATGGCAATATATATCATCAAAATGTGCTTTCACGCACACAAGCCATCACAACCATTCGACACCCGGCCCAACGGTCCGTGCACTCAGGGCACATTCTTGGTGTTCTGGAAAATCTCTTGCCCACCACCGTATCAGGGTCATAACCCAACGGTAAATCTCTTGAGCATTTACTCCATGGCGTGCAGCCGGAGTTAGTCTTCCTACACCGGGATGGCCCATAGCCCCCCATTGTGTCATGGCGCGCAGGCTGAAGACTTTTGCTATGCGCTCCAATAGACCGCACCTTTTGGTCTCACGTCGGACGGACATAGCGCAGGTCGGATCCTCCACCCCCCGTTGCTCAAATCGCCTTGCCTTCTCCGAGTACAGTGTACTCATGGCTATATCAAAGGCGCGGGTCGGTCTCACCAATCCTGTTCTTGGCATTCAAGCCTGGGTATTTCTCGATACCCATTGCCTTAACACAATAGCGGGTCTTTCCTGGACCTCCCAGTACTTCCTGTGACTCTCTCCACAGGTGGACACCGCACAAGCACAAATGTCAGGGGTCTTTCCTGGCTATCATGCCAGTACTTCCTGTTACTCGCTTCACAGGTGGACACCCTACGACATCAAGCATTCCAAAGGGCATTTCCTGGTCACACCAGTACTTCCTGTGCCTCATGCACAGGTTGGACCCAAAAACATAACAGGGCTAGTTTTTCTGGACTACCACTCCAGTACTTCCTGCTACTCTTTTTCGTAGGCACCACCCGTTGACTCCTTAAATGACACATTATCACGGAGTCTTCTCCGGTTCGTATGCAACATCACCAATCCAGACCAACCTGTCCAGATGGGCTTCACACAGCATGCCTATTCCGTACTCCATTTCCGGATATATATGCTAACAAAAGGGATTTCAAGCATCCACCCAAAGATTCCCAAAATCAGCCACCTCTTGGTGGGGGAAATCACAAGATATGCCAAAAAGAAAGCCTTCACATGGCTAGGAAGAAAAGTCGTTACCCTTGACGACCGCTTCGGTGCCATGACCTCAAAGCTTGCTTGCACGACTCGCAAGAGCATTTCCTCCGCAACGCCGGCTTCGGATTTCTTGTCGGTAACCTACAACACCACCAGCAGCAGCCCTTCCCCTTCTTCCTCCTTCTTCCTCTCTCTCTTTCTCTCTTAACTTGAAGAAAGATCAAGGCCAAGTAAAATGAGAATAACTTCTCAGATTTCGGCCTTTAGGAAAAGAGGAAAGAAGCTTCAGCCCTTGGATCCTAGCTGAAGGAATGGATGGCCACAAAACTGCCAGAAAAGCTAACTTTGACTTGACACGGCCTGTGACACGGCAGTGTCCCAGGCCCTGTGCCTCAAGCGGTGGTCAACCGACCTATCCAAACCAGTGACACGCCCATGAAACACGCCCGTGTCATGCGCCGTGTCACCAACACGCCTTCAGACACGCCCGTGTCTGTGGCCGTGTGTCCGGGCAAAAAAAATCCCAAAACATCCCGAGACTTCACACGGCCTGTGACACGCCCGTGTCCCAGGCCGTGTGCCATGACACGGCACAAAGACACGCCCTGTCGAACTCCTTCAGCGGGCTGAGTTCGTCGACCCGATTTGACACGCCCTGTGACCCCATGTCACAGGCCGTGTGCAACTTCTCGACACTCGACACCCACGTCTCGACACTCGACGATCGTCGACCAAAAATCGTCGAGCACACGACACGGCCTTGGACACGCCCGTGTCCTGGGCCGTGTGCCCCCTCTCGACACATTGTCGAGCGAAAAATCGTCGACACAAAGGCCGATAGTCGACACAGCCTCGACACGCCCTGCGATACGCCCGTGTCCTCTGACACGCCCTGGGACACGCCCGTGTCCCAGGCCGTGTCACCCAAAAATTCCTGTTTCAGAAATTTGGACTGTTACAATCCTCCCCTCCTACAGGAAATTTCGTCCTCGAAATTCAGACACAGGAAGGCAACAGTAAACAACAAGAAATATGTTACAACATACAAAAGTTTATGTTACAACATCCTCTCTCGAGATTACAAAAACAACTCAGGGAACTCTTCTCGCATGGTTTGCTCTCGCTCCCATGTCAGTTCTTCACGACCGCAGTTGTCCCAGTGGACTTTTACCATGCCGACCATCTTGTTCCGCAACTGTTTCTCGCCTCGATTTTCGATCTGAATGGGTTTAACTCTCGTTGTTAGCCCATACTCCACCGGCACACGATCGTCCGCGATCACTTGAGCTGGATCTTTCACGGCCTTCCGAAGCACTGAGATGTGAAATACATCATGTAATCCACCCAAGACTGCCGACAGAACTAGCCGATAAGCCGCTTCGCCAACTCGCTCAACCACTTCAAAAGGACCCAAATATCTTGGACTAAACTTTTTCAATCGTTGAATCCTGGAGACACCTTTGAAAGGCTTGATCTTCAAGTAGACCCAATCACCAACCGCAAATTCCATGTTCCGGTACTTGGCATTGTAGTACTTCGCTTGTCGATCTTGAGCAATAAGCATTCTGTCTCGAATAGTCCGTATGGTTGAGTTTGCTTCATCAACCTCATTTGGTTTAAAAACCCGAGCTTCGCCCGCTTCTACCCAAGCCAAGGGAGTACGACACTTTCTTCCATATAGAGCTTCATATGGTGCCATCCCAATGCTCGCCTGGTAGCTGTTATTATATGCAAACTCTACCATATAGAGATGATCTTCCCATCTCTTTCCGAAGTCAAGGGCGCACATTCAGAGCATGTCCTCCATTGTTCTGTTGGTACGTTCAATTTGGCCATCCGTTTGGGGATGAAAGGCCGTACTGAAAGTCAACTTCATGCCCAACAGTCGGTGAACTAGCCTCCAATCATTTGACGTGAATCGCCCATCTCGATCACTTACGATGCTCCGAGGAACACCGTGAAGCCGCACAATCTGATCAACATATAATTTTGCCAAACATTCAACTGAATCATCCCGCCTGTTCGGGAGAAAATGTGCTACTTTTGTTAGCCGGTCCACAATGACCCAAATGGAATCATTTCCTCGCTGCGATCTTGGCAACCCATGCACAAAGTCCATGGAAATATCATCAAATTTCCACTCTGGGATTGGCAGTTACTTCAAATAACCGCCCGGCTTTTGGCATTCCGCCTTCACCATCGCACATATTTGACATTTGGCTACATAAAGGGCAACATCTTTCTTGAGCCCTGGCCACCAGAAAAGCTTCTTCATATCGTTGAACATCTTTGTGCTCCCAGGGTGAATGGAATACTTTGTATAATGCACTTCATACATCAGTTTTCCCACATTCGGGACGCACAAACGGCCCTCTTTTCGCAAAAGACCGTCAATCCAGGTGAATTTGCCCTCTGGCCCTTCATTCACATAGCGTAAGAGATCTTCATCCAACTCCGTTGCCCGTCGAACTCGGTCCGCAAGGTCACATTGCACCTCGGTCCAGTTCAAACATGCAGTGGCAGTGGAACTCTTGTCAACACAATAGATCTCTAATGCTTCCAACTCCTGGATCAGACGTTCATCATGCCTTTGTAACCAATTCGCTCTAGCCGGAACCCGCCGACTCAAGGCATCCGCGACAACGTTCCCCTTCCTGGGCGTATAGTGAATCTCGAAAGTGTAGTCCCCAAGGAACTCCAACCACCTTCGTTGTCACATGTTCAAGTCTTTCTGCTCCAAAAGATACTTTAGGCTCTTATGATCGGTATAGATCTCCACCTTCACTCCATAAAGGTAGTGTCGCCACAACTTGAGTGCAAAAATCACTGCCGCTAGTTCTAAATCATGGACGAGATAATTTCGCTCGTGCACCTTCAGCTGGCGCGAGTCATACGCAATTACCTTTCCATTTTGCAGAAGAACGCAGCCTAAGCCGCTCCCTGAGGCATCACTATAAATCATAAATCCATCGGTTCCACTGGGCGAAGACAACACCGGCGCCGTGGTCAACCGACTCTTAAGCTCTTCAAAAGCTCGTGCGCAATCTAGCGTCCAAACGAACTTCTGATATTTTCGCGTTAGTGTGGTTAGTGGCAAAGCGATCCGCGAGAAGTTTTCCACAAATCTTCTATAGTAGCCCGCTAGTCCAAGGAAACTTCGGACCTCGGCCACGGAAGACAAATCTGGTCACTCCTGTATGGCCCTTATCATCGCTGGATCCACTGCAATGCCCGCTCCACTCACCACATGGCCCAAAAATGCCACTGACGATAGCCAAAACTCGCACTTCGAGAACTTGGCATATAGCTGATTTTGCCTTAACGTGTTCAACACCAACCGCAAGTGAATCTCATGTTCATCTTCCGACTTTGAGTACACCAAGATGTCATCAATGAACACAATCACAAACAGATCCAGGTACTCACGAAAAATACGGTGCATCAAATCTATAAACACCGAGGGCGCATTGCACAGTCCAAATGGCATGACTGTGAACTTATAGTGCCCATAACGCGTTCCAAATGCGGTTTTGGGAATGTCACCTTCCCTAATTCGTAACTGGTAGTAACCAGACTTCAGGTCCAACTTCGAATAGATGGTCGATCCCACCAGCTGATCGAATAACTCATCAATCCAGGGTATCAGATACTTATTCTTCTCGGTCAGCTTATTCAGTTCACGGTAATCAATACACAACAACAACCCACCATCTTTCTTCTTTACAAAAAGCACAGGCGCGCTCCAAGGTGACATACTTGGGCATATATAACCTTTCTCCAACATTTCTTGTAGTTGAACCTTCAATTCAGCCATCTCTTTTGGCGCAAAGTGATATGGCAAGCGGGCCACAGGTTTCGCACCTGGCACCAAATCAATTGTGAAGTCAATCTCCCGCTGGGGTGGTAGCCCAGGGAGATCCGTGGGAAACACATCTGTAAATTCTGCCACAATCGGAACCTCGCACACACTGGCCTTTGGCTCAACAGCCTGAATTAGTGCAAAGTAACACTCCATACCCTTCCGAACAGCCTTGACTACCTAGAGTGCAGACATCAATGTCCCGCCCACTCCTCGCATACCCGCGAACTTTGTCTCCTGTTCGGTATTCTGGCCCAACGTGATTTCTTTGGACTGGCAATCAATCATAGCATGCTGCTCCGCAAGCGAATCCATCCCAAAAATCACATCGAATTCTGATATTGGCAAAACAAATGCAGTCAAACAAAAATCCTGACTTCCTAACTAAACCGCCACATCGCAAACTTGATCCGCAAGCATCCAACAGCCATTCGGCGACACCACTCTGACGCTATCTACCTTTGCACGACTGGGTATCCCCAGCCGCGTCATAAACTCACTAGACAGAAAAGAATGCGATGCACCTGTATCAAACAGTGCTCGCGCCAGCGTGTCCCGAATCATCACAAAGCATATGACAAACATGTCACACACACAAACCACAAACATAGGGGTACGAAGCAAAGCATACAAACAATAGCATATGCAAAACTAAACTCATACCTGTGACCACGTCACTCTGCTTGATGGCCTCTTGCAGGCCAAAATTGTAGACCCGGGGTTGCGCCTGCGAGGCAGAGGAATCCACCACCGCCTTTCCTTTTTCCGCATAAGATGCTCCCGCCTTATTTTCACTCTTTGGCGGCATCCGACAATCTCACGCAATATGCCCCATTCGGCCACAATTGAAGCAGACCCGAGTATCTGGCTTGGAGGTAGCCCCTGACGTTGCTCCCATTGCAACGGATGAAGGAGCTTGTCCACTAGGCTTGGACTTCTTGCCCCATCTCTTCTTATAAAATGGTTTCCTAGATCGGGGCGCCTTCCACTCCGGTTGCGACACAGCCAAAGCTCTCTTCCCTTGCACCCTTTTCATATCCTTCTCCAGCGCGCTCGCAGTGTCAACCAATGCTTGGAAACCTTGGTTCACAGAACTTGACACAAGGAACCTCAGCTCGTCCCTCAGTCCTTCATAGAACCGATTGGTCTTCCTCTGTTCATCCGCAAATATAGAACCCGCATATCGCCCCAAGCGAGTAAACTCATGCACATAGGCGTCAACACTGCCATCACCTTGTGTTAACCTTTGGAATTCATTTTCCATGGCTATCCGCTGAGCCGCAGGAAGGTGCTTCGCTAGGAAGAGGCGGGAGAATTCTTCCATCGATACTTGGGTTAAAGGACGACCCGCCAAGTGATGCAACTCCATCTCATCAAACCATAACCGAGCTTCTCCTTCAAGCAAAAAGGTAACTAAAGTAACTTTCTGATGCTCCGCCGTTCCTATCGCCGTCATCACTCGCTTGACGCGCGATAGCCAATCCTCAGCCTGCGTTGGAGTTCCCGCTCCCGAGAACGTAGGCAGAAGGAAACTCATAAACCGCGTTAGCTGCTTCTCAGCCGCTCGAGGAACCATATCCACGACAGGTTCAGGCCTTGCCGCCACCTGTTCTGGCCTCACAGCCGCTTGCTCCTGCCTAAGGGGCTGGCCTTGAATCATGGTAAATAAGGCCTCTGCAACTAAACGCACATGTTCCGCAGACGGTGGAGGTGTCGGCACCACGGCTGGTGCCGTACTTTCATCAGAACGCTGGGACTCAGATGGCCAAGCTCCACTTCGTGTCACCTAAAGGTGGACAAGACACACATTAGCGGTCGTACCCAAGCAATCAACACAAAATAAGAACATGCAGGTTCCTCAAACACATCAAGTTTGCATTCCTATCATGGACATTCAGGAGTTCATTCGTAGACTTTGGTTTGCACAAACACGTACTCGCCACCCCATAAAAGAAGTCGGCCACAACTTCGAGAGGGAACGACCAAGACAACCGATACCAAAAATGTAACAACCCCATCCGTTCATATGGTATATTCTAGAAGGTCCGGCCGGGGCCCCACAGGATATACCACAAAACAGACGGTGAAGGTACATGATGATATCAGAGTAGCGCATCGCACCTATCACAAATCATTCTAGCGGAAGCCTAGACTACAACTTGAACTCCTCATGAATGTCCAAACATAAAACTCCACATTTTATATAATATAGGAATGTCTTACAACAAGTTAAAAGAGTTAGCCTTATGGCCTTACATGGCTATCAAATAGTGGCCTAAACAGATTGGCGTGCAGGCCGGCCACAATCAAAGAAAACACACAACATAACATATAGCCTCCGAGGGCTAACAGCAGTCGCAGCAACAAAAGCAGGAACATCAACCTCTATGCGTCCCGCTCGGCTCTCCAGCACCTGTCCAGGGACAATCCACCCAACGGTGGCAAACAAAAGCAACGGTCAGCGTTCAGCTGACCAAATTATAACGACCCTACCCCTTCTCTCGGGGCAGCGGTATTCTTCCCTGCAGGCATATCAAATCACAAGTATGGCAATATATATCATCAAAATGTGCTTTCATGCACACAAGCCATCACAACCGTTCGCCACCCGGCCCAACGGTCCGTGCACTCAGGGCACATTCTTGGTGTTCTGGCAAATCTCTTGCCCACCACCGTATCAGGGTCATAACCCAACGGTAAATCTCTTGAGCATTTACTCCATGGCGTGCAGCCGGAGTTATTCTTCCTACACCGGGATGGCCCGTAGCCCCCCATTGTGTCATGGCGCGCAGGCCGAAGACTCTGGCTATGCGCTCCAATAGACCGCACCTTTTGGTCTCACGTCGGACGGACATAGCGCAGGTCGGATCCTCCACCCCCCGTTACTCAAATCGCCTTGCCTTCTCCGAGTACAGTGTACTCATGGCTATATCAAAGGCGCGGGTCGGTCTCACCAATCCTGTTCTTGGCATTCAAGCCTGGGTATTTCTCGATACCCATTGCGTTAGCACAACAGCGGGTCTTTCCTGGACCTCCCAATACTTCCTGTGACTCTCTCCACAGGTGGACACCGCACAAGCACAAATATCAGGGGTTTTTCCTGGCTATCATGCCAGTACTTCCTATTACTCGCTTCACAGGTGGACACCCTACGACATCAAGCATTCCAAAGGGAATTTCCTGGTCACACCAGTACTTCCTATGCCTCATGCACAGGTTGGACCCAAAAACATAACAGGGCTAGTTTTCCTGGACTACCACTCCAGTACTTCCTGCTACTCCTTTTCGCAGGCACCACCCGTTGACTCCTTAAACGACACGTTACCACGGAGTCTTCTCCGGTTCATATGCAACATCACCAATCCAGACCAACCTGTCCAGATGGGTTTCACACAGCATGCCTATTCCGTATTCTATTTTCGGACCTATATGCTAACAAAGGGGATTTCAAGCATCCATCCAAAGATTCCCAAAATCAGCCACCTCTTGGTGGGGGAAATCACAAGATATGCCAAAAAGAAAGCCTTCACATGGCTTGGAAGAAACGTCGTTACCCTTGACAACCGCTTCGGTGCCATGACCTCAAAGCTTGCTTGCACGACTCGCAAGAGCGTTTCCTCCGCAACGCCGGCTTCGAATTTCTCGTCGGTAACCTACAGCACCACCAGCAGTAGCCCTTCCCCTTCTTCCTCCTTCTTCCTCTCTCTCTTTCTCTCTTAACTTGAAGAAAGATCAAGGCCAGGTAAAATGAGAATAACTTCTTAGATTTCAGCCTTTAGGAAAAGAGGAAAGAAGCTTCAGCCCTTGGATCCCAGCTGAAGGAATGGATGGCCACAAAACTGCCAGAAAAGCTAACTTTGACTTGACACGGCCTGTGACACGGCCGTGTCCCAGGCCGTGTGCCTCAAGCGCTTGTCAACCGACCTATCCAAACCAGTGACACGCCCATGAAACACGCCCGTGTTATGGGCCGTGTCACCAACACGCCTCCAGACAAGCCCGTGTCTGTGGCCGTGTGCCTGGGCGAAAAAAATCCCAAAACATCCCGAGACTTCACATGGCCTGTGACACGCCCGTGTCCCGGGCCGTGTGCCCTGACACGGCACAAAGACACGCCCTGTCGAACTCCTTCGGCGGGCTGAGTTCGTCGACCCGATTTGACATGCCCTGTGACACGCCCGTGTCACAGGCCGTGTGCAACTTCTCGACACTCGACACCCACGTCTCGACACTCGACGATCGTCAAGCAAAAATCATCGAGCACACGACACGGGCTTGGACACGCCCGTGTCCTGGGCCGTGTGCCCCCTCTCGACACATCTTCGAGCGAAAAATCGTCGACACAAAGGCCGATAGTCGACACAGCCTCGACACGCCCTGCGACACGCTCGTGTCGCAGGCCGTGTCCTCTGACACACCCTGGGACACGCCCGTGTCCCAGGCCGTGTCACCCAAAAATTCCTGTTTCAGAAATTTGGACTGTTAAACTTCGAACCTCGAATTCCACTAGGATGAGTACCTCAGACCCATGGGATAACTTGAAAGGAGTTTCACCCGTGGCCGAGTTTGGAGTTGTTCTCAAAGCCAGAGAACCGAGGGGAGTTGCTTCGCCCAATTCCCCTTCAAGTTGGTGACTTTTTTCTTCAGAAGGTTGATGATCAACTTGTTAGCTGCCTCCACCTATCCATTGCTGCGAGGATGATGCATAGAGACGAATCGAAGATCCGTCCCTAGATGCTTGCAGAAGTCCTCTAACTCCAAACTGGCGAACTACGGTCCGTTGTTGGTGACAATGGCTAGAGGAATCCCGAACCTGCATTCAATTTCTCCCCAAGTGAAGTTCTTCACGATCTGCGACGTGGTTTTGGCAAAGGCTTTATTGGAACACCCTATTACTAATTTGGGTCAGGATCACTATGTCTTTAGGAAACCTGTTTTTGACCTCCTGTATAGATCTAAAGGTCAATTAGAATTGAGTCTAAGGGTTAGTACTTAGGTTTGGAAGCTGCCCTCAAGACCAAGGATTTTCAGTTTGGAGACTAAGTCATATCGTCGAGCTCAGTACGACGAATCGTCGAACTCCAATCGACGATCGTCTAACTCAACTTCGACGGATCGTCGAACTCCATTCGATGATCGCCGAGCTCAACTTCCACAAATCGTCGAACTCCATTCGACGATCTTCGAGCTCAGTTCGACGATCTTGACTCCAGTTTTGATTCTCTATCTCTGAGCTCAGTTCAACAATAGTTGAGCTCAGATCGACGATTTTTGTTGCTGTCTAAGTCCAAATCACTGAGCTCAGTTCGACGATAGTGGAGCTCAGTTCGACGATTTTCTTAAGAATTCAATGTTATTCAAGATTCAAATTCAGAACAGTTAAGGAGTTATTCAGCAATTAATTCAGAAGATTTTCTTGCCGTTTTCATTTATTCTGGACCAAGTTTCAAGGGATTATCAAGGAATGTTTCTTTGGACTTTCCCCCAGAAGACTTTTGCAATTAAGGATGCAATTAATGACAGGCCAACGGCTATTCTTGACAGAGGATGATTTTCTATTCAGAACTAGGGAATAAAACTAAAGATTTTTTTAATCTCTCAGAACAGACAGCACAGATAAGCAGAACAAGAAAAAGAAGAACAAAACATTCTCTGCTACAACATTCTCTGAACAACATCTTTCTGAACACCAACTGTTCACAAGAGAATGTGCTGTAGACATTCTCTGTCAAAAAGAATTCACTCAAGAACACACATCCAAAGGAGATCAACAAATCTGAAATCTTCAGATCCCCTTTGATTCAAGTGTTCAAGGCCAACATCTTTCAAAGACTCCAGACACCTAACATTTCAGCTGTTGCTGAAATCATCATTTGCTGGAGATCAACTTCTAAAGGCCTATCACCCTACAGCAAAGCTTCATTTCCTGAACATCTCAAGAACTCAGGGGGAGCTTTGACAACATCAAATCCACATAGTCTTCTCAGCTGCTTTGAGAAAGAGAAGACTTCCATCATTCTCTCATCCCCATCTTTGTAAAGGGTTTTTCAAACTCCCTTCAAAAGTTTGTGCTTGGTTTTTGAGCACCTTGTCAAAAGCTCATTGGTGGCAAGACACCTGATCAAAAAATCTGATTTGGTTTTTGAGCACCTTATCAAAAGCTCATTGGTGCCCAAGACACCTGATCAACTCATCCTGTAGTGGATTCCTACCTAGGGTGGTAGAAGAGTGGATGTACCCAAGTTTAGGGGGACCACTATAGCTCCTTATGTCTTCTGGCTTGCTTGTCTTTATTTTTGTTTCTGAATGTGATTGTTTTGTGATTAGTTAGGATCTGTGATTAGTTTCTTTTATAGGTTGTAATTAGTTCTCTGCTGTGTTTAGATTTATTATTTGCTTCCCTGTTCACTCAGTTTACAACAACTGTTGTAAAACATTTTTAAGCACCATACTCTATTCACCCCCCTCTAGAGTATTTCAGATCTAGCTGCACTCTCAATTGGTATCAGAGGGAGGTTGGTTAAATATACCACACCTTGATGGTTGCACAGGCTAACACCTGAACCCAAAGATTCCTAGTTAGATATGTTTTCTTTTTAGTTTATTATTAGATTTTGTTTCACCAATCATGACCCAAAACAAAGATTATGCTAGCACCAGACCTCCAGTGTGCAATCTGTCTAAGTTTGCACTTTGGAAAGCAAGGATTGATTATACATGAATTCTATTGACGAGGATATTTTTAATTCTGTTTTGACAGTCTGTCCAAGACCTCCAGAGAACTCAAGTACAAATGCTGTACCACCTCCATCAGGAATAGATGCTGATATCAAGAAGTGGAAGGTAGCTGATGCAAAGGCTATGAATATCTTAGCCCAGACCATGTCTGATGACATCTTTCAAAAGGTGGCTGAATGTAATTCAGCAAAGGAAATCTGGGATAAACTCTCTGAAATAGTCACAGGCTCAGCTGATGAAAGAAAGGACAGGAGAGCCCACCTCATATCTAAATATGACAATTTCAAGAAGGGAGAAGCTGAATGAGTTGGAGATATGTACAATATACTTAGTATGATAGTCAGTGAACTCAGGACTTTGGATAAGGAGATATCACTGACTGAACTTAATGACAAAATTCTAATGTGCTTCCCAAGCACTTGGGACTCAAGAATCTGGCCAATCAAGGATGCCAGAAGTTTGAATGAGATCACCACAGAAGCTCTTTTGGGCAAGCTCAAATCTTATGACCTGCTAATCAAAAATAGAGAAGAAGAGCAGAAGGCTGCATCACAAGCCATAAGAAAAGAGAAGACAATAGACTTCAAAGCAACTGAAGATCAGCCTGAAAACAAAGTCACAGGCAATGATGAACTGCTCAGTCTATTGGACAAAAGATTTTACAAGATGGCCAGAAAGGACTTCAGAAAGAGATCATACAAGGAGCATGATAAGCCAAGGTATGATAAGTCAAATAATAAGGATATTGTCTGCTTTGGTTGCAGGAAACCAGGGCACATTGTACCTGACTGTCCAGAAAACAAAAACAAGGACAGAAGAGACAAGAAAGAAAGAAGAAAGGAGAAAGACTTCAAGAGGAATGACAATGGCAAACCCTCCTCAAGCAAAAACAAACACACAAGAAAGGGATTTGTTGCTGAATCCTGGAGTGAAATTGAAGAGGAATCAGAAGCCTCATCCAGCTCCAGTGATGATGAAGATGATGCAGAAGAGAAGGAGTTCTGCATGATGGCAATCAATGCCTCTCAACATAATTCCGATGAAGAAGAGTCAGAGTCAGACTCAGAGACTCAACTTAAAGAGAATCAGGTAATTAGTTCTTCTGATTTCAATTCAGAGGACTTTAAGTCTGAGTTTAAAGCATTATGTTTACACTTACTAAAATCTGAGAAAGAAATTATCTCTCTCAGAAATCATTTATCTGAACATAATACCTTAAAGTCAGAAAACCTCAAACTCTCTCATGAGTTGGAGTGGTGTAGGGAGCAGATAGCTTCACTGAAAGGTGAGCTATCTGAGGCCAAGAAGCTTGAAGAATCCCTTAATAGGAGAAGTATCAAGCTGATGGACATCACAAGCACAGTGAACTCCAGATTTAATAGTACACTGGGCTTGGGTGCTTCATCCAGCCAACCTATAGTTCTAACAACCCCAATCAAGTTCATTTCTGATAAAGGGAAGGGAGTTGTAGAGGTAGCTAGGAAAAATTCTGATCTGCCTAAGAAAACTAAGTCCCAGCAGAAATCGTCAAACGGAGCTCGACGATCGCCGAATGCAGATCGACGATCTCAGGCAAAATCGTCGAACTCAGGTCGACGATCTCTAATTCCTGAACTCTACCACAGTCGACCGTCGAACGGAGCTCGACGATCTGACCCAAGATCGTCGAGCACAGCTCCATGATCGTCGAACAGAGATCAGAGCTCTGGAAATTCCTTCAAGGGCAAATCAAAATCCAATCCTAGGGGTCCTTCATCCCAAATATTTAACCCTTATGCTGAATGGATTATACCTCCAAGGAGATATCATCCTGAAGGTTATAAGAGTAAACCTGGGATGTCTTTTATTTCTGAGTTTAAAGGTTATCAACCTAGGCCCAAGGTAAACTGGGTCAAAAACAAATGAATTATTTTATGTGCAGGTGAATACCTATCCAACATCAAACCAGCAATGGTACTTGGATAGTGGGTGCTCTAAGCACATGACAGGAAACAAGGACAACCTCACATCCTTTAAAGCTAAGCTTGAACCCAAAGTTATTTTTGGTGATTCAAACTTTGGACAAACTAAAGGATATGGTGCAGTCCAAATTGGAACAGTAACATTCAAGAAGGTAGCTTATGTGGAAGGACTAAAGCACAACTTAATAAGCATCAGTCAGCTATGTGATGAAGGCTACCAGGTGACTTTCAGCAAAGCATTATGCAAGATCAAGTCAGAGGACAACACAACTGTGTTGACAGGTAAAAGGAAAGGTAACATCTATCTAGTAGATTTTCTTTCAACAGATGTAGATATTTGTCTGTTCAATTCTGTCTGTAGACCTAATATTTTATGGCATAAGAGACTAGGACACTTAAACCTTAGAACTATTGCTAGGCTATCCAAGGACAACCTTGTTAGAAAATTACCTTCTGGCCCATACAAGAAGGAAGGACTCTGCAGGGCCTGTCAATTAGGCAAGCAAACTAAAAATAGTTTTAAGTCACTTAATAAGAGTGATTCCCCTAGGATATTGTATCTGTTACACATGGATCTTTTTGGACCCATTACAGTACAAAGCCTAGGAGGGAAATCTTACACCTTAGTAGTTGTAGATGACTTCTCTAGATTCACATGGGTGTTCTTTCTGAGGAAGAAGTCTGATAACTTCAAGTGTTTGATAGAGTTTCTCAAATGTATACAGATTGAGTTCAATACTCACATTGCCCTGATCAGAAGTGATCATGGGACAAAGTTTGATTCTCTTCTTATGCAAGAGTTCTGTTAGAGTGAAGGGATCAGGCACACTTTCTCAGCTCCTAGAACTCCTCAACAAAATGGGGTAGCTGAAAGGAAAAATAAAACCCTTATTGAATCTGCCACTACATTGTTGTCAGATGCTCACCTTCCTCTATCCTTTTGGGCAGAGGCAGTGAACACCTTCAACTATGTGCTGAATAGAAGTTTGATACATAAACTAAAGGGAAAGACTCCCTATGAATTAATCAAAGGGAAGAAACCTAAAGTTGATTATTTTAGGGTTTTGGCTGCATTTGTTATATACACAATAATGACAAGAGATATTTAGCAAAATTTCAAGCTAAAGCTGATGAAGGAGTGTTTCTGGGATACTCCATGATCAGTAAGGCTTATAGGGTTTATGATAAATCATCTCTTAAAATTGAAGAATCTGTTCACATATTATTTGATGAATCTAACATGTCTTTCAATGAGAAGAACACTTCTACCATAGAACCTTTACATGAACATTCTCTTGTTGAAGACTTGAACAAGTTACAGGTTACTCAAAATGAGGAAAACAGTGAAGATGAAGAAAGCATTCAACATATTGATGCAAAACAACTAGAAGAGCCAGTTGTTGTACCACAAGAGGAAACAACAACACAGGTTGGAGAACAATCAACACCCTCTGTTGATTTAGTAACATCAAGAGACCATCCAATTTCCCAAATAATTGGAGACATCTCAGCTGGTGTGCAAACCAGAAATCAGGTCAACCAAAACCTGCTGCACACTTGCTTCCTATCTCAAATTGAACCTCAGTCCATTCAAGATGCAGAGCAAGATACACACTGGATCATTACAATGTAAGAAGAGTTGCATCAATTTGAAAGAAACAAAGTTTGGGAACTAGTGCCAAAGCCTAAGAATCACTCCATTGTTGGAACAAAGTGGGTGTTCAGAAACAAATTGGATGATCAAGGAGTAATTGTAAGGAACAAGGCAAGGCTAGTTGCTCAAGGTTATTCTCAAGAAGAAGGCATAGACTATGAACAGACTTTTGCACCAGTTGCAAGATTGGAAGCCATCAGAATTTTCTTAGCTTATGCAGCACATAAAGGCTTCAAGGTATATCAGATGGATGTCAAAAGTGCATTTCTCAATGGAGACATCAAAGAAGAAGTCTATGTTAGACAACCTCCAGGTTTTATCTCTCCAACCCATCCCGATTATGTTTTTAGGTTGAACAAAGCATTATATGGTCTCAAGCAAGCTCCTAGAGCATGGTATGAGACCCTAGCATGCTCCCTTTTGGAAAATGGATTTATAAGGGGTAGAGTAGACAAAACTCTTTTCATTAGAACCCATAAGTCCCATACCCTACTAGTACAGATTTATGTAGATGATATTATTTTTGGTTCTACTGATTCAAAATTGTGCAGAAGGTTCTCCAACCTAATGCATTCTAAATTTGAAATAAGTAGCATGGGTGAGCTATCCTTCTTCCTAGGATTGCAAGTCAAACAACATTCTGAAGACATCTTTATTTCTCAAACCAAGTATGCAAATGAATTTGTTAAGAAATTTGGTATGTTTGAAGCATCTTGCATGAAAACACCTATGCCTACTAATGCTGTATTGGATACTGATGAACATGGGAAACCTGTTGATTAGACAACATATAGAGCAATGATTGGCTCTCTACTGTACCTTACAGCCAGTAGACCTGATATAATGTTTACTACATGCATATGTGCTAGATTCCAAGTAAGCCCTAGAGAGTCACACCTAACACTAGTTAAAAGGATTCTCAGGTATGTTAAAAGTTGTCCAAATCTAGGTCTTTGGTTTCCAAAAGATTCAGCATTTGAATTAACTGGATTTTCTGATGCTGATTATGCTGGATGCAGAATTGACAGGAAAAGCACCAGTGGAACTTGTCAGTTCCTTGGTGACAGACTTGTGTCTTGGTTTTGCAAGAAACAAACTTCTGTGTCAACTTCAACTGCTAAAGCTGAATATATGGCTGCAGGCAGTTGTTGTTCACAAATCTTTGTTAAATTTTCTCAATGTGGTCAGCAAGATAGCCCAAACGCCAAATTAATATCTTCGGAACTACCCAGTTCGCACGTTGAACCAGCGGAAACCAAGGACTAGAGGAACAAAGGTAAATCACAACAAACAATGGAAGCACAAGCAGGTCTATTATTCATTCACTTCTTTACAATGCGAGGCATACATAGCGAGACATGATTTCGCTAGTATAACAGCTGAAAAACAGAAGCACCAAAAAACAAGCCGGGCGGACAGAACCCGAGTCCGCCGAGACCGCGAGGTCGCCGAGGTCACCGAAGCCGCCCGAACTATGCTGCAATCCGCCGAATACCACGGAGTCCGCCGAAGCCGCGAGGCCGCGCGGACACACCGTTATTCGCCTTCTGCTGAACCCGAACTGAGGAACACCCCTACCCGCCTGAAGCTGGAGGACAGGTTATTGAAGCTGGCAAAGATGAAACAGAACTGACAAGCCGCAGAGCGACCTCCTGCTGAGTCCGCAGAGACCGTACACTTCCAAGCACTTGACCGAAGTCACAGCCACACTCCTGGCTCCTTGAAGTTATCCGCGCAACCTGCACACAACAAACTGTCAGCCTGAAACAATCCGTGCGGACTGGCAAACACAGACAGCAGCACTTCGCACACCCCAACTTACTGTTCACTCAAGTTCCTATAGATGTGCCAGGGGGGGTCCTATTTATTGGCCGGGTGAGGAGTGTGGTCACCGCCCAAGAGATAGTGACACCGCCCCAGCTCGCGCGAATACAAACCACCGTCCGCTGAGTCCGCGAGGACTTAGCCGGTCACCAAGGAAAACCGCCAGGAGCAAGGCAACCATTGACGAACCCTCTCCAGTCCGCCTAAGCTAAGCGGACAAGGCATCAGCCCGCAAAGCTGCAACCACTTCAGGACAGCAAACCCCCTTCAATGGCTGTCCGCACCAACCCGAGGCAGTCCGCAAGATACACACCTCAATCCGCCACAAGTCCACGACCAAAGGCAGCTAAAGACAGACCGCCCGGTCACAGCGGACTCGGTGGATACGACGGACACACTGAACTCGGCACCAAGTGACCAAGCCCAAAACCATTGAAGGCTAATGCGAGCTTGGCGGACGCAAAACTCCAGTCCGCCAAAACACCACAGCGCAGACCGCCACAATCCGCGAGCTGCTCGCACTCCTGCCCTATCACAGCGGTCTAATCCCGGACTCCAAAACCAGGCCGCCACAACGATCTCCACAGCAACTCGCCTGCTGTGCCACCAGAGCTCGACAAGGCCTCAGCCAAGCTCTAAGCTTAGTCCGCAACAACCAATACCGCGGACACATCAGTCCGCAAGCTTCCCGCGGACAAGAGCCAACCCGCCTTTCAGCACAAGCTTGCACCCGCAACCATTGAGCAAAGCACCAGTCCGCAAGCCTCTCTATCCGCAGATACCAGGCCGCACCAAACCGCGGACTCCATGCAACAACCCGCTCAGAACACAGCCGGCTTCCACCAGACTTTACACCAGGCCGCAAACCTCAGTCCGCCCAGTCCGCCCAGTCCGCCAAGGCTGTCCGCCACAGGCCGCGCGGCCTATCCCGTCACCCACTTCCACTTCACAAATTTCAACACTCCCCCTTAAATTGAGAAGTGGTGACCATGCCCAGCAAGCTGCGCAAGCGTTCAAAAGGCCCCTTCGACAGTGGCTTCGTGAAGATGTCAGCAAGATTATCCTCACTCCGAACATGCCCGACCAGCAGAGACCCCTCCAACACCTTCTCCCGGATGAAGTGGTGATCAATCTCTATATGCTTGGTCCTAGCGTGGCACACTGGATTGTTAACCAGTTTGAGAGCACTCTCATTGTCACCCCGGAGTAAAGTAGGCCCTTACACTTCTTCATGAACATCCTCTATAAGCCTTCTCAACCAAACGGCTTCCCGAGCAGCCAAGGCCGAAGCCTTATACTCCGCCTCCGTGGTTGAAACCGACACCGAGTACTGCTTCTTGCAACACCACGAGATGCTAGCTGAACCGCAAGTGAACACATAACCTGAAGTAGACCTTCGATCATCAGAATCACCGCCATAGTCAGCATCCGTGTACCCGAGCAATGCAACCTCCGCGTCTCTTCTATAGAGGAGTCTGATAAGTTAATTTATATAGTTATTTTAGTTTAGTTTTTTTATAAATAAATAGTATAATTTATTTGGATTCATATTAATATATATAATAATTCATTTATTTTTATATTTCAGGTCAATATGGGCTCCAAATATCATTTTCAAATCCATGGCAAAGATCCGAAAACATTTTGAGAAAATTAACATTTTTGGCCACGGATAGCTGAAATTCAAATGACCATAACTTTCAAACCAGGAAGAGTTACGGGACGTGCAACCAGTCAACGGAAAGAGGACGACGTCCTCTACAAATCTGGAGAATTTCACAAGTACACGCCCCAAGGACACGGGCGTGACCAGTGTGTGAACACGGGCGTGACTAGTTCAAGAAAATAATTTTCTACAGAAATCTTCCCGGGGCAATTCTGGAACATTTCCTAAGTACACGCCCCCATGTCACGGGCGTGACCTAGGGCGTGACTAACCCGAAACTGCCGAATTGATGCCAGAATGCACCGTTTCCAGTCGTTTGCTGACCCGGTCAGTACACGCCCTTGGTCACGGGCGTGACCTAGGGGCGTGACACTTCAGGAACTGCCAGAATTTACTCCCGCCGTTTTCAGCTTCCCGCGGTTTTCCAGAAACTGAAGTGACACGCCCTAGGTCACGGGCGTGACCTAGGGGCGTGACCGCCATTTAACAGATTTTGGCAGTTTCTCCTCCAACGTTCCCGGGCTTTCAAGACGGCGGTTTCCGAGCCTGACACGCCCTAGGTCACGGGCGTGACCTAGGGCGTGACCTTGCAGAAATTTTTCCTATAAATTGCAGATGAGTTCAGAAGAGGAGGAGGGAGGAGGCCAATCTAGGAGTAGCTTCAGTAGATTATTTTCAAGTTTTTATGCATTTTGCTTATGTACTTTTCAATTTCATAGTTTAGCCTTTAATTCTAACCCTTTTTTATTTTCTTTCTATGTATCCCTATTTTCATTTCCACTTGATCATGATAAGCTTTTCATTATAATAAAATATTTCTTTTTGTCAAACTCTTTTCTTATCGTTTCGAGTTAGCTTTGATTTATTAGCTTTGATTCCGATCTAAGATCCGTATCCTAAATGACCGAGAGGTTGCGGATACGGGGAGATCACTCAAAGATAAAAGGAGTTGATTGCAATCCTCGAGAGAGGACGACATGACTCTTCCGGATTGGAGTGAAATCCAATAAAGGGGTTCACCTCCTAAAGCAGGCTTAGGGGTTTCGACTGGCCGAGAGGTCTTAATCGATCAACCTAAGTTTAGTCGAGAGCGTATTCTCGAGAGAGGCATTTTCGTATTTTAGGAACCTCCACGGTCGAAGCGGATAATCTAGAAGTTTGTCTTTAAGATAAGTTTATTTCAATTCAAAGTAAGTCTATATCAAGTGCTTCCTGTTATTTTATTTTCTAATAATAGTTTTAATTCACTCCTTTTATTTGCCGATAAAATAATATTAATTTGCGTGAGTAGGAGTACTCAACATGCCCCGAGTCTAATACGACATTTCTTATACTATATTTCGATAGGTACACTTGCCTATTTCGAGATTATAGTTTGGATATAATTTTTAAAATTATAAAATTCTTCATCAAGTTTTTGGCGCCGTTGCCGGGGAACATTTTGTTGATATTTTGAAGGCGCAAATTGTATTACTTTTATCACTCTCTTTCTCTAACCCCAATTCTCTTTTTCATTTTTTTTTAAATTCCTTTCTATTAGGTACGGGTTGTGTTTATTTTCCTTTATTAAAAACTATGTTATCTCAATTGCCTGCTAAAATTGCCCAGCTTCAAAATCAATTCGATATTTTGAAAGCCGCAAAAAAGCGCCAATCTGTTTGTTTTTATTATCACGGTTCTCATCCAAGTGAGTTTTGTTATAATTATAATTATTATAAAAATCATTCTTATGAAAATAATTTTGATAGTAATTATGATAATAATTCTTCTCACTTTTATGATAATTCAAATTTTTATGAAAATAATTTTTCTAATTTTTCCTATTTTCATGAAAATATTTTTTCAAGTGATAATGCGAATAATTATTTTGATGTAAATAATTATTCTTACAACTCGGATGAAAACTTCTCTTGGTCGCAAGATCAACCGGAAGGTTTCCCGAGTTATGAGAATAATTATTTGGATCCAAATTTTTGTTGTTCTTCTTCCGCACCGCAAGCTTTCTCTCTTAATTTTGGGGAATCCTCTCATTTGCAATATGATTCTTCCCCCCAAAATTTGGATGAAAATTTTCTTACGTTTAGTGATTCTTCTCCTTCGGATACTGTTGCTAATGAGGAACATGACTTCTCATGTACCCCAGTAGTTGTTTATACCGAAGAAGAACAACAACTTTTATTTCAAGAGCTCGTTAGGTGTATGGATGCGCTGGACGGAGTAGATGAAGAATATGTTTCTCCTCCTACTACTCCCCATTTTCCTCCTATTAATGAATCTCCTTGCACAATTTATGATTTTCTAGCAGCGCAAATTTATGAACATGATGCTTCCGATGATTTTATTTTAAATAAATTTTCGGACAAAAAATTAATTTTAGAAAATAAACAACCCGAGCCTAATCTTATAACTTCGCAAGAGTCTCCTCCTCACGAAGATTTTTCTGACGCACTTCTTTTTGATTATTCTTTCCCTAACAAGTTTCAGGAAGAAGATGAGTCGTTGCAATCAAATGTTGTCCCCGACCCATTTGCCGCTCATCTAGAAAGATTCAAATCACCTCAGTTATGCATAGGTGATTTGAATCTAAATTTTCAAGTCAACTGCAAGAAGGAAAATCAAGAAGCAAGCAGAGGAGTAGCTGGGCAAGCGACTTTGACATCTTCGCCAAAGCGAGAATTAAGGGAGTTACCCGTTCATTTCAATTTTTATTTTCTTTTCTCCTAACCCGAACCGTCTAGCTTAAAGACGGAAAAAAGAAAAGCGATCTTGGGAGACACCCCTTGTTTATCTTTAATATTTTTTTTTAAAAAAATCTAATTTTTTTTTTATTTCTTCTTGTTTCTCCCCTCTTACTTGACTTATAAACATTGGGGACAATGTTTATTTTTAAGTATAGGGGTGGATTCATCTTTATTGTTTTTATCTAAAAATATAAAAAAATGAAAAAATCTTTAAAATTTTTTAAAAATATAAAAATCTTAAAAAATTACAAAATTTTGTTTTTTTATTTTTATTTTATAAAAAAATACAAAAAAATAGGAAAAAAAGAAAATCCAAAAAAATATAATAAACCCTTATTTAATATTTTTGTGACTTTTCAGAAATTTATTTTGAGTTTATTTATAAGAATTTTTATAATTTTTGATTTTCTAATCTTTTATTTCATCAAAGTTAGTTAAATTTATTTTTTAGGTGATTTGATTTTAAAAAATAAATTTATGAATCAAATTTGTTTGGAGAAATCTATTTAGCCTTTTTTTCTCTTTTATTGTAATTAGTTTCAACTTTGTGGTATTTATATTAACAATTCTCAGATTTTAATTATATTCACTTTATGTTTTAAGATTTTTAGGAAAACTTAAATCACTATATTTGCTCTCTTAGTTTTTTAATTTAATCTAAAATTTGTTAAGTCTTTCCCCTTGTTTTTAATTTTCTTGTTAGATCATATGTCATGGGGATAAGATGATAAAATTCATTATCCCTTGGTACACATATGCAATTTTTCATTTTTGGTTAGATCATATGTCATGGGAATTAAATATTCCTTGTTACACATATGCAACCCCAAAAAAAAGAAGTAAGAGGATAAAATTCATTACTCCTAAATAATTTTGTTTGAAGAGAAAAAAAAAAGAAGAAAAAAAAACATCAAAAAAGAAAAAAATTGTGCGGGGTGAGAGGATAAAATTCATCACCCCCAATCTAAGATCTCTTCAATCTTTCTTTTTCCAAACCCAAAACCCAATATAATTGCTTAGATTTAAATTAAATTTGTAAGATAGCATAAATAGTAGTTTGATTTTTCTTGAAGTCTCTTTTTAGTGGAAAAAGTGTTTATAATTTTTAATCTAATTTTGTTTGCTAAATACTTAATTTTGAGTTCTAATTATTTTATTAGAGAAAACTTTGCTAAATATTTAGCTCTTCACTTTTTACTTTCATATTTTAGGACTTAAAAATTTGAATCCCTAAAATTAATTTTTAACTCTCTTTTGATTTGATAATTTTTTAGTTTGATTAAAAAATTATATTATTTTCTTATAAATACTTCTCATAGTTTTGCTCTGGAATAGCAAAAGATTAAGTGTGGGTGTATTTGATAAGTTAATTTATATAGTTATTTTAGTTTAGTTTTTTTATAAATAAATAGTATAATTTATTTGAATTTATATTAATATATATAATAATTCATTTATTTTTATATTTCAGGTCAATGTGGGCTCCAAATATCATTTTCAAATCCATGGCAAAGATCCGAAAACATTTTGAGAAAATTAACATTTTTGGCCACGGATAGCTGAAATTCAAATGACCATAACTTTCAAACCAGGAAGAGTTACGGGACGTGCAACCAGTCAACGGAAAGAGGACGACGTCCTCTACAAATCTGGAGAATTTCACAAGTACACGCCCCAAGGACACGGGCGTGACCAGTGTGTGAACACGGGCGTGACTAGTTCAAGAAAATAATTTTCTACAGAAATCTTCCCGGGGCAATTCTGGAACATTTCCTAAGTACACGCCCCCATGTCACGGGCGTTACCTAGGGCGTGACTAACCCGAAACTGCCGAATTGATGCCAGAATGCGCCGTTTCCAGTCGTTTGCTGACCCGGTCAGTACACGCCCTAGGTCACGGGCGTGACCTAGGGGCGTGACACTTCAGGAACTGCCAGAATTGACTCCCGCCTTTTTCAGCTTCCCGCGGTTTTCCAGAAACTGAAGTGACACGCCCTAGGTCACGGGCGTGACCTAGGGGCGTGACCCGCCATTTAACAGATTTTGGCGGTTTCTCCTCCAACGTTCCCGGGCTTTCAAGACGGCGGTTTCCGAGCCTGACACGCCCTAGGTCACGGGCGTGACCTAGGGCGTGACCTTGCAGAAATTTTTCCTATAAATTGCAGATGAGTTCAGAAGAGGAGGAGGGAGGAGGCCAATCTAGGAGTAGCTTCAGTAGATTATTTTCAAGTTTTTATGCATTTTGCTTATGTACTTTTCAATTTCATAGTTTAGCCTTTAATTCTAGCCCTTTTTTATTTTCTTTCTATGTATCCCTATTTTCATTTCCACTTGATCATGATAAGCTTTTCATTATAATAAAATATTTCTTTTTGTCAAACTCTTTTCATATCGTTTCGAGTTAGCTTTGATTTATTAGCTTTGATTCCGATCTAAGATCCGTATCCTAAATGACCGAGAGGTTGCGGATACGGGGAGATCACTCAAAGATAAAAGGAGTTGAATGCAATCCTCGAGAGAGGACGTCATGACTCTTCCGGATTGGAGTGAAATCCAATAGAGGGGTTCACCTCCTAAAGCAGGCTTAGGGGTTTCGACTGGCCGAGAGGTCTTAATCGATCAACCAAAGTTTAGTCGAGAGCGTATTCTCGAGAGAGGCATTTTCGTATTTTAGGAACCTCCACGGTCGAAGCGGATAATCTAGAAGTTTGTCTTTAAGATAAGTTTATTTCAATTCAAAGTAAGTCTAGATCAAGTGCTTCCTGTTATTTTATTTTCTAATAATAGTTTTAATTCACTCCTTTTATTTGCCGATAAAATAATATTAATTTGCGTGAGTAGGAGTACTCAACAGGCCCCGAGTCTAATACGACATTTCTTATACTATATTTCGATAGGTACACTTGCCTATTTCGAGATTATAGTTTGGATATAATTTTTAAAACTATAAAATTCTTCATCAGAGTCCCATGTCAGAAGAAGCCTTGACATACTTCAGAATTTCCTTCGCCGCCACTAGATGAGATTGCCTTGGTTCAGCCATATACCGACTTACTCAGCCAACAGCATAAGCGATATCCGGCCTTGTAATCATCAGGTAAATCAAGCTCCCAACAAGAGCCCTGAACACCAAGGGATCATGAATAACCCTTCCCTCATCTCGTCGAAGCTTCAGCCCAGATTCCAGTGGAGTAGAGCACTTCTTCCCTTCGCCCATGCCAAACCGCTTCACAATGCGATCAGCATACCCTTTCTGGCTAATGAAAACCCCGCACTCCTTCCTCTCCACTTCTAGACCAAGAAAGTGATGCAACTCTCCCAAGTCTTTCATCTCGAAGCGTATAGCAAGCTCTGCCCTGAGCCTTGCTACTTCCTCCTCCGAGTTCCCTGTGATGATCATGTCATCCATATACAGCAAGACCAAGACTCGTAGCTCTCCCTTATTCTTGACGAACAAGCTTGAATCCGAGTTAGAAGCCAGGTATCCACAGAATTGCAAGTACTCTGCAATCTTCCCATACTACGCTCGAGGAGCTTGCTTCAACCCATAGAGGGCCTTCCTGAGTTTGCAGACATAGTCCGGATGCTTCTCAGAGACAAAACCAAGCGGCTGATCCATGAAGATGTCCTTGTCAATCTCTCCGTAAAGAAAGGCATTCTTCACATCGAGTTGCCACAACCTCCATCCCTTGCTAGCAGCCAAGCCGATCACCACTCTTACAGAAGTCATCTTCGCAACTGGACTGAATGTCTCCTCATAGTCTTCTCCATACTGATGTGAGAATCCTCTAGCGACCAGGCGAGCCTTGAACCGATCAATGCTCCCATCAGCCTTCTTCTTCAACTTATACACCCACTTGCAAGTAACCGGAGTAACGCCATCAACCTTGGGCACAAGGTCCCAGGTTTCATTCTTCTTCAGAGCATCAATCTCTTCCTTCGTGGCATCATCCCACTCCTTCACTCCAGTGGCCTCGTTGAAGTTTGCAGGCTCTCGCTCATCCAGAGGACCGGTAAATAAGCAGGAGACAAAGCTCACTGCATTCCCATCACAGTACCGAGCCGGTGGCTTAACCACCCTCTTTGATCTCCGAAGACACGGCTCCTTGCTCACGGCTTCCGTTGCTTCTTCAGGCTCCACTCCTACCTGGGGCAAGCATTGAGCAGTGCTCCCCCTGCTTCCTGAGCCAGAAGGCTCAGCCTCGGAATTCGAAGCAACAGGAACTGCTGGTGAAACAGCAAGCTCCTCTTCCAAGCCTTCAGCAGCCTCCACTGGTGCTTCATCATCCTTGCTACTTCCGGTTAGCTCCACCGAGCCACCTCCATATGACGGCAGCTCGTCGAAGACAACGTCTCTTAACACCACGAACTTCTTCGTCACAGGGTCCATGCACTTCCATCCCTTCTTCCGCTCATCATAGCCAACAAAGATAAGTTTCCTTACCTTCGAATCCAGCTTTGTCCGTGAAGCATCCGGGACATGCACGTAGCAAGTTGAACTGAATACCCTAAGGTGTTCAACACTCGGCTTCTCCTTCAACAACAGCTCAATAGGATTCTTCATGTTGATAGGGCTGAGTGGCATCCGGTTGATAACATAAGCAGCACAAGACATTCCCTCCGCCCAAAAGGACCTTGGAATATCTTTCGCATGCAGCCAGCATTTGCAGGTTTCCGTCAAATGACGGATCTTCCGCTCCGCTACCCCATTTTGTTGTGGAGTGTGAGCACAAGTAAGCTCCCGTTGGATCCTGTGCTTCCTGCAGAAGTTAGAAAACTCGGAAGAGACAAACTCCCCCCCGTTATCAGTTCTAAACTTCTTAACCCGCAAGCCAAGCCGGCCTTCTACCAACTCCTTGAACTCCACGAACAAACGGAAGGCTTCCGACTTCTCCTTTAAGAAGTACACCCAAGTATACCTTGAGTAGTCATCAACCAAGACTAGCATGTATTTGCTTCCACCAAGGCTGGCAGTAACAGTCGGTCCCATCAGGTCGCCATGAATACACTCCAATGGTTTCTTGCTCCTTGTTTGTGATTTATCAAACGGAAGGCGATGTGCCTTACCGTATTGACAGCCCGCACAAACATGCCCATCACCAAAAGAGGACAACTTCGGCAACACCCTCACCAGACTTCTACTCGCCATTGCCTTTAGCTTGTCCATGCCAACATGCCCCAGCCTCTCATGCCAGATAGTCGCACTATCATTGGCCCTTATTCTATCAACATAAGCACTGGTGGAAAGAACATACAAGCTCTTCACCCTTCTCCCAACATGAGCAACATCAGCCTTCACCGCTGATACGTTGCGAAGGAACCTCACGTCTGTTGGCCCAAACAGAACGTGATACCCAGCGTCCACTGTATTGGTCACCGAGAAGAGGTTCTTCTTCATGCCCGATACATGATACACACTCCTTAACGTAAGTGGCCCCTGATCACTACCCAATGACACGACCCCCTCTTTCTCTACTGCATAAACAGTATTATCAGCAGTGATAATAGCTTCATTACCTGAGTAAGCCTGCATGGAGGTGAACTTCGATTTGTCTCCGGTGAGGTTATGACCACCCGGAGTCCACGATCCACTCGCCGTTGAAGTCCTCAGCAGACAAGGCCCGGACACAAGTGCCCGTCAAGAAAGCTCCGCCCCATTCTGCTTCTTCACTTCTCGAACAAGCTTCCTCCTTTCCCGCAGCATGCCCAGGCTGCAGTTTGACCTTGCAGTCCCGCTTGAAGTGCCCACGCTGATGATACCGGTAGCACTTCAGATTCTTCTTCCAGTCCTTAGGATCATTGCTCCTCTCCAGCGGATATGAAGTTGAAGACTCCTTCTCAACAGCGGCATGCACCTTCTTCTTCTTCCCTTCCCATCCTTTCTTCTTTCCTGAGAAGAGAGCTTCGCTGCCTTCCTGATTCAGGTTCACTCCAGCCATCTGCCTTGCTATGCTCTCCTGCGAGGCAAGCAGATTCTCCAGCTCCAGCAACGACGGCTGAGTAGCCCACCCTTGAACAGATGTGACAAAGGCCACATACTCCTTCCGCAAGCCGCGGATAATGTGCCTTTTCATCTTTGCCTCAGAGATAGGCTCATCAGGATCCAGTGCCGACAGCTCAGCACACAAGCTCTTCATCTTTAAGAAGTACTTGGAGATGGAAAGGTCTCCCTGAGTTGCCCTGGCCAACTCATTCTCCAGGAACTGAAGCCGCTCCACATTCTTCCTATTGAACAACTCATCAATGGTTGTCCAAATATCAGCAGCCGACTCACATCCAATGATGTGATCAAACAGTTCCGGAGACACAGCTCTCTTCAGAACGAACTCCGCCTTAGCATTTGTTCTTCTCCAGAGCCTCACCTGCTCAGCAGTACCGAAAGCAGCAGTGACTTCCTGCCTGTCGTCTCCACCAACGACATCCCACAGCTCCTCGCCAAGAAGATAACTTTTCATGCACGACTTCCACTTCTTAAAGTTAGTTGGCGTTAAGAGTTCAATGCCCAGACCTCTTGCTAAGCTCCCTTCCATTGCAACACCTGTTGGCAACCTTTCAGCAGCTCCGAGCAACAACACAGGTTGATCACCACTCAATCATACAGTAACAACACTGGCTGACTTCCGCTGACGCAACTGAACCTCAGCAACCTCCCTCTGATACCATGTTAAATTTTCTCAACGTGGTCAGCAAGATAGCCCAAACGCCAAATTAATATCTTCGGAACTACCCAGTTCGCACGTTGAACCAGCGGAAACCAAGGACTAGAGGAACAAAGGTAAATCACAACAAACAATGGAAGCACAAGCAGGTCTATTATTCATTCACTTCTTTACAATGCGAGGCATACATAGCGAGACATGATTTCGCTAGTATAACAGCTGAAAAACAGAAGCACCAAAAAACAAGCCGGGCGGACAGAACCCGAGTCCGCCGAGACTGCGAGGTCGCCGAGGTCGCCGAAGCCGCCCGAACTATGCTGCAATCCGCCGAATACCACGGAGTCCGCCGAAGCCGCGAGGCCGCGCGGACACACCGTTATTCGCCTTCTGCTGAACCCGAACTGAGGAACACCCCTACCCTCCTGAAGCTGGCGGACAGGTTATTGAAGCTGGCAAAGATGAAACAGAACTGACAAGCCGCAGAGAGACCTCCTGCTGAGTCCGCAGAGACCGCACACTTCCAAGCACTTGACCGAAGTCACAGCCACACTCCGGGCTCCTTGAAGTTATCCGCGCGACCTGCACACAACAAACCGTCAGCCTGAAACAATCCGTGCGGACTGGCAAACACAGACCGCAGCACTTCGCACACCCCAACTTACTGTTCACTCAAGTTCCTATAGATGTGCCAGGGGGGGTCCTATTTATAGGCCGGGTGAGGAGTGTGGTCACCACCCAAGAGATAGCGACACCGCCCCAGCTCGCGCGAATACAAACCACCATCCGCTGAGTCCGCGAGGACTTAGCCGGTCACCAAGGAAAACCGCCAGGAGCAAGGCAACCATTGACGAACCCTCTCCAGTCCGCCTAAACTAAGTGGACAAGGCATCAGCCCGCAAAGCTCCAACCGCTTCAGGACAACAAACCCCCTTCAATGGCTGTCCGCACCAACCCGAGGTAGTCCGCAAGACACACACCTCAATCCGCCACAAGTCCACGACCAAAGGCAGCTAAAGACAGACCGCCCGGTCACAGCGGACTCGGCGGATACGGCAGACACACTGAACTCGGCACCAAGTGACCAAGCCCAAAACCATTGAGGGCTAATGCGAGCTTGGCGGACGCAAAACTCCAGTCCGCCAAAACACCACAGCGCAGACCGCCACAGTCCGCGAGCTCCTCGCACTCCTGCCCTATCACAGCGGTCTAATCCCGGACTCCAAAACAAGGCCGCCACAACGATCTCCACAGCAACTCGCCTGCTGTGCCACCAGAGCTCGACAATGCCTCAGCCAAGCTCTAAGCTTAGTCCGCAACAGCCAATACCGCGGACACATCAGTCCGCAAGCTTCCCGCGGACAAGAGCCAACCCGCCTTTTAGCACAAGCTTGCACCCGCGACCACTGAGCAAAGCACCAGTCCGCAAGCCTCTCTATCCACAGATACCAGGCCGCACCAAACCGCGGACTCCATGCAACAACCCGCTCAGAACACAGTCGGCTTCCACCAGACTTTACACCAGGCCGCAAACCTCAGTCTGCCCAGTCCGCCCAGTCTGCCAAGGCTGTCCGCCACAGGCCGCGCGGCCTGTCCCGTCACCCACTTCCACTTCACAAATTTCAACAATCTTGTGGATTCAAAACCAACTCCTAGACTATGACTACAACTTAGAGAAGTCAAAAATCTTTTGTGATAACACCAGTGCTATTTCTATAGCTCAAAATCCAGTCCTCCATAGTAGGACAAAACACATAGAAATTAGGCATCACTTTTTAAGGGATAATGTTGAGAAGAATAAAATTGAACTTCAATATATCCCAACTGATTTGCAAAGGGGAGATATTTTCACCAAGCCCTTGGATGAAAAGAAACACACCTTCTTCCTAAATCAGTTAGGAATGTTAGATGGAGGAAGTCTAAAATAATATCCAAGATTTTAAAGGTTTAAAAATTGACCAAGACTAGGCAAACATCTTGATTTTTCTTAGTGTCTAGAGTGTTTTTCTGGTCTCTAAACTGCGCTCGACGATTTTCCCCCAGATCGTCGAACGGAGATCGACGATTTCTGAAATCGTCGACCTGAGTTCAGCGTTTCTTAGATAGTATGAACTATCTCTTCCGGTCAACGATCGTCGAACGGCGCTCGACGATTTTGTTCTCTGAACGATCGTCAAACAGAGCTCGACGCTCTCCAATATCGTCGAACGGAGATTGACGATATTGAAGACTCTTCAGATTCCTTTAGAAGCCCCGATCGTCGAACTGAGTTCAACGATCCTTCCTTTTCTGCGTCGAACCCTAATATAAAATTCATTTTTCGCTGTCGTTCTCCTTTTGTGCTTTCGATTTCTCAGCAAAAATTCTGTTTCCCTCCAAACATTTCTACACTTGGTCGTTTTGTTTGTTGATTTTTGCAGGTAACCATGGCCGTTTCTATTGCTGTTCTCGCCGCAATGAAATTTGATGCCGGATTTGATATTGACATGGAATCCTTCAGCACCACTGATCAAGTTTTCTAGGATATTTTGGAACTCTTCAAAGAGCAGAAACTTGCTACCATCATGACCACCAGGATCAAGCTGCCTGCTGATGAGATTAAGGAGTGGGTTTACACTGCCCACAACTAGGACCAAAACACAATAGTTGGTTCAATTTCTGGAACCCAGGTACCCTTGACTCCAGCCATTCTGACAGAAGTTTTTGAGTTAAGTTGTGGAAGGGATTCTGCTGATTTGTCTGGAGAGGAATTTGCTGATCTGCTTGCAAGAATGGGTCACTCTGAGGCTAACCCTAGAAAGCTGCTGAAGAAGAACCTAGCTGTGGAATACAGGTTCTTGGCTGATGTAGTAGGCAAGGTTTTGCTGGCCAAGCATTCAGCATATGATACTATCTCTAGGTATCAGCTGTGCTTGATGGGAGCCATTGTGGACAAGAAGCAATTGAACTGGGGAGAGGTCTTCCTTGACCTGATTAAGAAGAAACTCAATAAGAACTTTGTGAATTTTGGGAGGATCCTTGGGCTCTTTCTTCAGAACAGATGCCCTGCTTTGCTAGTATCTTCTGTAATACATATTAATGCTTCAAAGAGATTGTCCTGTGCCCTATTTGGTAAATGGGACAGGCAGATAACCAAGCCCAGCAGGCCCTCAGCAAGCACAACTTCAGGCACCAGGACTGTAATAGTCACTTCCCCTCAAGTCTCTGCCCCTGCAAATGACTTGCCTGCTGCTGCTTCTCCTCCTCCTCCTATTCCATCTCCTCCAGTTCCATCCACCATTCAAACTCCATCCACAATCATCATTTCCAGCCCTTATCCAACATCAATACCATCTCCAATTCCAACTCTACCAGTCATAGAAGAAATCTTCCATCCATTATATTCCTACCCTCAACCAGACATTGAAACATCATCCACCATTCCATCCTTCAATCTTCTTGATGATTCCTTCATGGATGATTCACCCTCATCTCCTCCTAAGCTGCCATCCTCATCAACATCTTACCAGGAACTTCTGTAAGAAATTATTGATCAACCCACCTTCATACCCTCTATCTCAATCCCACTGTCTTCCATTTCCACAATACCCTCACCTCAACCTTCACTCCTACCATGCACCAGCTCTCCACCACCATCACCAATTGCTCATCCATCCCTCTCTACCTCTGCTACAGTCACTGCTGAGCAAGTAGACATTCCTGCCCTAGCTGACCAGTTATATGAACTGCTAGCCCCAGACTATCTCTTCTATTGGAGACCTCCTTGGCTCCATTACTTCAGTCAGTGGCAGCTCTTTCTACCAAGCTATCCTCCTTATTTCCTCAGGTAATCCCTTCATCAGTGTGCCTTGATCTAGCATTCTTTGAATCTAGGCAGGGGGAGATGCCTAATGAAGTGGTGAGATTGCCTGCTGCTGTTTCTTCAGTTGTTGCTGCTGCTGCTGCTGTTGTTGTTCCTCAAGCTCCAGTTGCAATCTTTTCAGTAGACCTCAGGTCTCTGCTATCAGTGTTTGATTCAACTTATTTCAGTTTTCTTCCAGAGAGAGTTGCTGTCCACCCATCAGAGGATCTTTCCAAGGCCATTGTGCCCTTCTTATGTTGTGACACCAGCATTATTCATTCTTTTGTCAACTCAGTTTATGCTGCAAATATTGTTGCTGAATCTGTTGCTGCTGCTGTCAGTAATGATGCTGCTGTTGTTCTAGTTTCTAAGCATATACAGACAGAGGCATATGAATTTGAGCCTGCTGCTATTGCTGATGATTCTGAAACTGCTGAGCTTGCTGTTATTTCTGATATTTTTGTATCTGAAAGAACTCTTTCTGAATCTGTTGCTGCTCCAGTTACTACTGTCACTACTGCTGCTATTTCTTCTAAAAGGATTGCTCCAGAAAGCTCTATGTCTGTTGTTACAACTACTGCTACAACTTCTGTTGCTATTAGTGTTGTATCTGCTACTGTCACCACTGCTGTTTCATCTGCTTCAACTCAACTACAGAAAGAATATATGAAAAAGATTGATGCTCTATATGATGATCAAAGTTCTGAGAGTGATTAATTCAGGACTGATTCTGATGACTCCTCTGCCACTATTGCCAGGAAGAGAAAGGCAAGGAGCAAAGCCATGAAAAGAGTGCCTCCACCCAAAGTCAAGGACACTAATGACATACCATATTAAATTCTTCATGACTGCCCCATTACTGAGCATTGGATGCAGTATTCCAAGAACCAACTTAAAGCCATGAAGAAGAAGAGGAAGTATGAGGAAGGATCTTCCCAGTTTCATCATTCTCATCCTCCTCCACCACCTCCTCCTGATGCAGGTGCAGGTGGAAGCTCAGCTGCTCAACCTCATGCCAAAAGCCAAACCCCCTATCAGCCTCATGCAAGATCTTATCATAGGGGAAGCCAGTCCAGAGGTTCTCAATCTAGAAGAGGAAGTTACAGAGGAAACCAAAGGGAATTCCAAGTTTATTCTAAAGGTTATTCAAGGCAACATCCTTACTCTAGGGAAGGACAAGCTTCATCAGACACAACTTCAGGTCCTTTTCCCTATATGTTAAAAGAAGTAGTCTCATCCAGAGCTCCTCAAGATAATCCATCTAACAGATATGAGCTTCCAGTACCCTTTGAAGATCCAGAAAATAATCCAACTGCTTGGACTGCCAGGATGAAAGAGCTAGCTGCCCTGGATCTAATTAAGAAAGCAAAAGAGCAAGGCAGAGATTCTTCCAACATCACTACATTGTCTGAACAAAGAAAGAAAGAATTGGAAAGATATGGCTCAAGCAAATTCTTTGACTCTGATAGATATATGGAGCTGCATCCTGAAGCTGTAGTACCAAGGCCCAAACATAAAACTTCTCTAGGTGCAGCAGATGACAGAAGGTCAAAGAAGGAAGCTCTCAATCCTAATATAGAAATCAAACTTATAAAGAGCAAGGAAAAAGAATAACTATGTAAGGTGACAATCATTCTAATTTCTGATTATTGTCTGGGATAATAAATATCTGTGGTTCTGCAATGTCCTGCTTATTGCTTTTCTGCATTATTGCTTTGTATGTTGTTATTTAATTTTTCCAAGTTCTGTAAATAGTAATCCTAACCCAAATAGGAGGAGATTGTTGGAACACCCTATTACTAATTTGGGTCAGGATCACTATGTATTTAGGAAACCTGTTTTTGACCTCCTGTATAGATCTAAAGGTCAATTAGAATTGAGTCTAAGGGTTAGTACTTAGGTTTGGAAGCTGCCCTCAAGACCAAGGATTTTCAGTTTGGAGACTAAGTCATATCGTCGAGCTCAGTGCGACAAATCGTCGAACTCCAATCGACGATAGTCTAGCTCAACTTCGACGGATCGTCGAACTCCATTCGACGATCGCCGAGCTCAACTTCCACAAATCGTCGAACTCCATTCGACGATCTTCGAGCTCAGTTCGACGATCTTGACTCCAGTTTTGATTCTCTATCTCTGAGCTCAGTTCGACGATAGTTGAGCTCAGATCAACGATTTCTGTTGCTGTTTAAGTCCAAATCGCTGAGCTCAGTTCGATGATAGTGAAGCTCAGTTCGACGATTTTCTGAAGAATTCAATGTTATTCAAGATTCAAATTCAGAACTGTTAAGGAGTTATTCAGCAATTAATTCAGAAGATTTTCTAGCCGTTTTCATTTATTCTGGACCAAGTTTCAAGGGATTATCAAGGAATGTTTCTTTGGACTTTCTCCCAGAAGACATTTGCAATTAAGGACACAATTAATGACAGGCCAATGGCTATTCTTGACAGAGGATGATTTTCTATTCAGAACCAGGGAATAAAACTAAAGATTTTTTTAATCTCTCAGAACAGACAGCATAGATAAACAGAACAAGAAGAAGAAGAACAAAACATTCTCTGCTACAACATTCTCTGAACAACATCTTTCTGAACACCAACTGTTCACAAGAGAAAGTGATGTAGACATTCTCTGTCAAAAAGAATTCATCAAGAACACACATCCAAAGGAGATCAACAAATCGGAAATCTTCAGATCCCCTTTGATTCAAGTGTTCAAGGCCAACATCTTTCAAAGACTGCAGACACCTAACATTTCAGCTGTTGCTGAAATCATCATTTGCTGGAGATCAACTTCTGAAGGCCTATCACCCTACAACAAAGCTTCATTTCCGGAACATCTCAAGAACTCAGGGGGAGCTTTGACAACATCAAATCCACATAGTCTTCTCAGCTGCTTTGAGAAAGAGAAGACTTCCATCATTCTCTCATCCTCATCTCTGTAAAAGGTTTTTCAAACTACCTTCAAAAGTTTGTGCTTGGTTTTTGAGCACCTTGTCAAAAGCTCATTGGTGGCAAGACACCTGATCAAAAAATCTGATTTGGTTTTTGAGCACCTTATCAAAAGCTCATTGGTGCCCAGGACACCTGATCAACTCATCCTGCAGTGGATTCCTACCTAGGGTGGTAGAAGAGTGGATGTACCCAAGTTTAGGGGAACCACTATAGCTCCTTGTGTCTTCTGGCTTGCTTGTCTTTATTTTTGTTTCTGGCTGTGATTGTTTTGTGATTAGTTAGGATCTGTGATTAGTTTCTTTTGTAGGTTGTAATTAGTTATCTGCTGTGTTTAGATTTATTATTTGCTTCCCTGTTCACTCAGTTTACAACAACTGTTGTAAAAAGTTTTTAAGCACCATACTCTATTCACCCCCCTCTAGAGTATTTCAGATCTAGCTGCACTCTCAGGCTTTTGCCTCGATCCACTTGGAGAAGTAGTCAATCCAGACAAGCACGAACTTCCTTTGCCCGCTGGCCTAAGGAAAGTGGCCGATCAAGTCCATCCCCCAGATAGCAAAGGGCTATGGAGTTGTGATCGAGCAAAGATGCTGAGCTGGTTGTAGTTGAAGAGGTGCGAAGAGCTGACACTGGAGGCACTTTTTGGAGAAGGCCTCTGTATCCTTCCTAATGGTGGGCCAGAAGTACCCATGCCTTAGAATCCTTTATTTAAGAGTCTTAGTCCCCGAGTGACTGCCACACTCTCCTGAGTGAATCTCCTCCAGGACACGAGGTACTTCAATCTCTGACAGGCACCGAGCTAGAGGACCTGAGATGGTCTTGCGGTAGAGCTCTCCTTCTTGAAGCAAATAGTAGGAGGCTTTGTAGCGAAACTTCCTCTGGTCTCCCTCGCTGGCAGGAACCTGACCCGTTGTTAGGAAAGAAACAAACAGATCTTTCCAAGACACTCTCTGCTCGATCTCCATCATCTCCTCTTCCTCAATGGATGGTCGGAAAAGTTCGGTCACGATCCTCCCAGCCCGGGGACCATATTTGGCAAGATAGTCGGCTTCTGAATTCTCCTCTCGGGGTATGTGCTCGACGAAGAAAGATTGAAACCCCCCAATCAGACCTTTCACCTTGATCAAGTACCGCTGCAAAATCAGATCATTCACCTCGAGATCGCCTCTAATCTGGGACGTGACTACCATCGAGTCGGTGAAGGCCCTTATATCTCGAATTGACAACTCCTTGACGAGATGCAAGCCGGACACCATGGATTCGTACTCCGCGTGATTGTTGGTAACTGGGAAAAGGATCTCGACTGCTTGCTCGATCCTGGTTCCCCGAGGGCATACGAGCACGACTCCGGCTCCCACGGAATATCTGACCGAAGACCCATCCACAAACATCTTTCAGGACACCGTGCTTGAAGAACCTTCCTCTCCTTCCACCTCGACCGAGAAGTCGGCAAGGAAATCTGCCACTGCCTGCGCCTTCATCGCTATCCTTGGAGACTAAGAAATATCGAACTCACTAAGCTCCACCGCCCACTTTGCCAGCCTACCAGAGTGCTCCACCCCATCCAAGATGCTCCGTATAGGATGATCGAAGACAACCCTGATGGAGTGAGCTTGAAAATATGGATGGAGCCTTCGAGCCGAAACCACCAAAGCGAACACCAGCTACTCCAAAATTGGGTACCTCGTCTATGCCTGCCGCAGTACTCTACTAACATAATAGATAGGAAGCTGCCTCTTGCCTTCCTCCCGAACCAGCAGCGAACTAATCGCTTCCGCCCCAACTCCTAGATAGAGAAAGAGATCCTCATTACCCCGCGGGCCCTGGAGGAGAGGAGCTTGTGTTAGCTGTTGCTTGAGCTTTCAGAAAGCCTCCTCGCACTCCGCCGTCCACTCGAACTTCTGATTTCCTCGAAGGGTCTTGAGGAATGGAGAGCACTTCTCCCCTGCCTTGGACAAAAAATGGCTGAGGCCTGCCAGCCTTCCAGTCAGTCTTTGAACTTCCTTAGGATCCCTTGGCGACATCATATCCAAAATGGCCTTCACCTTGTCTGGATTAGGTTCCACCCCCCTGGGAGTGAGGAGGTGACATAGCAATTTCCCCCTTCCTGTACTAAAGATGCACTTGGACGGGTTGAGTCACATCTTGTACTTCCTCAGGGTAGCAAAGGTCTCCACCAGATCCGTTATGTGCTCTGCGACGCTTTTGCACTTGACGAGGAGGTCATCCACATAAACCTCCAAGTTCCTCCCTTTCTGCCCCTTGAAGATTTGATCCATCATCCTCTGGTAAGTCGTGCCTGCATTCTTGAGCCCGAAGGGCATCATCTTGTAGCTATAGCAACCGTCGCTGGTTATGAAAGAGATGTCTCGGCAGTCGGGGGGATGCATCCGGATCAGGTGATACCCTGAAAAAGTATCAAGAAAACTCAACACAGGAAACCCGACGGCGGAATAAACCAGTGCGTTGATTTGAGGCAAGGGGAAGCAATCCTTCAGGCAAGCTTTATTAAACATTGAAAAATCGATACATAAATGCCAGCCCCCTCCAGGCTTCTTCACCATTACTACATTGGAGTACCAGCCTGGATATTGGATCTCCGAGACAAAACCTGCCTTTAGCAGCTTCTCCACCTCTTCCCTGATCGGCTCGGGAAACATGGTGGCGCTCTTCCTCTGCTTTTGTCGAACTAGGGCCACCGCGGGATCCTGGTTGAGTTGATGAAAAGCAACATCGGCGTCCACCCCTAGCATCTCGTCGGCGCTCCATGCAAAGACATCAACGTTGTCCTGCAGGCAAGAATCCATCTCTATCTTCCCCCAAGCGGCAAGGATCCTCCCACCTTCAGCAGTCCCGGCTCTCCCCCTCGAGAGATCACCTCTATCTCCTCCACCTCCTCAGTAACACACAACCCTTTCTCCTTCTCCAGCAACTCCTCCAGCTTCTCCTCATCACCCATCCAGCTGATGGTGCTCATGACATTCAAGTAGCACTCCCTGGAAGCCTTGGGATCTCCCCTGATCCTGATCTGTACATCTCCGTGGCAGTACTTCAGGCACTGGTGGTACGACGACGGAACGGCCCTGAATTAGTTGATAAGAGGCCGCCCGAAGATGGCGTTGTAACCGCTCGGCGCGTCAATGTTGATGAAGCGGCATCGGATCGACATCCCACCGAGCGTAACCAGTAGCTCCACTGCTCCCTCCACCTCTTTCTTCTCTCATGAGAAGCCAAAGAGCGGTCCATCTGCAGCTTGGACCCGGGATGCTTCCACCTGAAGCCCGACGAAGGTTCTTTTCAAGATGACATTCACCGAGCTAACATTGTCCGCGAGGATTCGGTCGACCGTGAAGTCCTCAATGGCGGCTTGAATGACCAAGGCATCATGGAAGGGGTTCTCATTCCCTAGCATGTCTTACTCCAAGAACGTGATCTCTTCTAATGGCGGCGGGGTCTGCGACATCAAAGAGACATTTTTCCGATAGATCTGGTGAAGACTGCCATTGCAGGAAGCTCCAAGCCCGACCCCTCCATTGATCACGCCTACATGCCGACCTCCTAGGCCATGTATCACTTCCCCTCGACCTACCAGGTTGACTCGGTCCTCATTCCTCCTCCTCGCTAGAGCTTGGAATGCCACCTGCCCCACCGGGGCCTCGTGCCTCTGTTGCTCTCTTTCTGCCACTCCAGCTTCCAACCTGAAAGAAAACTGTTGTCGACCTAAATTACCTAGAGGGGGGTGAATAGGTGGTTTGTGCGTCTTTTGCGGAATAAAAATTAATTAGAGCACTGCACAGAAATATCTACCAATATCATAAACGACACAAGATGTATAGTGGTTCCCCAACCTTGGGTACATCCACTTTCCCTCACCGATCTAGCAATCAACTAGACTCGGCTACTCCACTATCTCGGATCAAAAATCAATCCTACCCTCGGAACAAAGTTCCTACAAACTCGATCCAAACAAAACGGATCTACACCTCGGAAGACAACACTTCCTACAAACTCGGAGTGAAAACAAACTCCTACACTCGGAGAAGATTTCTCCTACAAAATTAATAAGGTGTTTACAAGAATACAAACAGTAAATCACTCAGATCTGAAGTAAATGGCCACGATCTTCTTCTTTTCAACTTAGCAGCTTTTTCAGAAATCGGTGAAGAAGGTCTCGGCCTCGATCTGGATCTACTTCCTTTTATAGAAATCGAGAGAAAAAAAATGATCAGTGAAGTCGATCTCGATCTGTAAATTTTCTTCAAAGTAATCCTCTGAAAGTGGAAGCTTTTGCCGGAGAAGAAGACAGCGGCGGCTGCTTCTGTTTCGCGAGAGTCAGAGAGGCGGCTGAAGAATCTTTCTCGAAAAAAAGATTTCAAGAAAGCTTTGAGAAAACTTAGGGTTTGTCATTTTCTGATAGGACCTTTTATAGGAGAGACTAACGGTCATAATCGGTCTTAATGATGTACACGTGGACCAACCATGTCGCATGATTTAAAAAATCCCGTCAGAAAAATGACTTAAAAAATTTTTGGAATTATATGGCCAACTACACGAGTAAGTCAATAACTACTCGAGTAGTTGAATAGCTACTCGAGTATATGATGGGAAACATACTAGGGTAAGTATAAACAGACTACTCGAGTATATTGAGATCAACTACTCGAGTATATAGACAGAACTACTCGAGTATACTAAGATACCTACTCGAGTACATAGAGGATCTACTCGAGTACTGGAAGAGCTACTCGAGTATATTACATAACCTACTCGAGTATATGACGTACTACTCGAGTGGAATACTTAGAAAAAAATTTTGAAGAGGTCTGCTGGCAACTACTCGAGTAGTTGAACTAAACTACTCGAGAGGAAGTAACCTACTCGAGTAGGTGAAGGTTCTACTCGAGTAAAAGACTTAGAAAAATTCTGGAGAAGGGAAATTGCAAGGTACACGGGTGACACAAGAACTACTCGAGTAGGTAAAATGAACTACTCGAGTATGTTTCTATCTACTCGAGTATGTGAGTATACTTACTCGAGTATATGACTTAGAGAAATTTAGATGAGAAAACCCTTATGGCACTCGGGTATAAAGAGTGATCTACTCGAGTATATAAGCATGCTACTCGAGTATATGACTTGGTCTACTCGAGTAGGTGACTTAGCTACTCGAGTATATGACTATGTCTACTCGAGTACAAGATTCCTTTACTCGAGTAACTTATACCCAGACTACTCGAGTAGGTGAAAGCACTACTCGAGTAAAACACTTAGAATTTTTCTGATGTTGGAAAAATTGATTCTTCTAGAGTAGCCAACTTCCAATGCCTTTCCCATAGTCCAATAGCTTGAATATGAAGTGTATCCCAATAGAGAGACCACGCATTAGTCAACACCTTGGAACATGCAGTGAGGGATTACATTGCACAGTTCCTGTATTTGGTGACCCACTGTGGGCTGACATTGGCCTACACTTCCCAGTGAAACTCCCGCAAACATATGGCTCAAACCAAGCATCAAATACAACTTAATTCATCTTAGTTTTAGGGTGAGTTCATCAAATCTGGGTTCATGTGGATGAAATACCCAACAATCTCCCCCTGTTTGTTGAAGTCAGAACCCTTTACACTAAGGTGAATTATGGACATAAAAGAAACTAAGTCGAAAAATATGAGCAGGTAAGCAAAGGATAATGAAAAAGATAATTAGACAGAATGAAGAATTGTATATATATATATAAGTTTCCAAAAACATCAAGTCTACAATTTTCATTTCAATTTCTCATCATCTTTATAGGTTTGGGCTTGGGATTGCTGCTTATCCATCTTCTCTTGTTGTCTCCTTAGGTAGCTGAAATGCTTAGGGAAGTACTTAGGAGGCCTTGGAGGAGCAGCAGGGTTGTTTCTCCCAAATTCTCTATCATGGATCCTTCTTTTTAGCATGGATTTCTCATATAACTCCCATTCCTGGGAACTGTAGTGAAGGATTCTGTTCTCACTGTGATCCATGATCAGCCTGAGAGTGTCCAAAATGAGAGACTTTGAAGTTGGAGACCAGGCTTCAGCATGTTCAGGGGCCTTAGAAGGAGCTGTCCTGCTGGCAGAGGGGCCTTCACCATATTTCCTTTTCTTCTTGGTTCTGATCTCTGGAGGAGCTTGAAGGAATATATTAGTAGGTTCGTCTTCCCAGCCTGGAACATAAGTATCTGGTGGAGCAACTGAGTCTCCAGGCCTGGGAGAGAAGGTGGGTTGTTGAGGAGCAGCTGGAGCAGTAACATCTGTGGCTAGAGGGTTGAGATGATGGGGAATGATGTTTGGGTCAACTGCAAGATCTGGCAGGATCTGGTTGTGCATCCAGACAGCAGTGTCATAGGTGTGAAATTTGACACTCTGTATGTAACACCTCCGCTGTAGTGAACGTATAATATGGGTCCGGCCGGGGCCCCACAACATACGAACGCCACAGCTTTAGTATTATAAGTTGATATAGCTACCCAAACTCTAAACACTTTGCACAACACAGCGGAAAAAGAACAGGACTAGAGGTTATCCACCACTAAAGAGTAAAACAAATGGCCATAAGGCCTACAACAAGTGTCCAAAAAGAAATAGTACATCAAACATGAATGTGCTCAGCACTCCTAGTCTACCTCGGCATGCAAGCCGGACAAAAATAGTCTCAAATAAACATCATCATAACTGTAGTGCTACAAAAAGGGAAAAACACTTCATGGGGCTTAGGCCTTTCTGGCCGGCGTGCTAGCTTCTGCATGCGATCCTTGCCCTGTAAAAATTATTAGTAACGTGGGTCAGCAAAGACTGACCTCAAACTGTGTAACAACACATCTCCTCCCGGCCGCCCCTAACGGACCCCGGGGAACCCTCCAACCTGCAAGTCAGCACTTCGTAAGCAATATAATCATCTATAAATAGAAAAGCATTAAAACAGGCTTGGATGTCTCAATCATCAAACACGTTCTCTACTGGTTGAGCATGTAATAAAAGGGCCTACTATGCCACATGTATGCAACACTCGGGCTTCGCCCAAGGCACCCTACTGCGTATGCAACTAGCACAACATCACAACATTTGGGTACTCACATTTCCCCATTGGCATAAAGCCGCAAACAATGAGGGAGACACAACTCCCTCAAACGGCGCACAGGCCGCCACATGGAATTCTTGCCAAGGCCCCACCCGCTCGTGGGCTTAGCCCCGGGCTTACCTGCAAACTCTGACGTCTCATGTCAGGATTCCAACAAACACAGACCGACCGATTCTAAGAAGCCTTGCTGGACCCCACCCGCTCATGGCCTCTTTTCCCGGGCTTGCCCCAGGCTTGGCATTCTCGTCAGTCTCACAGAAGGGGACTAGTCTCGCCGGGACACTCTCCACACATGACGCACATGTCACGGGATAGCCAGCCGACCACAGAGACATAGCCACGCCTTGGCACAACACAAACCAAGACTAAATACATCAAAATCCCTCATTGTACTGCAGCGTTCCCGTGCACCAAGGAAACCATCTCCAACTCGTGCGGAGCTAACCTTGTCCCTCAAGGAAACCATCTACCGCCACGAGGAGCTAACCTTGTCCGGGTCTGACTACACGTACCTTTGCAAATAAACGGGACAATCACCACCACAACACGAACGACATCTTGCCGCAACGGAAAATCTCTACGAATCCCTAAGTTCGTATGCAACATCACCGAGTCGGACTAACGGTCACGACTACGGCTTCACCTACCATGCCTAATCCACTAGCGAAGTGGATCTCTAATGCAAAATATGCCGGGGACGGACTCAATCAACCCGGAAGTTCCTCTTGAAACTTGGCAAACCAAAACCCCTCTCATTTGAGAGTTCGGTGCCCAAAATTTAGGGAGAAAGAAAACTAAATGATGCTAATACATGCATCCTAAGGACCGAGAGGAGAGATGTCGTTACCTTCCGACTCCTCTTCGTTGCCATGGCAAAATAGCCGGATGGAAATCTTCGCAACGCTCCAAGCTTCACGGATCCGGACTCGGCTCGCGATTTGGAGCTCCGAAACCCTTCCTACAGCCCAAGACCTTCTTCTTCTTCCTCCTTGCTCTAGTTTCTCTCAAGAACTTAGAAAGAGAAGACTTGGAAAACAAATGAGGGTTTCCAACCATAGAATCGGACTTAACTTCCCAAGAACAGTCCTGAGCCGTCAGATCCCAAAATCTGGGAAAGAATGGCCACGATTCGCCTGGAAAATAAAAGACCTGGGCCGAACACAGCCTGGCACACGCCCGTGTCCAGGGCCGTGTGCCTCATTCGCCATCTCAAATCGACGCGCCTGGAACCGCACACGGGCATCCGACACGCCCGTGTTCAACCCGACACACCCGTGTCCCCAGTGACACGGCCGTGTGGCTGGCCGTGTGCCTCCAACAACACGGCCCCGAAACCAACCCGAGAGATGACACGGCCTGGGACACGCCCGTGTCCCAAGCCGTGTGCCAAGTCTCGACACCCGTCGACAGGCTTTGTGTCGACACCGCGGAAAAATGTCGAGCGAAGATCGTCGACCAAGCGGGACACGCCCTGTGACACGCCCGTGTCACAGGCCGTGTGCCCCAGTCTCGACACTTTGTCGAGCGAATGTGTCGACACTTGGGCCGAGTGTCGACACGGCCTCGATACGCCCTGCGACACGCCCGTGTCGCAGGCCGTGTGCCCCACTCTCGACACTTTGTCGAGCGAAAGTGTCGACACTTGGGCCGAGTGTCGACACGGCCTCGACACGCCCTGCGTGCCTCCTGCCAGAAACCCAAAAAAATGTTCAGAACTGCAGACTGAACCTCTTGCAAAAACTGGGGTGTTACAGCTCTCCCCCACTTAACAGAATTTCGTCCCGAAATTTTCAAAACAAAAGGGTACAAAACTTAAATTGTACCTGACATGAAGAGTTCTGGATAATCTTCTAGCATGGCCTGTTCTCGTTCCCAAGAGAACTCCTCACGACCGCAGTTGTCCCATCGAACTTTCACGAGTTTGACTTCTTCATTCCGCAACTGCCGAGTCTCCGAATCCTCTATAGCAATTGGGAGGACTCGCGTCCTCAAGTCTTCCTCAATCGGCATCGATGCCGGCTCTATCACCACGCTAGCCTCCACCAAGGCTTTCCTCAAAGCGGAGACGTGGAAGACGTCATGTAATCCACTCAAGTCTGCGGATAATGCCAACCGATATGCTGCTTCTCCTACCCGCTCAACAATTTCAAAAGGCCCCAAAAACCTTGGACTCAACTTCTTGAGTCGGCAAATCCGTGAGACGCCTTTGAACGGCTTGACCTTCAGATAAACCCAATCACCAACTGTAAATTCCAACTTCCGGTGACGAGCATTAAAATATTTTGCTTGCCTGTCTTGTGCCACCTTCATACGCTCTTGGATGGTCCGTACCAACTCACAAGCGTCAACTACCGCACCCTTTCCCAAAAGTTTGGTGTCTCCCGCCTCTGCCCAAGACATTGGCGTTCGACACCGCCTCCCATACAAAGATTCGTATGGTGCCATATTTATACTAGCTTGAAAACTGTTGTTGTACGCAAATTCTACCATGAAGAGGTGATCCTCCCACCTCTTGCCAAAATCAAGAACGCACATCCTCAACATGTCCTCCATAGTACGGTTCGTTCTCTCCGTTTGCCCATCAGTTTGAGGATGGAACGTCGTACTAAACTTTAGCTTCGTGCCCAAGCTCTTCTGAACCAATCTCCAGTCCTTGGACGTAAATCGTCCATCTCGATCACTGACTATGCTCTTAGGAACTCCGTGCAGTCGCATAATGTTGCGAACATACAACTCCACCAGCTTCTCCACGCTGTCCTCTTTCCGATTTGGGATGAAGTGAGCCACCTTGGTTAGGCGATCCACGATCACCCAAATAGCATCATTACCATGCTGCGATCTAGGCAAACCAAGCACAAAGTCCATGGAGATGTCCTCAAATTTCCATTCAGGAATTGGAAGGGGCTTCAGGAACCCGCCCGGTTTCTGACATTCGGCCTTCACTAAGGCACATGTTTGGCAACGACTCACATACAAAGCTACATCTCGCTTCAACCCCGGCCACCAAAAGGATTTCTTCATATCCAAGTACATCTTTGTACTGCCCGGGTGAATGGAGTACTTTGAGAAGTGAGCCTCAAACATCAACTCCTCACGGAAATTGCCAAACTGCGGTACACAAACCCTTCCATCCTTTCTCAAGATTCCCCCAATCATCTCCCAGGCACTGCTCTCGCCCTTTTGAGCCTCCAACACAAAAGGTTGAAACTCCACATCCAATCGAGTCGCTTCCCGAATACGATCAGACAAGTCGCTTTGCACTTCAATCCAGTTCAACCGAGCCACGCTAGACTCGCCTCTCGCAACACATTCCAACCCAAGGGACTCCCATTCCCGAACCAACCGCTCATCATGAGCTTCGATCAAATTTCCTTGCCCCGAGTACTTTCTACTCAACGCATCCACCACCACATTGGCCTTACCCGGCGTATACTGAATCGCCACTTCATAGTCTCCAAGAAATTCAACCCATCTGCGTTGCCGCATGTTCAAGTCCTTCTGATCCAAGAGATACTTCAGGCTTTTATGGTCCGTGAAGATCTCCACCCTTGCGCCATACACATAGTGTCGCCATATTTTCAACGCGAAGATTACCGCCGCCAACTCCAAGTCATGGACGGGGTAATTCCTCTTATGAGATTTCAGCTGTCGAGACCCAAAAGCTATTACCTTGCCATGTTGCACCAACACGCAACCCAAACCGCATCCCGATGCGTCACTGAAAATCTGAAATCCATCGGTCCCTTGCGGTAAACTAAGGATCGGAGCCATCATAAGCCTCTCCTTCAGTGCCTCGAATGCTTGACTGCACTCTTGGGACCACACAAACTTCTGGTCTTTACGAGTGAGTGAGGTGAGGGGTAGAGCTATCTTCGAGAAATTCTCCACGAATCTCCTATAGTACCCGGCTAGTCCAAGAAAACTTCGGACTTCCGCCACGGTCCTCAACACCGGCCAATCTCTGATGGCCTCCACTTTCGCCGGATCCACTGCCACCCCATCACCACTAATCACGTGGCCCAAAAATGCCACCTTCTCCAGCCAGAACTCGCACTTGGAGAATTTTGCATACAACTCATTCTCCCTCAACACTTGCAAAACTATTCTCAAGTGGGTCTCATGCTCCACTTGCGATTTGGAATACACCAAAATGTCATCAATGAAGACAACCACAAACGAATCCAAGTATTCCCGAAATACCCGATTCATAAGGTCCATGAACACCGATGGTGCGTTCGTCAACCCGAACGGCATCACCGTAAACTCAAAGTGTCCATACCTTGTACCAAAGGCAGTCTTGGGTATGCCCTCATCCCGAATTCGCAGCTGATAGTAGCCTGACTTCAAGTCCAGTTTCGAATATACCTCTGACCCCACAAATTGGTCGAACAAATCGTCTATCCGAGGGATCGGATACTTATTCTTGATGGTCAATTTATTCAGCTCTCGGTAGTCTATGCATAGGCGCATGCTACCGTCTTTCTTTTTTACAAACAACACCGGTGCGCTCCACGGTGAAGAACTGGGTCTAATATACCCTTGCTCCAACAGTTCCTGTAGCTGTACCTTAAGTTCCGCTAACTCCTTTGGTGCCATCCTAAATGGGGGACGTGACACCGGTCTAGCCTCCGGCATTAACTCGATCGAGAAGTCGATCTCCCGCGGAGGAGGTGCTCCAGGAAGTTCATCCGGAAACACATCCTTGAACTCTGCTACCACAGGCACTTCCTCAATCGAAAGTTGGGAGATACGAACCTCCAACAACGCTACCAGCGCCACACCTCCCTGGTTAACCGCCCGCATCATTTGCATGGCCGTAATTAGGGAATGGGCTACTCCACAAAGGCCCATAAACTTGACTTCCGCTTGCCCCTTACTCTTTAGGGTCACTACCTTGGATAAACAATCAATGCTGGCACGCTGCTCTGCAAGCCAGTCCATGCCCAAAATGACATCGAACTCTACTAACGGCAACACTGCCGCTTCCAAAATGAAGTCAACTCCGTCTAGCTCCCAACAGATGCGCCCTTTAGCCCCGGTGGTCATAGATAACCCATTGGGCATGCGCACTTTCAGTTCCGCGTCCACCGAGAAAGTCTCGACTCCTACCCTTCGGATGAAACTCTCCGCAAGAAAAGAGTGCGAAGCCCCAGTATCGAACAATACCCTAGCGGGGTATCCAGAAACTAACACGAAGCCTACAACAAGACAACACACGGAAAGGGGGGGTCTAAAAGTATGAAGCACAAATGCAAACTTAAATTTTCTTCATACCTGTCACCACATCGGTTTGGCGGATCGCTTCTTGCTGTCCAAGGTTGTAAGCCCTTGGTTGCACCGGTTGGAACCGAGAAGCGCTCGACTCCGCCATCTTTCCTTTCTCTGCAGCACTGGGGCCCGAGCGCACAGACTGCTCCTGCTTTGACTCTTGCCCCGCTCCCCCTTGCTGACAAGCACGGGCTATGTGCCCAACCTTCCCGCAGTTGTAACACGTAGGCGGTCCCCTAGAGTGAGAACCCCCAGGCGTCCAAGTGCTCCTCTCACCCGACCTGGAAGGGTGAGGCTTCCTCCTCCACCTGCTCCCATCAGACTTTACATGAGATTGGGAGGGCTTCCCTTCCCCATGCTTGGGAGTAAAACCCTTTCGACGCTGGGTTCGCTCCAGATCACTCTCCAAACTCCTGGCGGCTTCAACTAGCTCATTAAATCCCGCCCTCTTCATGGAGATGAGAGGCTGTCTCAGATTCTCCCTCAGACCTTGGTAGAAGAGGTTATCCCTCTCTACATCATCCGCCATTGTCGTTCCCGCATAACGACCCAAACGGGTGAAATCTTGCACGTACTCATCCACTGTCTTGTCTCGCTGCATTAGATGCAGAAACTGCCTCTGCAGGGCCAACCGTGTTGAAACTGGAATATACCTCTTAAGAAAAGCGTCCCCAAACTCTTCCACTGACGGGGTGCTCCCCGGGAACAGGCGGCCGCTATGGCTCACCCACCATAATTTGGCATCTCCTTCCAACATGAACGCCGCATACTCGGATTTCTTCTCCTCTGACGTCTCTGCCGCCCTTAACAGTTCTTGAATACGAACCCACCAATCCTCCGCGTCCGTTGGCGTTCCTACACCCTTGAAAGACGGGGGATGGAAACTCAGGAAATACTTCATGTGTCGGTCTCCATGCCCTACCACCACCCTTTCTGCCAAAGGCTCCACTCGCCTGGCTTCTCCGCCTGGCACGGCCGTCGCCGTGTCCGGTGTAGCAGGGGTTGCTACCTGGGCTGCAGCCGCCACTTGCGCCGCCACCATCGCTTCTGCAAGCATACGACAGAAGTCAGCCGGGTTTACACCCGTGCCCAGAAGGCCTGGAGCAGTTGCACTACTCGCCGAGAGATCATCCCTTGCTCTTGAAGTGCCCGCCTCATTGCTTGCACTCTTCAGGAAAACAAGAAATAAGGGATTAGTCTCCAACCTCAAGACTAGAACATAAGGACACTCACGGTCCCGCATTACTCTTATGTGGATAACTTCTCTACGCACAGACCTTGAATCTAACCTCGCTTTGATACCAAATTGTAACACCTCCCCTATAGTGAACGTATAATATGGGTCCGGCCGGGGCCCCACAACATACGAACGTCACAGCTTTAGTATTATAAGTTGATATAGCTACCCAAATTCTAAACACTTTGCACAACACAGCGGAAAAAGAACAGGAGTAGAAGTTATCCACCACTAAAGAGTAAAACAAATGGCCATAAGGCCTACAACAAGTGTCCAAAAAGAAATAGTACATCAAACATGAATGTGCTCAGCACTCCTAGTCTACCTCGGCATGCAAGCCGGACAAAAATAGTCTCAAACAAACATAATCATAACTGTAGTGCTACAAAAAGGGAAAAACTCTTCATGGGGCTTAGGCCTTTCTGGCCGGCGTGCTAGCTTCTGCATGCGATCCTTGCCCTGTAAAAATTATTAGTAACGTGGGTCAGCAAAGGCTGACCTCAAACTGTGTAACAACACATCTCCTCCCGACCGCCCCTAACGGACCCCGGTGAACCCTCCAACCTGCAAGTCAGCACTTCGTATGCAATATAATCATCTATAAATAGAAAAGCATTAAAACAGGCTTGGATGTCTCAATCATCAAACACGTTCTCTACTGGTTGAGCATGTAATAAAAGGGTCTACTATGCAACATGTATGCAACACTCGGGCATCGCCCAAGGCACCCTACTGCGTATGCAACTAGCACAACATCACAACATTTGGGTACTCACATTTCCCCATTGGCATAAAGCCGCAAACAATGAGGGAGACACAACTCCCTCAAACGCCGCACAGGCCGCCACATGGAATTCTTGCCAAGGCCCCACCCACTCGTGGGCTTAGCCCCGGGCTTACCTGCAAACTCTGACGTCTCATGTCAGGATTCCAACAAACACAGACCGACCGATTCTAAGAAGCCTTGCTGAACCCCACCCGCTCATGGACTCTTTGCCCGGGCTTGCCCCAGGCTTGGCATTCTCGTCAGTCTCACAGAAGGGGACTAGTCTCGCCGGGACACTCTCCACACATGACGCACATGTCACGGGATAGCCAGCCGACCACAGAGACATAGCCACGCCTTGGCACAACACAAACCAAGACTAAATACATCAAAATCCCTCATTATACTGCAGCGTTCCCGCGCACCAAGGAAACCATCTCCAACTCGTGCGGAGCTAACCTTGTCCCTCAAGGAAACCATCTACCACCACGAGGAGCTAAACTTGTCCGGGTCCGACTACACGTACCTTTGCAAATAAACGGGACAATCACCACCACAACACGAACGACATCTTGCCGCAACGGAAAATCTCTATGAATCCCTAAGTTCGTATGCAACATCACCGAGTCGGACTAACGGTCACGTCTACGGCTTCACCCACCATGCCTAATCCACTAGCGAAGCGGATCTCTAATGCAAAATATGTCGGGGACGGACTCAATCAACCCGGAAGTTCCTCTTGAAACTTGGCAAACCAAAACCCCTCTCATTTGAGAGTTCGGTGCCCAAAATTTAGGGAGAAAGAAAACTAAATGATGCTAATACATGCATCCTAAGGACCGAGAGGAGAGATGTCGTTACCTTCCGACTCCTCTTCCTTGCCATGGCAAAATAGCTGGATGGAAATCTTCGCAACGCTCCAAGCTTCACGGATCCGGACTCGGCTCGCGATTTGGAGCTCCGAAACCCTTCCTACACCCCAAGACCTTCTTCTTCTTCCTCCTTGCTCTAGTTTCTCTCAAGAACTTAGAAAGAGAAGACTTGGAAAACAAATGAGGGTTTCCAACCCTAGAATCGGACTTAACTTCCCAAGAACAGTCCTGAGCCGGTAGATCCCAAAATCTGGGAAAGAATGGCCAAGATTCGCCTGGAAAATAAAAGACCTGGGCCGAACACGGCCTGGCACACGCCCATGTCCAGGGCCGTGTGCCTCATTCGCCGTCTCAAATCGACGCGCCTGGAACCGCACACGGGTATCCGACACGCCCGTGTTCAACCCGACACGCCCGTGTCCCCAGTGACACGGCTGTGTGGCCGGCCGTGTGCCTCCAACAACACGGCCCTGAAACCAACCCGAGAGATGACACGGCCTGGGACACGCCCGTGTCCCAAGCCGTATGCCAAGTCTCGACACCCGTCGAGAGGCTTTGTGTCGACACCGCGGAAAAACGTCGAGCGAAGATCATCGACCAAGAGGGACACGCCCTGTGACACGCCCGTGTCACAGGCCGTGTGCCCCAGTCTCGACACTTTGTCGAGCGAATGTGTCGACACTTGCGCCGAGTGTCGACACGGCCTCGACACGCCCTGCGAAACGCCCGTGTCGCAGGCCGTGTGCCCCACTCTCGACACTTTGTCGAGCGAAAGTGTCGACACTTGGGCCGAGTGTCGACACGGCCTCGACACGCCCTGCGACACGCCCGTGTCGTAGGCCGTGTGCCTCCTGCCAGAAACCCCAAAAAATGTTCAGAACTGCAGACTGAACCTCTTGCAAAAACTGGGGTGTTACACTGTATCTGGGCAAGCACATCATCATGAATGGTCTTTATATGAGCTTCCCATCAACTGTCTTCTGAGCATTAGATTTTTCTACCTGTTCTTTGAGTTCTTTTCTCAAACCCTCCCCCTTTCTGATTTCAACAGATACTTTCTCTATGGTGTCATCTTTGAAGGTCCCAACTTCTTCACAGATTGTCATCTTGTTGGCTTCAGTCCTCTTGTCTAGCTCAATCTGATTGTTTGCCAAGGTTACACCTTGTTCCATGACATTGCCAATACTAGTGATAGTATGGTCAAGAGCTTTACCACCAAGTTGGAACAGGTACTTTAGCTTGTCAGCATTATGCTGAATTTCAGCAAAACCTCTGCTCATTTCAGTTTCAAGAGCAGTGACCTTGTCAGTGACCACCTTTAGAGAGGTGTCAAAATAATGTCTTTGTTCTTGAAGAAGAATGGTAATACTTTGCAGCAGATCTGAGGAGGAGGAAACTGTAGCAGCAGCAGAGGGAGTAGTAGTACGGATAGGAGGAGTTACCCAGGGAGCTATTTCTTCAATAACTACTGAGCTGAGAGCTCTGGTGGTAGGAATGACAGCATCCAATTCTTCTGTACCATAGGGAATGGAGAAATCAAGGTTTTTGAGAGGGGTCTCAGCTGGCTCAGGAGAAGGCTCATCAGAAATGAAGATGGTGTCTGGCTTATCTGCTGGAGGAGGAGGAGAAGGTTTTGGAGTTCTGGCTGGAGAATGGGCAGGGGACTGTGCTGGAGACAAGTCTTTGTGAAGTTCAGTGGTTGGAGCTGGAGGAGATAGAGGAGGAGGGGGAAGCACATCTTCAGTGAGCTCTGCAATCATGGCATCTATGGCAGCAGCTGTGGACAGAAGAGTGTCTTGAGGGACTTGATCTGATGAAATGGCTGGACTCGTTGGAGTATGAGGTAGGGATGGAATCTTTGACTGAGGAGAGGGTTGCCTGACTGGAGTAGAAGGAGCAGGCTCCCCCTCACTTGGTGCACCAGAGGAGCTGGCCACATGATGAGGAGAGTGAGATGGAGTCCTGTCCTCTGCAGCTGGAACTTCTGAAATTTCTGAAACCTTTGCAGCTTGGGTAAAGTTCTTGAGCTTGAGATCCCATATCTGAATTGAAGAGATGGAGACCTTCTTCATGTGGTGAAGTGGAGTCCCTTTTGAGAAGTTGAATACTTCAGGATTGGTGGCATGAAGGAGCAGAGATATAATTCTTACGTAGTTGGGGGATTTCATGCTATCCTTTATCTTGTCCAGAATCAACATACCAAATTGGTACTTCTTGCGGCATACAATGACTTGCATTATATCGAAGAAATATAGGGGAATTTCTCTGATGGAGTGAGTCTTGCACAGGAGAATCTTGCCAATGATATCAACAAGGAATTTTCCTTCAGCATTCATGTCGGACCTCTTAATATACTGAGCGTCAGGAGAAATTCCACAGAAGAGTGCTGTTCGGTCAGAATCTTCATCATCCAGATCATCTTCTTCATCAACTATAGGTAAGCGGAGAAGTTGAGAGACAGAGGTCTTGGTGAACTTGAGTTGCAACCCCTGTACTGTAGATTTGAGAACTTGGCCATTCCGTCGAACATTGAGATTGGTGAAGAATTCTGCAACAGCGGGGAAGAGGACGCGACAGGGTTCTTGGAGTATGAAAGAGAGGCCGGCGGTGTCGAGGAGGATGAGGAGGTTGTGGAAATCGTCGGAAAGTTCTGCAATACCGTCGGTGACGAGTTCGGAGCCGACGCCGATCTTGTGAGAAGTCGCCATGGATGCGAATGCCGTGAGGAAATTAGAGAGAGAGAGAGCTCTGCAACTTCGGCGGAGGCGAGTCGGCAGGGTAGGCGAAGAGACAGGGAGGGTACTCGAGAGATAGAAATGAAGTCGAGTAGGTTTGATGTTTCGGAATTTCATATATATATAACTCTTAATTTCCGCTAATTATGTTTAAGAAAGAGGCGGCATATAGACTTGGTTGGCGAATGAACAAATTTTGAAAAACTGGAAATCAGGACACGAGAGAGAGACAGGCTACTCGAGTAGATAAAGGAGCTACTCGAGTAGGTCGACTGGAGCTACTTGAGTATGTAAGAAAAGCTACTCGAGTAGATAAGGACTTACTCGAGTAGGTATTGACTTACTCGAGTAGGTCAGAAACTCACTCGAGTAGATCTTGACTTACTCGAGTAGGTCAGAAACGCACTCGAGTAGATCTTTAGGTACTCGAGTAGGTCAGTACACATACTCGAGTAGGTTCTTTCATATACTCGAGTAGGTCTTTAGTTACTCGAGTATGTCTCATACTTCTCGAGTGGAATTTTAAAAAAGTTGAGAAAGAGTGGATTTTGTGACTAACCCTTTGCAATTACTTGCTTCTTAGTCATTCAGTCTTCTTTAGTCCTCCTTGTTGAGCATCCCAAGCTCTGTCTTGAAGAACGAGAACTTGGTCTCGTCCAGCGGCTTGGTGAAGATATCTGCAACTTGCCTATCTGTGGGCACATATTGGAGATCTATGTCTCCATGCTCCACATGTTCCCGGATGAAGCGGTACCTTAGCTCAATGTGCTTTGTCCGGCTGTGAGAGACTGGATTGTTGGCTATTGCAATTGCGCTGGAGGAGTCACAGTACAAGGGTATATCCTTGAACTGCAGGTTGTAGTCCTCGAATTGATTCTTTATCCATAGCAACTGTGCGCAACAACTGCCTGCAGAGATATACTCTGACTCGGCCGTTGAGATTGCGACACAGTTCTGATTCTTGCTACTCCAGGAAATTAGCCTTCTTCTGAAGAATTGGCAAGTCCCTGAGGTGCTTTTCCGGTCGTCTTTGCTACCTGTAAAATCTACATCTGAAAATCCAATTAGTTCGCTGTCATTACTTCTTGGGTACCATAAGCCAAGATTTGGTGTGCCTTTAAGATATCTCAGGATCCACTTTGCAGCAGCGTAATGAGATTCTTAGAGTTCACCTGAAATCTAGCACAGACACATGTTGAGAACATTATGTCAGGCCTACTGACAGTAAGGTAGAGCAAGGATCCAATTATGCTTCTGTACTTGGTTTCATCAAAAGGTTTCCCTTTCTCATCCTTGTCCAGAGACATAGTTGAACCCATTGGAGTCCTCATAGAGGTTGCGTTCTCCATTCCGAATTTCTTAATTAGCTCTTTGGTGAATTTGGTCTGTGAGATGAAAATTCCATCTTCAGATTGTTTCACTTGAAGCCCTAAGAAATACTTCAGCTCGCCCATACTACTCATTTCAAACTTCCCTTACATAAGTTTTGAGAACTTTTTGCAGGGGTTGTTGTCTGTAGAGCCAAAGATAATGTCGTCGACATAGATTTGCACTAGCAAAATCTTGCCTTGTATTTCCCTAAGAAATAATGTCTTGTCTATCTTTCCCCTTGTGAACTTGTTCTCATGTAGAAAGGTAGACAGCGTTCCATACCAAGCTCGAGGAGCTTGTTTCAGACCATATAGGGCCTTGTGCAGAAAATAGACATGATCGGGAAAGTTAGGATCAACGAAACCTGGAGGTTGTTCCACATACACTTCCTCCTTTAAGTTACCATTCAGGAAGGCCGACTTCACGTCCATCTGATAGACGGTGAAGCCTTTGAAGGCAGCATATGCTAGGAAAAACCTTATTGCATCCAGCCTAGCCACTGGAGCATAGGTCTGGTCGAAGTCGATTTCTTCTTCTTGACGATATCCTTTAGCGACGAGTCTGACCTTGTTCTTTATGATAGTCCCGTCTTCATCCATCTTGTTCCTGAAGACCCATTTTGTTGCAATGATGTTCTTTCCCTTGGGTCTTGGAACCAGTATCCACACATTGCAGCGCTTGAACTGATTTAGCTCTTCTTCCATTGCCATTATCCACGATGCGTCTGATTTTGCTTCCTCAAATTTCTTTGGTTCAACCTATGAGAGAAAACTCAAATGAAGATTCTCATTAGTTGAACCTCTCCGAGTTCTGACACCGTCCCGGGGATCTCCTATGATCTGGTCCATGGGGTGATCCTTCAGATGTCTGAGCTCTAGAGTCCTTGCATCTGGATTATCTTCAAGCACCGGAGTGATTTCTTCATCCTGGATGACTTCTTCATTTTGATCATCAGCCTCTCCAATAGGAGTGGGAGTGGTGATCTTAATGAACTTCTTGCCTTCTTCTTCGGACGGATCATCCAAGCTGGTTTCTTTCAGCTTTTCACCTGCATCTTCAATGAGCACACTAGACGGATTGCTTTGCAGCAAGCTCGTCTCATCAAATACAACATGTATCGATTCTTCCACCACCAGGGTTTTGCTATTAAAAATCCTATATGCCTTACTATGACTACTATATCCTACAAAAGTACCTTCAAAGCTCTTTTCGCTGAACTTGGTGGTATGATACTTGCCATTGTTAAGTACGAAGCATTTGCAGCCAAAGATTCTAAAGTAAGCGACTGTTGGTTTTCTGCCTTTCAGAAGTTCGTAAGGAGTCTTATTGTGGTCTTTGTTTATGAGTGCTCGATTTTGCACGTGGCATGCAGTGTTGACGACCTCAGCCCAGAAGTACTCCGGTAGTGAAGCATCACTCAACATGGTCCTGCAGGCCTCTATGAGTGTTCTGTTCCTTCTCTCAGCCACTCCATTTTGTTGTGGAGTACGATGAGAGGAAAACTCATGAAAGATACCTAAGCTGCAGAATTCTGTCATGGCCCCAGATTTGAACTCTGTTCCGTTGTCACTTCTGATTTTAACTATGGAGCAGTTGTATTCATTCTGGACTTGCCTGACAAAATTGGTAAAGATATCGAAGGTATCTGACTTGTGTTTCAGAAAGAACACCCACGCAAAGCGCGAGTAGTCATCAACAATTACCAATGTATATTCCTTGCCTCCCAAACTTCTAATCTGCAGTGGACCAAACAAGTCCATGTGCAATAGATGGAGACATCTGTTAGAGTCTTTGCCAACAATGCTTTTAAAGGTAGCCCTTGTTTGCTTTCCTTTTACGCATGCATGACAAGGTCTGTCTTTGACGCATTTGACATTTGGGGTATCACGTACCAAGTTCATTGAAAATAGTTTATTAATTGTTTTGAAATTAATATGTGCTAGTCTCTTGTGCCATTGGTCACCATGAGACGCACTATCTTTTGCCAAAAGACACACTGGTGTGGAGGAATCTATACAGATGAAATTTAAATAGAAAATATTCCTGCTTCGAGTGTCGGATAGAATCGTTTCCATATTGTCAACGGATTTTATCAAGCACTTATTAGCATGGAACTCAACTATGTATCGTTTATCGCAGAGTTAGCTTATGCTAATGAGATTGTGTTCCAATCCTTCAACATAGGCCACATCCGAGAAGGATACATTGTCGTTAGTAATCATACCATAGCCTCTAGTAATTCCACGGTCTGAACCTCCAAAGATGACCTTTGGTCCGTTCACGACTGGAGTAAAATTCTGAATGAGGCTTCTCGTCCCGGTCATATGCCGAGAGCATCCGCTGTCCAAGTACCAGATAGGCATTTTGTTGTCCTTTGGACATCCCTGCAATCACAATCAATTCACCTTAGGAACCCAAACACGTTTGGGTCCTTGGTCTCGGGTTAGAGTGCTCCCCCTGCGAGTGTTGGCATTATGAGTGGTCTTTCTCATATTGCTGACATGAGGGGTTGCAGCATTTCTGGAATTGAACCAGCAATCTATGGCGAAGTGACCAACTTTGCCATAGCACCAACAGTAAAATCTGTTGTACCTTTGCCTCAAGATCTCCTGCTTGACCTTTTGGAACTTTGGTCTAGCAGGGGTAGAATTCTTGGAGGAAGATGCCTCATGATGATGGCAATCACATGGCTTCTTCTCCTTTATGGGCTTCTCTACAGCAGGCTTTGTCTTTGGTGCGTTCTTGAAGTTATGCCCATGATTGAAAGGGACATAACTATGAAGAACAACTTCTTCATAAGGTGCCTTAAAGATACTTTTGGCAAAGTTTCGGGGTCGAGCCCATCCTTGATAGCGGGACTTTGGCTCTACATGAGTAGGCCTAGCAAAGTGCCCGTATGATGAGTCAAAATCAAACTCATTTGTTGGAAAGATGACCTTTCTGAATGTGGTTTGATTTTGAGGGGCTTTTCCTTTTTCATCGGCTGAGGCCTTTTTGGCGGCCTTATTTTTCCGTTGATTCTTGTTTCTCCTAGAGGATTTACTAGGAGCTTCTTCATGGCCTAGGCCAGCTCCCTTGGCCTTTGCTGAGAATTCAGCAACGAATGGAAGAACTGTCTTGGGCTTAGAGAAACTCTCAACAAGTTTCCTTTCAACCGCGAGTTCGGCTTACAAACCTTTGATGATCTTCTCCTTCAGGTCAAGGTGCTCGAGAGCCTTGTTGTATTCTTCAATAGCATTATTGAAGTTTTCTTCGAGGGAGTCAGTCTTTGCGACTTTCTCTCTCAAGTTGCTCTCTTCGGCTTTTAGAGATTTGATCTCTTTAGCCTGAGTCTTCACGAGTCGACGACATTTGTCGTAAGCCATGATTAACTCCTTATACTAGGCCATCAATTCTGACTCATCGTCAGAGGAGCTACTCTCACAATCATGTTCAGAGACTTCAGACTCTGAGAGAGGGGTGTGAGAGTTTACCTTCCCAGTGAACTGGGGCTCTTGTTCATCATCTGTTTGAGCCATTAGCCCAAAGTAAGCTTCTTCTTCTTCGCTTGACTCTGAGGAGTCGGAGTCGCTAAGAGTCTTGCTCCTTTTGGCTATGAGGCTCTTCTCTTTCCTCTTTGTGTTGTGTGAGGATTTCTTATCTTCCCTTCTTCCACCCTCCTTCTTCTTGTGGGGGCAGTCAGCAATGACGTGACCTGGCTTATTGCAACAGTAGCAAATCATGTCAGTTGAAACGTATTTGTTCTGTTTAGTGTTATACCTGTCGTAGCTGCTTGAGCCTTTTCTTTGTCGATCGTCATCGCGCCGCGATCTTCTGTGTGAGGCATCCTTGCCTTTCCATTGTTTCTTTTTATTAAGAAACTTCTTGAATTGCCTTGAGAGCAAGGAGAACTCTCCTTCAGATAGTTCAGAGCCTGAGGTGCTGGGCTCTGATGTTTCTTCTTCTTCATCAACTTCTGGAGCTGGAGCGGGGGAGGCAGCCTTAGTCTTTCTGGAGGTGTCTGCCTTCAGAGCGACAGATTTCTCCTTCAGAGCAGACCTGCCCTTCTCTTCTTCAGCGTTTCTTGTGTTGATTTGGAGTTCATAGGACATAAGCTTTCCAAAGAGATTTTGCGGGTCCGTTTCAGCTAGCTTCCCGAACTCCTTGATGGTACATACCTTGTTATCCCATTCCTTGGTTAGGGATCTCAAGAATTTGTCGTTCAGTTCTCCGTTTGTGAAGACATGGCCATACACCCTTAGGCTATTTACAATCTTGAAGAAGTTCTCAAAGGTGTCGGCAATTGTTTCCTTGTTCCCTTGTCGGAACGCTTCATATTTTTGATTGAGGAGGGATCTCCGATCATCCCTTACTTCTTCAGTCCCTTCCATCAAAGTGACTAAGGAGTGCCACATCTCCTTAGCTGATTGACAGTGAATCAAATTCTGCAGCATCGAGTCATCGACTGCACTTGCTATTATGTTTTTAGCTTTCTTGTCGAGAGAGACAAGTGCAATCTCATCTTTGTCGAGATCCATTAGCTTCTTGGGAACTCTCTTGGTAGGGTCGATAGTGGACATAGTCATGGGAACGTAAGGACCTTCTTCAACGATCATGAAGATCCTTGGATCCACAGCTTCCATGAAAAATTTTATCCTTTCTTTCCACATGGGAAAGTTGTTTTTGTTGCACAGAGGAAGCTTGGCGAAATCTTTGCCCTTGTCCATTTTATGGTAGAATCTTTCAAACAACAGATCTGGATCTGATCAAGGTGCTAACCTTTTAACGATCAACCTCCCTCTGATACCAATTGAAAGAAAACTGTTGTCGACCTAAATCACCTAGAGGGGGGTAAATAGGTGGTTTGTGCGTCTTTTGCGGAATAAAAATTAATTAGAGCACTGCACAGAAATATCTACCAATATCACAGACGACACAAGATGTATAGTGGTTCCCCAACCTTGGGTACATCCACTTTCCCTCACCGATCTAGCAATCAACTAGACTCGGCTACTCCACTATCTCGGATCAAAAATCGATCCTACCCTCGTAACAAAGTTCCTACAAACTCGATCCAAACAAAACGGATCTACACCTCAGAAGACAACACTTCCTACAAACTCGGAGTGAAAACAAACTCCTACACTCGGAGAAGATTTCTCCTGCAAAATTAATAAGGTGTTTACAAGAATACAAACAGTAAATCACTCAGATCTGAAGTAAATGGCCAGGATCTTCTTCTTTTCAACTTAGCTGCTTTTTCAGAAATCGATGAAGAAGGTCTCGGCCTCGATCTGGATCTACTTCCTTTTACAGAAATCGAGAGAAAAAAATGATCAGTGAAGTCGATCTCGATCTGTAAATTTTCTTCAAAGTAATCCTCTGAAAGTGGAAGCTTTTGCCGGCGAAGAAGACAGCGGCGGCGGCTTCCGTTTCGCGAGAGTCAGAGAGGCGGCTGAAGAATCTTTCTCGAAAAAAAGATTACAAGAAAGCTTTGAGAAAACTTAGGGTTTGTCATTTTCTGATAGGACCTTTTATAGGAGAGACTAACGGTCATAATCGGTCTTAATGATGTATACGTGGACCAATCATGTCGCGTGATTTGAAAAATCCCGTCAGAAAAATGACTTAGAAAATTTTCGGAATTATATGGCCAACTACACGAGTAAGTCAATAACTACTCGAGTAGTTGAATAGCTACTCGAGTATATGATGGGAAACATACTCGGGTAAGTATAAACAGACTACTCGAGTATATTGAGATCAACTACTCGAGTATATAGACAGAACTACTCGAGTATACTAAGAGACCTACTCCAGTATATAGAGGATCTACTCGAGTACTGGAAGAGCTCCTCGAGTATATTACATAACCTACTCGAGTATATGACGTACTACTCGAGTGGAATACTTAGAAAAAAATTCTGAAGAGGTCTGCTGGCAACTACTCGAGTAGTTGAACTAAACTACTCGAGAGGAAGTAACCTACTGGAGTAGGTGAAGGTTCTACTCGAGTAAAAGACTTAGAAAAATTCTGGAGAAGGGAAATTGCAAGGTACACGGGTGACACAAGAACTACTCGAGTAGGTAAAATGAACTACTCGTGTATGTTTCTATCTACTCGAGTATGTGAGTATACTTACTTGAGTATATGACTTAGAGAAATTTAGATGAGAAAACCCTTATGGCACTCGGGTATAAAGAGTGATCTACTCGAGTATATAAGCATGCTACTCGAGTATATGACTTGGTCTACTCGAGTAGGTGACTTAGCTACTAGAGTATATGACTATGTCTACTCGAGTACAAGATTCCTTTACTCGAGTAACTTATACCCAGACTACTCGAGTAGGTGAAAGCACTACTCGAGTAAAACACTTAGAATTTTTCTGATGTTGGAAAAATTGATTCTTCTAGAGTAACCAACTTCCAATGCCTTTCCCATAGTCCAATAGCTTGAATATGAAGTGTATCCCAATAGAGAGACCACACATTAGTCAACACCTTGGAACATGCAATGAGGGATTACATTGCACAGTTCCTGTGTTTGGTGACCCACTGTGGGCTGACATTGGCCTACACTTCCCAGTGAAACTCCTGCAAACATATGGCTCAAACCAAGCATCAAATACAACTTAATTCATCTTAGTTCCAGGGTGACTTCATCAAATCTGGGTTCATGTGGATGAAATACCCAACACAACCTCCTCCTTGCTTCCCAAAACTCGGGGCAAGCCAAGGTCCCGTGCTCCTCTACTCGATGAATATCGCAATAAAGGGGAATATCTGCTTCCTGGCACATCGCTCGCTGCTCCCTCTGGCGCCGCTTGTTGTCTTGGCGAGCGATGTCCATTATCTCCCTTCTTCCTCCTCCTCGACCTCCCTCTTGCCGATTCCCATTCCTCCTTTCTTCTTGATACTGCTGCCTCGCTGGTCTCCATTTGGGGTGATTCTCTGGATACTGAAATTGCCTTTCCTCCCTTCCTCCTTCCCGAGCGTTCGTCGGCCTTCTCTCTTCCTGTCTTCGAGGTCTCTCCTGCCTCCATTCTTCAACCCTCCTGGGTTCCTCTCTCTTCCTTCTTTCTTCTCTCCTTGGCTCTTCCTTCTTCTTCTCCTCTCGCCTCTCCGGCGTCCTCCTTGACTTCGACCCCGAAGGTCCTGCTCCCCTCCTTTCTATCGCAATCTGCCCATGCATCCTTGCTAGGAAGTCATTATTCTTCTCCTCCCCTCGAGCTAAAGTGTTCGCCTTCTCTATCATTTCTTTAAAAGATCTTGGGGGATTGGACCCCATCTGCAGACCGAACAAGCCTTGCTTCAACCCAAACTTTAGGGCCACCATCAAGGTAAAACTGTCCACCTCTTCCACCTCCAAAATCTCCTCCTGAAAGCGGTCGATGTAATGACCCAAACTCTCATGCTGCCCTTGGACGATTTTGAAGAGGGCCGTCGATTTCTTCTTCCGCTTCTTCGATGTCGCGAACCTCACCATAAGGCCCCGACGTAGATCTGAGAAGTAGTACACAGACCCTGCAGGTAGCTGATGGAACCAATCTCTAGCGTTCCCCTTAAGGGTGATGGATAAGAACCTGCACTTGGAGGCGTCAGACATGTTGCGGATGGAGACAACGTCTTCAAACTACTGGAGGTGTCTGACTGAGTCGTCTTGGCCGGAGTAGTAAGTGAGAACGGGTTCCCTGATCCCTTCTGGAACGTGAGCGTCGAGGATCTCGTCACAGAAGGGGCTCCTCCCTCCCTAGAGGTGACGAGTTTCATCCTCGCTGGAGACGTCGTACTTGCCATAGTGTCGAGTATCCCTGCACCTCGACGACGACATTGGATCCCGAAAACGGACCCCCTGGCTACTCTTCGGGTAATGCCGTGACTGCATCGGTCGCTCTTCCCTCGCACAAGCGGGCTCCTTTCCAGCTCGCCTCGGCGGTGCTTCCTCTTCTAGTGGTGTTAGGAGAAGGGGGGAAGTCGCCGTGACCTCTGGACGCTGAGCGAAACTGGCGAGAATGGTTTGCTCGATCTTCCTCGCGAACTCTTCGAATGCGGCCACTGTTACAAACTCGCCACCTCGAGCGGCGTCTCCTCCTACTGCCGAGTTGCCGACCAACTCTCCTTTCTCACCACTAATGGTCATCTCACTCAACTTTCAAACTTTCCTCCTTGGCTGCGATCCACGCTCACCGCACTAAGTATTGAAGCCGAGAAAAAATCCCAACCTCATAATTCGGACCAAAGACGCCTAAGGTTACTAGCTCAGAAGCTAGATCAGACGACAAAGATGACTAGAACGAAGAATCAGGTCAAGCAGGACCCCAGATGTTGCGGCAGGAAGGTCCTACCACATACCCAGATGCTCGAAAGGAGCAGCCCCTTCTTAACCAAGGATGGCCCAACTGGGTACGAGGGAAGCTAGTTGGCGAAGTCGCAAGGTCGCGACTTGCTCTCCAAGGAAACAGAATCCAAAGATTTAGCTAGTATCCCGAAACTGAAGCGCGCGAGTATCCTGCCGAGGATTTCAAGTGCCTCACCTCATACCCCTGGGGTCCTATTTATAGGTAAATACAAGGGGAGGGGGGGGGGGTCATATTTATACCCCACCCCCCTAGCGACTAGGCGAGTTCCAGAGGAACTCGCATGGGCTGGGTAAGTATCTCGCCTAGTCACCTACCCGGCGAGTATGCGAGGGGAACTCGCCTATACTCGCCCAGGCCTTCCGTGATCTTGAGTGCTGACTTTGACTCCTGCCTTGACTTGTTGACCATGACTTCTGCTGACCTGGCTATTGCAGGACCCACTCTCGATGAATACGGGTTGTACAATAGCGATATGAAAACTTGGACTAACCTGCAAAACATATTAATTTTACTTTAGGACCACAACATTTATTGGGTCTTTGGTACATGTTAGTGAAAGTATCTAACATCTACCTAAATCACATAAAAGGGGTGAATAAGTGATGTTTGTGTCTTTTTACGGAATAAAAACCACTTAAAAATAAGCAGACAAACACAAAGATTTTATTGTTGTTCCCCGAGTTGGGTACATCCACTTTCCAGCCTCGCCTATCTACCACGAATGGCTAGATTCAGCCACTTCACCAAACTCAGATTTTGTCAAATCTTACACCTCAGAGCCGCAACTCCTACAACTCAGAGGAGACGCTCCTACCACTTAGAGAACAACTTCTCCTACAACTCGATCCACAAACCAAATCTACACACTTTATCCACAAACAGATCTACTCACTCGATCGACAAACGGAGCTACAAACTCGATCTACAAACGGATCTACAAACTCAGAGAAACATCTCCTACAATATGTAAAGTAATATTACAATACAACAATGATTACAAGTCTTTGCTCCAACGTTCTTCGTAAAAGTAGATCTTGAATCTTGGAGAACTTGGAAAGTTGAAATCTTGAAGAACTTGAATCTTGAGTCTTCACACATCTAAATCAGCGGGAATTGAAGTCTTTAAAAGCAGCAATCCAGATGTAGAGGTCAAAGAAGATGAGATTGAAAGATAATCCTATGGGTAGATAATCACCTAGAGGGGGATGAATACTTTGTTAATTATTTATCACTTCACTATTCTGTAGATATTATGTTCAGCAGATGATATGCTTGAGTAAATAGCTTCACAACAACTCAACAAAAATGAACCACAAAAGACAGCACATGCAAATCTCAGAACACAGCACAAGCACAAACAAATCACAACACACAAAGAATTTATAGTGGTTCCCATATCTAGGGAACATCCACTTTCCCCCTTCTTCCTCACTAGCAATGTGCTACATTAGGTTATAGCTACTCCTCTTCAAATCAGATCCAAAGATCTTATAGGCACAATTTTTATTATGAAACCTACAGTCAGACCAACAGGTCCTACCTCATAGATTCACCCAATCTCCTACCTCAGGTCCCTCAAGAACCCTACCTCAGCATTTATAACACAGGCTTACACCTCATTGATCCCACTCAAATTACCTACCTCACATCCCTCAAGAACCCTACCTCAGCCTTTATAAATTAGGCTTACAACTCAAAGATTAACTCTCCTACCCACTCAGATCTGACAGAGATCTTACAAAAATGAAGAGGTAAATACGATCAGAAAACAAATTTGTAATCTGACTTATCTGAATGAATTCAGATTCATCAATTCAGCTGCTCTTGATTAAATCTTGATAAATAATCTGGCTAAAGAGATTCTTCTCTGGATCTGCAATCTTCTTGATGATCAGTTTGATTTCCTTGAAGAAATTGTAGATCTGATTCATCTTAGTATTTAGAACAACTTGATGAAAGGATCTGGAGATTTTCTTGAAGACCTTTGTCTTCTTCCTTCTTCTGGGGATTGACGCCCTCCTCAGACTTAGAAAAGTCAAAATGAGAGAATAAAATGATTTGTCTGATTGATCGCTCTTCTCTATAAATAACCCCTCTATTTATAGTCTTCGTGGATTGCTGGTTTCTGATTGATGAAATCAGCATGTGACATCATACTTCAAATTCTCCCTTAAAATATTTCTGTTGTGATATCACTTTATTGTAGCTGATGTGATAGTTCTTACTTGTCTTGACACTTTTGTGTTGACTCTACACATCTTCAGAAACATAAGTGTCGAGATGTCCAGAGTTTCTCGACACTTATTCTTTGAAGATGTCAAGATATCTTAGCAGTCTCGACACAAATTTACTTAGAAGAATTTTCATCTGAACTTGAAAGTGTCAAGACAGTTGACTTGTATCGACACAACTGTCATCTGTGTCGACATATTTAATTCTGCATTGTGTCAAGACAATTGAATTATCTCGACACAACTATATATCAGCTGTCGACACTTCTATGCTAGCTTTATTTCTTCACTGTATCGAGACAGTTGAATAGTCTCGACACTCCAGTATGCTGGTGTCGATACTTCTATGCTCTCTTTATTTCTTCATTGTGTAGAGACAATTGAATTGTATCAACACTCCAATCTGCCGGTGTCGACATTTCTATACTAGATTTAATCCTTCATTGTGTCGAGACACTTGATTTATATTGACACTATTTTACTTAGTATATTTTTTAGACTCCTGGTGCCGACACTTGTATAAGTCTTCACTTCAGTCTTCATTGTGTTGAGATAAATGTATTGTGTCGACACTACTGTTGAGTTAGCTGACTTGTCTCGACACTGCTGACTTATCTCGACACTGCTGACTTATCTCGACACTACTGACTTAGTCTTCAAAGTGTCGAGTTAACAGACTTGTCTCGATACTACCCTTGCAAAGGTGTCGACACAATTGAAGTGTGTCGACACATTTGTACTTAGCTATTTTTCTACACTGCAAGTTGCTAGATGTAGACTGTGCTGACTTCACTCAGCACTTTGCTGACTTTACTCGACGCTTTTGTAGTTAGACAATTTTCTTCACTTTCTAGTTAGCTTCTTTGAGTCCACCTGTCAATATGACTTGAACCACCTGTCCAATCATTATGAAATAGGCAACCTGCATACACAAACTGAAACATACATCAAATACATCCTTGTGTATATTATTGAGTTGAAAGGGCTTCTTCAAATCAAGTACATTGTGTCCAATGTACCCAAAAATCTCCCCCTATTTGGAGAAGTCCTAACCCCAATTCAATGATATACACCGCAATACCAAAATATAATAATTATGATGTATATTCAAAAGTGCTGAACAAAATATAAAGGAACACAATAATAATAACGCAGATAACACCAAGTGCTACAAAACTTTTTATTTAAATTTGTTCAAAGATTACATTTTTCAATTCTGTTACACTATTCTTAAAGCAAAATTACATAATGCCTAGAAAATATATTCTAAGAATCCCATGGCTCTCTGATGACAATGCTCTTTCCAGATTGAACTTTAGCTTTGACTTCTGGCATCTTGTCATTAACCACCTTCTCCATTCCCTTGGCATTCTTGGCTTTAGTAATTTCTTCTTGCTTGATTTTTTGTCTTTCATGATAATGATAGGGCTTGTGGAAATACTTGCTGGGCTCTATTGAGTCAGCTGGTATCTTCCTTGCCTCAAGTCTTTTCTGAATTTCTGGATGATCTCCTGCTGCTTTGTGTGTTTGGCCCACTTTTTCTCTTAATACCATTTCCCCTTATCAGATGCATTATTATTGACTGCTTTCCATGTAGTAAGTATGATTGATCTAAGTTTTGGACTCCACTGCTCAAAATCAGGCTTAGCTTCAGCATGCTCCCTGAATCATTTTTTGATAGTTGAGCTTCTTTTTCCTTTAACAATGCAGAATCAATCATCTCCACCTCCTCATATACTACATTCTGAATATGTGGTGGAGGACTGTACATAGACTGGACAACAGTTTTAATTGCTTTAAAAGGAGCTGGTTGACAACCAGACTCAGTAGTTTGGTCTCCATCATACCATATGAGAGAATGACCTAGAGTGTCTCTGATGTTATTTGAGATCCAAGTAGCATGCTCAGAGCTTACCTTTATAATTACCTGCTTCCCCTTTATGACATCTCTTTCAACATGATCTCTCAGGTCATTCTTGTAAAATCTTACTTGACCATCCAGATAATTAATTCCTGAGGATAAAGAATTCTTTTCTTTGAGCAGATGTTTGTCCAATTCTTCGTGAGATGCTTTCACATCCTTAACCAAAGAGGTTTTGTGAGTAGATAGCTGTGTTTCAATCTCCTTGGAAGTAGAAGTTATCTTGGTCTCCAAAGCAGTAGTTTGTTCAGCCAACATGACCAGTGAAATATTATTCAATTCAATCATGTTTTCATTCATTCTATTTTGATTTTTAAGGACATAGCCTTGTTTTATAGCCATTTCATCTTCAGTTTTCTTTGATTCTTGCTGCTATTTAGCAATGTATACCACAACATTTGCTCCTCTTTCAAAGAAATCTGTCATATCTCTCTTTAGCAGATTTACTTCAAATCTAATAGATTTGATATCTTGTGTCAGCTGAAACTACAACTCTTTATTGCTCTCATCTACATACCTCTCAAGTTGATTCCTTTGTTGATCTAGCATAATCTGCATTTTAACTAGAAGTGAACTTAAATCAGCAACAGGAGCAGGAGTTATGTCAGGCAGAATAGTTTCCTTATAAATTCAATTATTCTTTGTAAGTCTAGATAATTTTCTTTTATTTAACTAAGAGGCTTTGCCCTCCTCAGATTCTGATGAACTAACTGCCTCAACAGATGTAGGCTCTTTAGCTGTTTCAGTAGTTGGGGCGTGATCTGCTAACTCCCCCTCAACTCCTGCACCTTCTTCATCCATGTTGGTGTTATCCAGGTTGACCTCAACTTGCTGAGCTACAACAGCAGGAATAGGGTTCTCTAGAAGAGCAGTTATCTCCCCTTGGATATCTAGATCTGCATTCAGAAAAATTTCTTCCTTAGTTTCCATGGAGATTGTATCCTCAATCTCTCTGTCAGGCATTTCTTTATCAGGAACTTCTACCTATTTCAGAGCTGTGTCTAGCTCTTGTACTACTTCCATTATTGTTGTATTTACTATATTCATATCAATATCTATCAGATCATTGAGGTTCTCCCCCTCAATTGTATCCCGATCTGGGATTGTCTCGCCCTGAACCTGATCAACAGTTCCAGGTGAGGGCCTTTGAGATTTTACAGGTGCTGTATCATCTTGTTTCTCTGAGCTTGAACTTCCTTCTTCTCCAGATTCACTGGAATAATGTTCTTCCACAACCACAACGTTCTTCTTTTTCTCCTTTTCCTTTTTGACTATAGGTGTTTACTTGGATAGGACTCTATCCCACCTTGCCAATATTCTCATATCCATTTTTCTTATATGATTTATTTTAGAGCCAATCTTTAGGTTGACACGGTTAGGAATGGCTTGCACCAAGTATATACTTATAATTCTTCCCATATTGGGCTTCTTGATGCTCTCTGCAATCTTGTCAAAGACTATTTTACTCTAGTTAGTCTTGACTTTAAAGATTATTCTAGTCATTATTTCAAACATAGATCCTGAAATTCTATCATGTGCTCCTATTTTACAGAGCAACACCTTTCCTACTATCTCAGATAGGAACTTGCCCTGGGTACTCATACCCTTCCTGTCTAGTGTGTTTCCAATCCTTATGGTTGAGACTAATACACAACATTCCAATTCTTCTGCAATCTTGGCAGTATTCAGATCATCTTCCTGATCGATTCTTGGTAATTGAAAAAATTTGGCCATTCTCCTGGTTGTGATCTTAACTTTTGTTCTATTCACTTTAGAATTGATCTTGTCTGAGTTTGAATCCAGATGAGCATTAGAGAAGAATTCTAAAACTTTTCATTTCCAGATGTTTGTTGGTTCGGAGAGCAGATATTCCAGACCTGCTTCTTTGATTAGGGTTATTACATTCTTTGAATCCATTACGAACAAGCTCATACCCCTCAAATATGTTATCATCAATCTTAGGAGCCATTGGAGAGGAGAGAAAGGATTAATGAGTGTCGACTGATCTGGGTTTTAGGTCTCGACACTCAGGAATCAAAAGCTCAAGAAATCAAGAAAGCATAGTCGATTCCTACTCTCACACCCTTTTTATAGTCTAATCTTTCTTGAAGACGAAAGGGCACACTGCATTTATACTATTCTAAATTTTCAGGTAAACATCTAGTGTTGACACAGGAAAAAGTTTTCTGTCGAGTTGTGTCGACACAAGTCGACACAAGGATTATGTTTCTCGACACATACCTTAGGGTCTCTACACCCTTGATGTCATGACACCTAATTTAATATATCGACACTTTGTAGTTATGCAGTGTAGACACACTTCATGATGTCTCGACACATTACTATCGATAGTATCGACACACTTTCTGGTGTATCGACACTTTCTAAGATGTCTCGATATATTTTCTGGTGTCTTGACACAACTTTTGACTTAGTCAAAATTTTGTTTTCAAAAATGTAGATTTTTGACATTTAAAAGATTTATCCTTGATATCTAAAAGTGTAAACTTAATTACTAACTAATTATTTTATTCTTATTTTATATCAGTTTTTATATGTGCATCAATTACTCTAAATTCAACATTCCAAGTTCAAACTTAAAGAAATTAAATTTTTTTTCTTCTAGGGGCTTCGTAAAAATATCAACAATTTGTTTATTTGTTGGAACAAATTCTAAACTAATATCTTCATTTTCTACATGCTCCCTAATGAAGTGATATCTAATTTCAATATGTTTTGTTCTACTATGTGAAATAAGATTATTTGCAATTAATATAACACTAGTAGAATCACAAAATAAAGGAATTTTACTTAGCAGTAAGTTGTAATCTTCTAACTGATGCTGAATCCAAAGCAATTGTGCACAACAACTTGCAGTTGAAATGTATTCAGATTCAACTGTGGATATTGCTACACTTGTTTACTTTTTGCTGCTCCATGACACCAGCATTCTTCCAAGAAATTGACATGAACCCGAAGTGCATTTATTATCTTCTTTACAACCAGTATAATCTGTGTCTAAAAAGCCTATTAGTTCAAAATCACTATTACTGGGATACCATAGACCGGGATTAGGTGTGCCCTTTAGATATCTCAATATTCTTTTGACTACTGTATAGTTAGATTCCTTAGGGTATGCTTGATACCTAGCATAGACATAAGTAGCATATATTATGTCTAGTCTACTGGCTGTTAGATAGAGCAGTGATCCAACTATGCCCCTATACAAGGTGATATCAACTAGCTTGCTAGCATCATCCTTGTCTAAAGACATACTGGACCTCATAGGAGTTCTCATGGAAGTGGCTGTTTCCATGCCATTCTTCTTGATTAACTCTTTGGTGAACTTACATTGACTAATGAAAAGTTCATCTATAGTTTGCTTAACTTGGAGACCCAAGAAAAACTTAAGTTCATCCATGCTACTCATCTCAAACTTACCTTGCATAAGTTTGGAAAACCTAGTGCAAAGTGACTCATCAGTAGAACCAAATATAATGTCATCAACATATATTTGTATTAAGATGGTCATGCCTTTGACTTCCCTTAGGAATAGTGTTTTGTCTATTTTCTCTCTTGAGAATTTATTCTCCAGAAGAAACTTAGACAAAATCTCATACCAAGCCCTTGGGGCTTGTTTTATTCCATAGAGAGCTCTTAATAACAAATAAACATGAGTAGGTTTCGTAGAATCAACAAAACCCGAGGGTTGCTCAACATAGACCCTTTATTTATGGTTACCATTAAGGAAGGTTGACTTCACATCCATTTGATAAACCTTGAATCCTTTGTAGCCTGCATATTCCAGGAAGAGTCTTATAGCTTCCAACCAAGCCACTGGTGCAAAGGTTTAATCAAAGTCTATACCCTCTTCTTGTCAATATCCATTTGAAACCAATCTAGATTTGTTTCTGACTATAACACCATTCTCATCTAGTTTGTTCCTATATATCCATTTAGTTCTTATGATATTACAGTCATTTGGTCTGGGAACCAGCTTACAAACTTTACATCTCATGAATTGGTTCAATTCTTTTTGCATTTCACCTATCCAAAATGAATCCACATTGGCTTCTTCAAATTTATTTGGTTCTATTTAAGATATAAAACTTGAGTACATCACAGTATCGTGATGTTTACTTCTTGTGGTCACACCATGAGGTGCATCTCTAATGATCAATTCCCTTGGATGATCCCTTAGATGTCTGACAGCTAATGGTATTGTGAATTATTCTCTAGGATCAGCTACAACGTATTGCTGAGTTTCTTCTTCTGGTTGTTCCTGTGCAAGCACTTCTTCAACATTGTTGACTCCATCTTGTATACTTTTGCTTGCTTGAGCTGAATCTTCTATAGACAGCTCCTTTAGCTTCAAGTCTTCTGCTATTGTGCTTGGTGTACCTGGCTTATCATTTTAAAACATAGAACTTTCATCAAATACAAAATGAAAAGACTCCTCCACAATTTGATCCCTCAAGTTATAGACCCCATATGCCTTACTGTGGTTACTATAACCAACAAATATGCTTTCATCGGACTTCTCAGCAAATTTAGTTATGTATGTTTTCCCATTATTTAGGACAAAACATCTACATCCAAAGATTCTTAAATAAGCCAAGTTTGGTTTTCTGCCCTTAATTAGTTCATAAGGAGTCTTATTCAACCTTTTGGTGATTGAAGCACTATTAAGAACATGACATGTTGTGTTAATAGCTTCACAGTAGAAATATTCTGGGAGAGAAGAATCACTCAGTATGGTTCTTCCATTTTCAATGAGAGTCCTATTTTTCTCTCAGCAATTCCATTTTGATGGGGTGTTTTTGGAGAGGGAAACTCCTACTGAATCCCAAGTTCTTCACAAAACTTTGCCATATATTCAGATTGAAATTCAGTTCCATGGTCACTTTTGATTATGACCACAGAGCTATTCAATTCATTCTGTATTTGTTTGACAAATGTCCCGAAGACACCAGGAGTTTCAGACTTTTTCTTTAAGAAGAAAACCTAAGTAAATCTGGAATAGTCATCAACAATCACATAAGTGTAGACTTTCCTTCATACACTATGAACTAGCATATGACCAAACAAGTCCATATGCAAGAGGTGTAAACACCTCATAGAGTCTTTGAATTCTATACTTTTGAATGAAGCTTTGGTCTGCTTGCCTTTTTGGCATGCAGAGCAAATGCTCTCCTTAGAGCATTTAATGTTAGGACCATTCCTAACAAGCTATTTGCTGAAAATCTTGCCTATTGTATTATAGTTCAAATAAGCTAGTCTCTTGTGCCATTTGAAACAATATGAAGCTTTCTCATTCGCAACTAGGCATAAGGGTGACTTTGACTTTAAACAAAAAAAGTTAAGCAGTATACATTCCCACACCTAGTGCCCGTCAAGATGACGTATTGGTCACTTGACTTCTTTATTTGTCACTCATTCTTATGGAATGAAATGTCATAGCCAAGATCACGAAGTTGGCTTATACTTATAAGGTTGTGTTGCAACCTTTCCATATAAGCTACTTTGGTGAAAGTGACTAGCCATTTGAGATCTTACCATAACCTCTAGTTATTCCTTTATCAGCTCCACCAATGATCACCTTTGGTCCATTCTTTTCAGGAATATACTCCATCAAATTACTCCTTGTTCCAGTCATGTGTCTGAAACATCCACTATCCAAGTACCAGATTGGACATTCCTGCAAAATAAGAATTTATTTTTCCTTAGGAACCCAAATTGTCTTTGACCCTAGGTTCTTATTTGCTGTGGTTCCAATGAGACCACCTATAAACTTCTTAATTGGGTACATTTTTTGAGCATGAGACATAGTGTAATTGAACCAATAGTCCAAGGCAAGGTGACCAATTTTACAACAATACCAACGTTCATATATGTTGTACCTCCTCTTTGGAAGAACAAAATGAACTTTGTGCTGACATTCCTGAGAACAGGAATTAGCAAACTTGAAAGTTGTTTTTTGTCTGGGAGCAAAAAGGTTATTTTGTCTCTCAGTTACAACAGTTCTCCTTACAGTAGGTACATTAGGAATAGCTTTCCTATTCACATATGAACTTGATCCAACTAGTCCAGACTTCTGGGTTTCTTTAACCTTCGTTTGAAACACAGGTTGTGGAATGACTTGACCCATTTGTCCTGTCAACTTTTTGGCACTTTTTATTTTGGGTTTAACATACACAAGACCACTTTCTGGTGTTCATGAGAAGGTATCTATAATAGGCAGCATAGATTTGGCTTTAGAAAACCGCTATACTAGTTTTTTCTCATTCAGGAGTTTGAGTTCTAACTCTTGAATAGTTGCATCCTTTTGTTTTAGCAATATGATTTGTTCATCAATAATCATAGTCAGCTTTGCCAACTTAGAACTTTGAAGACCAATCTTCGGAGTATCCATCTTATGATGATACTCAAGACCTTTTAGTGATGCAATTTCTATAGCTTGTTCTTTGACAAGCTTCTTGCACTTTACAATAGCTTCCAACAGTTTTCCAAATTTGACTGTGAGCTGCTGCAGTTCAGTCTCAGGGTTAGACTTATGTGAATCAACCTTTGAGTCACATGAGTCTAACTCATCCACAATCTCATGAACAGAATTTGTAGAACAACAAGAATTGTCAAAGATTACCTAAGTATCCTGACATTCAGCAATTTCTGTATCTAGATTATCAGACAGTCCCATCAAATTAATCTCCATATCACCTTATGAATCACCATTGTGTGATGAAATTGTCGAGTTTTTTACCTTGTATATGGCCTCTCTGATAAATTCCTCTTCATAGGAGAATATTCCAATGTATGCATGTTCTACTTCTGATTCAGTTGAATCAGTTTCACTATCAGATAATGTCTTAGGCTTCTTTGCCATTAGACCCCTTTCCGATTTCTTGTCTTTATTGAACTTCTTTTATTTAGACTTTCTATTCTCATTTCATTTTACTGGACAGTGTGCAATGACATATCCAGGCCTATTACAATAATAACAGATTATGTCAGTCTTAAATTGTTTATTCTGATGAGAATCATACCTGACCAAAGATTTGTCTCTATATTTGTCTTTGCTTTTACTGGAACTTGATCCAGTTGATTTCTTCTTATTACACTGCTTCCTTCTTCTCATCATTTTCTTGTATTACCTGGTAAACATTGCCAATTCATCATATGATAATTCTTCTGATGAAGAATAGGTTCCAGTGCTATCTGTATCTTTATCCCTTCTTGGTGATGATAGAATTTCTCTTCTAGACTTCTTTGATGTATCTGCTTTGAAGGCTACAGATTTAGTCTGAGTTGATCTTCTGGTAGATTTAGCTTCAACTTTTCTAGAATTTAGCTGAAGTTCATGTGACAATAACTTCCCATACAAGTGTTGGGGTAACATGTTTCTCAGATTTCCCATTTCTCTTTCAGCACAATTCTTGAAATCCCATTCTTTATTTCGGGATCTCAGAAATTTGTCTTTTAGCTCATAATTTGAGAATTCTCTGCCATAATTCCTTAAGTCATTTACTATTCTAAAGAACTTTACATAACACAGCTCTATAGAATCAGTCTTTACTTGTATGAATTCCTCATACTGCTGATTTAGTAGTGACTTTATGTCAACTCTTACTTCTTATGTGCCTTCCATGTAGAATATGAGAGTGTCCTACATTTCCTTAGATATTTTACAGTGTACTAGATTCTGAAAGTTGAATTGTATATGTTGAAACCGAAAACTCGGTCACTGTGGAGTTCACCTATGGGGAAGGGGTGATCACACACTTACTTCTCTCCCGCGAGCTAAATAACTATGGAAAAAGAACAGGGGACCGAACCAAGGGCTCGACGTAGAGGACCCACCATACACTCAGAAGATCTTAGAGCGCTTCCCCTCCTTAGCCAAATATCGTGCTAAGGATACCTCAAAAAGCGCAAGAAGACTAGGGCACTAGTAAGCATACCTTTTGAGGTACCCCCTTGGGTCTATTTATAGTTTTCTGAAAACGGTCTGCAAACATCCAACCTCCGCTGTTCCAAACAGCTATGTGTAGTCCAGGTTGGCCTGCCAACAACGTAACTCCGTTGTTTTGGAAGGTTGTTTGTACCCCCAAGCAAGGGCATCCAGGTAATTTTGTCTCTAAACCCCACAGGGCGTGTTTCTTAGACACAAGGTCAACTTTCCTCAATTTCGCCACCCTGCTGGGCGGACACGGCCTGGTTCCCGCAGCTCGCCTTCCATTCTTCGGGGAACGCGAGCCGGGCCGCCGTGGCTCGCCTACCCCATTAGGAGGTGCACTAGCGACAAGGTCGCCTCAGTGAGAGCAGGCTGGATGGGCTGGTGAGAGTAGGCCAGTCATCTGGATTCGCCTGTAGGCTATTCTGATGCGGGCTTGTTGCTTCGGGTCACTCGCCTAACCTGGTGAATCCACTCGGCGAACACGGGGTTGTACACAATCCCCGCTCTTTTTGAGCTTGACAAAGCTCGGAAAGAATCATACCACCCCAAGTGTTCGGTGAGTGCTTTGTTGTGCTGGAGGGAATATTTTGTTGCATCCCACCAGTATGCTATAAATATGCCATCGAGACTTCGGGAAAAATGTAGCCTTCCTTTAACCTTCCTTGTAAATTGTAACTAAACAATTCCTATGTCCGAAGAGATATGAGCGCGCCTAGCGGCCGCGATGGAGGGGACGTAGGAGCAAGTTCTTGATACCGCCCCATGGCTGGCGCACGGATCGCCCGACCCCCTCTTTAGGCCGAAAAAGGGAAGATAGTCAGGCGGTCTCCTACGAACGACCCCCCGGGATCCAGCTCGGTCACTATGGAGTTAACCCTTGGTGAAGGGGTGAAAGCACATATACTTCTCTCCCGCGAGCTAAACAACTAAGGAAAAAGAACATGGGACATACCCAAGGGCTCGGCATGTAGGACCCACCACAAACCTGAATGATCGCAGAGCGCTTCCCCTCCTTAGCCAAATGCCGAGCTAAGGATACCTCAGAAAGCGCAAGAAGACCGGGGCACTAGTAAGCATGCCTTCTGAGGTACCCCATTGGCTCTATTTATAGTTTTTTGAAAACGGCCTGCCAACAGCCAACCTCCGCTGTTCCAAACAGCTATGTGCAATCTAGGTTGGCCTGCCAACAACGTAACTCCTCTATTTTGGAATGCTGTTTGCACTCCATGCAAGAGCATCTAGATAATTTGGCCTCTGGACCCCACGAAGCATGTTTCTTAGACACGGGGTCAACTCGTCTCAATTCGCTACACTACTAGGCGGACGTGGCCTGTCTCCCGCAGCTCGCCTTCTATCCTTAGGTGAACACGAGCCGGACCGCCATTGCTCTCCTACCCCATTTAGAGGCAAGCTGGTGACAAGTTCGCCTCGATGAGAGCGGGTTGGATGGGCTGGCTCACGCAGCTCGCCCGCCTAGCTTTGGCGGGAGTGGGCCTGTCGTCTGGATTCGCCTGCCGGCTGTTTTGATGTGGGCCGGTTGCTCTGGCTCGCTAGCATAACCTGGTGAACCCACTCGGTGAACACGTGGTTGTACACAATCCCCACTCTTTTTGATCATGGAAAAGTTCGGAAAGAATAATCCAACCCTAAGTGTTCGGTGAGTGCTTTGCTGAGCTGGAGAGAATCTTTTGGTGGGTCCCACCAGTTTGCTATAAATATGCCACCGAGCCTCCGAGAAAAATCTCGCCTTACTTTAACCTTCCTTGTGAATTATAACTGAACGATGTCTGTGTTCGAAGAGATGAGAGTGCGCCTAGCAGCCACATGGGAGGGGACGCAAGAGCAAGTTCTTGATGCAGCCCCATGGCTGGCATGCGGATTGCCCGACCCCCTCTTTAGGCTGAAAAAAGGAAGATAGTCAGGTGGTCTCCCGCGAACAATCCCCTCCTTAGCCAAGGGCTCGACGTAGAGGACCCACCATACACTCAGAAGATCTTAGAGCGCTTCCCCTCCTTATCCAAATATCGTGCTAAGGATACCTCAAAAAGCGCAAGAAGACTAGGGCACTAGTAAGCATGCCTTCTGATGTACCCCCTTGGGTCTATTTATAGTTTTCTGAAAACTGTCTGCCAACATCCAACCTCCGCTATTCCAAACAGTTATGTGTAGTCCAGGTTGGCCTGCCAAAAACTTAACTCCGTTGTTTTGGAAGGTTGTTTGTACCTCCAAGCAAGGGCATCCAGGTAATTTTGCCTCTAAACCCCACAGGGCGTGTTTCTTAGACACAGGGTCAACTTTCCTCAATTTCGCCACCCTGCTGGGTGGACACAGCCTGGCTCCCGCAACTCGCCTTCCATCCTTAGGTGAACGCGAGCCAGGCCGCCGTGGCTCGCCTACCCCATTAGGAGACGCGCTTACGACAAGGTCGCCTCGGTGACAGCGGGCTGGATGGGCTGGATCACGCAGCTCGCCCGCCTAGCTTTAGCGAGAGCAGGTCGGTCATCTGGATTCGCTCGCAGGCTATTCTGATGTGGGCTAGTTGCTCTGGCTCGCTCGCCTAACCTGGTGAATCCACTCGGCGAACACGGGGTTGTACACAATCCCCGCTCGTTTTGATCTTGGCAAAGCTCGGAAAGAATCATACCACCCCAAGTGTTCGGTGAGTGCTTTGCTGTGCTGGAGGGAATCTTTTGGTGGATCCCACCAGTATGCTATAAATATGCAATCGAGCCTTCGGGAAAAATCTAGACTTCCTTTAACCTTCCTTATGACTTGTAACTAAATGATTCCTATGTCCGAAGAGATATGAGCGCGCCTAGCAGCCGCGAGGGAGGGGACGTAGGAGAAAGTTCTTGATACTGCCTCATGACTGGCGCGCAGATCGCCCGACCCCCTCTTTAGGCTGAAAAAGGGAAGATATTCAGGCGATCTCCCACGAACGACCACCCGGGATCCAGCTCGGTCACTATGGAGTTCACCGTTGGGGAAGGGGTGACCGCACACATACTTCTCTCCCGCGAGCTAAACAACTAAGGAAAAAGAACAGGGGTCATACCCAAGGACTCGGCATGTAGGACCCACCACAGACTCGAACGATCGCAGAGAGCTTCCCCTCCTTAGCCAAATGCCGAGCTAAGAATACCTCAGAAAGCGCAAGAAGACCGGGGCACTAGTAAGCATGCCTTCTGAGGTACCCCCTTAGCTCTATTTATAATTTTTTGAAAACAGTCTGCCAACACCCAACCTCCGCTGTTCCAAATAGCTATGTGCATTCCAGGTTGGCCTGCCAACAACGTAACTCCTCTATTTTGCAATGCTGTTTGCACCCCCTGCAAGAGCATCTAGATAATTTGGCCTCTGAACCCCACGAAGCGTGTTTCTTAGACACGGGGTCAACTCGTCTCAATTCGCTACCCAGCTGGGCGGACGTGGCCTGTCTCCCGCAGCTCGTCTTCTATCCTTAGGCGAACACGAGCCGAGCCTCCATTGCTCGCCTACCCCATTTAGGGGCAAGCTGGTGACAAGTTCGCCTCGGTGAGCGCGGTTGGATGGGCTGGCTCACGCAGCTCGCCCGCCTAGCTTTTGCGGGAGTGGGCCTGTCGTCTGGATTCGCCTGCCGGCTGTTTTGATGTGGGCCGGTTACTCTGGCTCGCTTGCCTAACCTGGTGAACCCACTCAGTGAACATGTGGTTTTACACAATCCCCACTTTTTTTGATCATGGAAAAGTTCAAAAAGAATCATCCAACCCCAAGTGTTCAGTGAGTGCTTTGCTGAGCTGGAGAGAATCTTTTGGTGGGTCCCACCAGTTTGCTATAAATATGCCACCGAGCCTTTGGGAAAAATCCCACCTTACTTTAACCTTACTTGTGAATTATAACTGAACGATGCCTGTGTCCGAAGAGATGAGAGTGAGCCTAGCGGCCACGTGGGAGGGGACGCAAGAGAAAGTTCTTGATGCAGGCCCATGTCTGGCATGCGGATTGCCCGACCCCCTCTTTAGGCTGAAAAAAGGAAGATAGTCGGGCGGTCTCCCGCGAACGATCCCCTGAGGTCCAGCTCGGCGGCCAGTGCCGAGGTCGCCCATGAGGTATGTGGGCCTCTTATCTGATTTCACCATTTTGCTTCTGATTTCGTTTTCTGAAGGGGACGCCTCACAATTATGGGGGTGATGGAGGGGAGCGGGTGCATTCCCTCCCACTGATAACTGAGCGAGCCGCCAGCCCTTTGTGGAGGGGCACGCCCCTCCTTCGATTTCCCTGTCGCCAATTCCCCCTGGGCTAGGGAAATACTTCGCAGCTCTTGAAGGGGAGCTCTTTTAGGGCCGGTCGGGTACCTCCCGGCCACTCACCGGCGCAGGCAATGTGCCGATCCCTGGTCAGTTTATATACTTGCTTGCTTATAACCACTTGCTTTCTGATCTCTCCCTCTATAAGCTTTATTGCGATCTCCCCCTCCGACGTCGACATCAATGAGGGGTATTCGCCTCCCCCTTTTACGGATCATATCTCGAAATATCTGGGCGACCCGCAGGATGCCGAGGGGATGATGAAGCTGGTGAAACAGCTGTTTCAGAAACAATCTCTGCTGCTACAGGAGGTATGCAATAGGGTAGATGAGGACAAGGCCGAGTTAGAGGAGCGATTTACAGTTCAGGAGGGCATAAGGCACCATGATTATGGCGATGGGATGACCTCTCCGGGTGTGCACATCCTGCAGGAGAAGGAGCGACTCAGGCATGCCATGGAGCAGGTTGACCTGACCCAGCGGGAATTAACGACTGTTCGCGAGTACTTCTATCCTCGCGTGCCGTCCCGATCCGGGAAGCGGGGGCATGGAAGGTTGAAGTGGATACAGTACTGAGCCACCCTCCATATCCTCGCTAATGATCGCTAGGCCTGGATCGCGCCTGTATCGTGGATTAGCTCGCGTGGTAGGGCCACAATTTTATCTTTTCTCAGGATGTCAAACTCTTGTATGTAATTATTTTGGACTTCTCGCCCGCCAATGGGCTTATGTTGGTTGCACATTATTATAATTTCACTGCTTTGGTTTCTCTGGGTGAGTGCAGACGAGATGCTCTTTTATGCCTACCCCTTCTTCAAGCAGGCGCGAGATTGTTGAACCGGCTTGCCCTACCCGCCTACCTAGTCTTGGCTGGAGCGAGCTGGGCATCCACTGATCGCGAGTCTACGCGACCCGCCTATCTCTTTTGGAAGGCGCGAGTCGTGGCTCGTCTGCCCCTTGGTCGGATGCGAGTGAGCGCAGCTCGCTGCCGAAAATTTTTGTGTGGCAGTAGCGAGCTGGTAGGAACCCGCGACGGGCCCGGAAGTCGAAGCGTTAGGGCACATTTTGCTATCCACACTTTTCCCGCCGACGCGACATTTTCCCGCATTTTTTTCCCAATAAATCGGCCTTGTTGGATCCCTAGTTGGATTTGGGATAGGTTCACTAAACTAGGATGTCTGAACCAACATGTATAGGCAGGGTCATGTTTGAGTCCTAGAGTTTAGGCCATGTCCTTAGAGTCAACCTTGCTTTGACCAACCATCAACAAACTGCAGAAGACTCAAGAATTAGAGAAATTTTAAAGACTCAAGAAAATGATTATGACGTCCATTAAACTCAGCTCGATGATAGTCGTGCTCAGCTCAACGAACTCAGAGAAAATTCTCTGAGCTGAGCTTGACAAACTTGGTTCTCAGGTCGACGATTTTTGGATACTCTACTTCAACATTCTAAAGTCCAAGAACAATTTCTCTGAACACTAGTCGACAAAATTATATTCTCAGCTCAATAATCTTGATACACAGAATTGGAAAGGTTCTGGAGAAAGCAGTTATCTGTTCTTAGTCCGACGATATTGGATCTCAGCTCGACGAATAACAATTATCTGGTCGACAAACATAACCTCTCAACTCGACAAACTCTGGACCCAGGTCGACGAATTCTGTTCTCTGCTCGACGATTTCTGTGCAATTCCAAACATGGACTTTTCTCTGATCTGTCCTTATTTTATTGCAGTAATTCCTAAATAATCAATGCTTAAGTATTCTCTGAATATTACCGTTAGAAACAAGCATTGATTATGGTATTCATCAGGATTATTACTTACCGTTTTTCAATGGGACAGTTGGGGAAATCAATCAATGCATATATTGTCCAGGCCGTCAGTAATCAATACTGGAAATAAATTCAAAATTCAGAAGGAAGACTTCATGGAAAATATAAAAGGATTTTTCTTCTTCCTTCTCGACAGTGATAGACATACATTGTCACAACCCGCATTTTTCCTCCGAATTCAAGAAGTATCAGAGTATGAGAAAAACATGCGTCGTGATGCCACGTCGAGCAGGGGATAACTGTTGACGTTCAGGCGAACACCAACTAACTAGACTATGAAAATTTATTAAGTTTAATAATTAGAAAAAACAGTTATATTTTAGAGGCCGTATCCCTCGGCTCGGTGGATCATCTAGTCCATGGTTTAAAAACTATACTTATACGCAACGAAAAATACTTTATTTATTTTTGACATCCTTTGAGAGTGCATAAGTGACCCCCGAGGTCAACTTATACTATGCAAGACTCTAGATTTATATTATATTATAAGTAGGAAAACGATCTTTTTACATTACTTGGAAAGTAGTGTATGAGTTTTATAAAACATGCTGATCATGAGATATACTTATAGTAGTGTTTTAGGTTTTAAAAAAAATAACTAGCAACCTAGCATAAAATTTCCCAAGAGCAAGTAGACTATCTCCATAAAAGGTAGCAGTAAAAGGAACATATCTAGTATCATAAGGTAAAACTACCAGTGGACGCCAACAAACTAACACGAACCCACTGGCAAGTATGTATGTCTGTAAGAAAAGCAGAAAACTACCTCACAAAAACCAAGAGAAAGATCCCTACAACTCAAGGGATCACCAGCAACACCACAACAAATCTAGCCGCCTACCCGGCTACTAATCTGAACCTGAGGGATTCAGAAAAGAAAAGAACACCTCAGCAAGTAAAACAAGGAAATCAGAATTAGAGCATTAAATCAAAATGGTACAAAAGAGAGTATGTAAACATGACAGTAAAAGCAAACACTCTCCAAAGTAAGCAAAAGTACACCAAGTACCAGGTAACAATAACCAGCCCTGCCCAAATCCTGTAGAGGCTATAAGGCAAAAGACAAGAAAACTTGCCACAATATGATAAGTTTAACTAGGAAGAAACACCGAACAATCCTAATTTGTGAGTTAGTAGCAGTAGTAAACAAAATGGACCTGAGTTGGTGACTAAAAACAGTCCCCCAAGCCAAACAGTTGCAAAAGAAAATTCACTGTGTCAGCACAGAATCACCATAAACCCAGCCCGTACCTGGGATAAAAAGGGTGACGGGCACAGCAATACCAAGACCGTACCTGGGACTAAAAAAAGTGGCAGCCACGGCTTGCACATAAAACATCCCGCTCCTTTAGAGCATCAAAATAGCACTACCTGCCATAACCCCCGATTCGGCCCTCAAAACAAAGGGAGAGCGAAAGGCCGACAAGACAACCCCACCTAGGAGGTAAACACTCGGGAAGAAAATTAACCTAAAATAAATTTAATCTCAGCCTACAGGAATCGTCGAACGCAGCTCGACAATTTTCGTCGAGCGCGGGAAAAATTGTCGAACTCAGGAAAATCGTCTAACGCAGCTCGACGATTTTCGTCGAATCACAGGACACGGGAAATCGTCGAACTCCGTTCGACGATTTGCCTTTCATCGATCACAGGTCACGGGTAAAATTGTCGAACGCTGTTCGACGATTTTCCTTAACCGTAGGCCACAGGAAATCGTCGAACTCCGTTCGACGATTTTGCGTTAAATGCAGTCCATAGGAAAACGTCTAACAAAGGGGCACGGGAAAAATCGTCGAACTCCGTTCGATGATTTTCCTTACGCCAAACACTAGCCATGGGAGAATCATCGAACTCCGTTCGACGATTTTTGTCGGGCCCAGAACTAAGGCACATCGTCGAGCTCAGCTCGACGATAATCGTCGAACCCAGATCGACGATTTTCGTCGATCTGGCTGCATTGAGTGCACAGAAAATCCTGCACCTCCAACTTCGTTTCCGTCCAATCTTCATAGCTTAATTCAATCCTATTACCCGCAATGTAAGTATGAAATCTCACTGCTATTAGTTTTAGGGCTAATAGGCTAATTGCTACCCAAACCGAGATTAACAGTGAATCATTTGAATGATTAACAGGGAACAATTTGATAAAAAAACATGCAAAACTACAACAATCCAGCCGAAAACCTGAGTTTCAAAACTTGAGAAAATGCAAAAAGAAACATAAAGGAGCATTATGGTTTAAAATCCACATGATTTTGACGGAAAAAACAGAGTAAAATAACAATCTCGGGAAAACAGGAAAAATTACAGCAAATTGACTATGAAAAGGAGAAGAAAAACTTGGCAAGGGTTGGAGCACCACTTGCCTCAAATACCAACGACTTATCTTGCACAACCCTTCCTCTCTCTCTCGGCTCCAGCCGCAACAACACCTAACAGGATTCTAAAGTTTAATGGCGGAAAAGGATCAACTAAAAATTCCGAGACCCCTAAAAACACCATGAAAATTGAATCTCTTACCGTAGGAATGAAGGTCTAGGCGAGAGCACTCCAAATCCGCTTTCGTAATCAAATTCAGTCCACTAACGCTCCCAGAATCGGCCCCTGAAGGGTACAGGGTTGGCGGTTTTCTTCCTCTCGAAAAAGCAGCGGTTACTCTTTCAAGGAAGGAGACAGTGAATAGTCTCGATTTATTTCTTAAGGCTATATATATTGATGCATGGATACGTCTTTTCAGCCCTAACCGCCACCTAAAACCACTCATTTCAAACTTTAAGTTGAATTATTTGCATCCATTACTATTAACACAATCAAAACGACGCGAAAACCGAACCACCTCGGAATCCGACGAAATTCACACCGTAGCTAATTACCCACGCTACGAACGGAACAGAGAAGTCGAAATCAACTTTCGATGAACAAAACTCGGGTTATCACTACCCGAAGCCAAAACACAAGCATCCCCCGAGATGCCTCACCGGTCACCAAAACAGACCCTGTCTGCTAGGGAATCTTGCCAAAAAGGCTACTAACAACCACACAAGGAATCTAGAGAGCTAATACCACGCTCTAACAAACGGCACATGCCAGAAACGCATCAATGTAACGCCAAATGAGAATTAAATAATCGCAGAAAAATTGGGGGCGTTACAGTCACTCCCCTTAAAAGAAAGTTTCGTCCCAAAACTTTACATACGCTACTTCTACTATAGAAGGAAGGTAACAAAACACGAGTTACTAGAAAGAAAACGTACCAAACAAATCAAGGGAACAGATGAGGGTGAGCCTCCCTCATAGCTGACTCTAGCTCCCAAGTCACGCTTTCCAAATCCTGATTCTTTCATAGAACTTTCACCATCGGGATAGACTTTGTCCGCAGCACCCCTACAGAAAATTCCAAGTCAGACCTACGCCGGTTGGCGTTCTTCTCATATCTCTCCTGAGCAATACGAAGCTTTTCTCGAATAAGCTTCACAGCAGTTTCCATCTCCTCGAGCGCATCCGGACCCAAACACATGCCTCTCATCGACCTCGATCCAAAACAAGGGAGTTCTGCAGAGCCTCCCATACAATGCTTCAAACAGAGCCATTTGCAAGCTCTCCTGGTAACTGTTGTTGTATGAAAATTCCATAAGCTGCAAACACTCATACCACGCTCCACCGTGGTCCAAGATGTAGCACCTGATCATATCCTCAACTATCTGGTTCACTCGCTCAGTCTGACCATTGGTCTGCGGGTGGTAAGATGTAGAATACCTCAAATCTGTACCCAAACTCTCTTGCAGAATCCTCCAGAAGCGAGATGTAAAACGGGAGTCTCGATCCCAAATGATGCTAACTGGCACACTGTGTAATCTGATGACTTCATTCAGATACAACTCTGCTATCTTTTTCATCGGATAATCAATCTTGTACGGCACAAAGTGAGTGCACTTCGTCGGTCTGTCCACTATAACCCAAACAGAATCAAAACCTCTAGGAGATCTCGGCAAGCCCGTAATGAAGTCCATAAAAATACTTTCCCACTTCCAAGTAGGGATCTCCAACGGAGTCAACTTGCCACCAGGCCTTCCATGATCGGCCTTCACACTCTTGCAAGTGTGGCACTCAGCAACAAATCGGGCTATATCTCCGTTCATCCCATACCACCAGGCAATCTGCTTCAATTCATGATACATCTTTGTAGATCCCGGATGATAGGCAACACTGGATCCATGAGCCTCTCTTCAAATCATACCCCTGATGTCTCCAACAGCTGGGATGTAAAACCTACCGCGGTACCTCAAGGTACCCGCATCATCGATAGAAAAATCCGGCAACTCCCCTCTCTCAGTCCTGAGGTATAAGTGCAGAAGCTCCGGATCATCCTTCTGGTGCAACCTGGTAAGTGCAATCCAAGATGGCTCTGCCACTGCCAAACTGCTCTGCATGTCACAGCATCCCATAGAAATATCCATCAGGAGGAACTCTTCCACTAAACGATCGGCGGTGAGATTAAAAATCTTCCCTGTCTTCCAGCTCAGGGCATCGACCACCACATTGGCCTTGCCCTGATGATACTCTATATCCACATCATAATCGGCCACGTGCACCAACCAACGCCGTTGGTGCAGATTTAGCTCCTTCTGTGTGAACACGTACCTTTGGCTTTTATGATCGGTGTAGATCTTGCACTGAGTACCATAAAGTAAATGTCTCCACAGCTTCAGGGCAAAGATCACTGCTGCGAACTCAAGATCATGCGTAGGGTAGTTCCTCTCATGAGTCTTCAATTTCCTAGACCCATACGCAATCACCTTCCCTTCTTGCATCAACACACCTCCGAGCCCAACATGCGAGGCATCCACATATACATCATAGTCCTTGCCCTCCGTAGGCAATGTCAAAATAGGGGCAGAACACAACCTGCTCTTCAGCTCCAGAAAAGCCTCCTAGCATTTCTCGCTCCAAATGAATGCCGCATTCTTCTGCGTCAGCTTAGTAAAGGGGGCTGCCAAGGTAGAAAAGTCCTCCACAAATCTTCTATAATAGCCGGCCAACCCTAAGAAGCTCCTAATCTCCTTGGGTGTGCTCGGCCTATGCTAATCCATCACTGCAGAAATCTTTTCCGGGTCAACCGAAATGCCATCTTTGTTCACCACATGACCCAGGACGGAAACTTGGGACAACTTGAATTCACATTTACTCAGCTTGGCGAATAACTGATGGTCTCTCAAAGCAAATAGAACAAATCACAGATGCTGCTCATGCTCCTCAGCACTACGAGAGTAGATCAACACATCCTCAATGAATACCACCACGAACTTGTCTAGAAAGTCCTTGAACACCCGATTCATCATGTCCATGAATGCTGATGGCGCGTTTGTCAAACCAAACGACATAACCAGGAATTCAAAATGCCCATGCCTCGACCTGAAAGCAGTTTGTGGAATGTCCGATTCACAGATCCTGAGCTGATGATAGCCAGAACGGAGATCGATCTTGGAGAACACCATGCTACCACGCAACTGATCAAATAAGACATCGATCCTCGGCAGAGGGTACCTGTTCTTAATGGTAAATTTGTTCAGCTCCCTATAATCAATGCACAGCCTCATCGACCCATCCTTCTTCTTCACAAACAGAACAGGAGCACCCCAAGGCGACGAACTCGGCCTGATAAAACCTTTTGCCAACAACTCGTCCAACTGGACTCACAACTTCTCCAACTCACAGGGGCCATCCGATACGGCTCCTTAGCAATAGGACGCATACCCGGTTCCAAATCAATCACGAACTCAACATCCCGCTAGGGGGGAAGACCAGGAAGGTCATCAGGAAAAACATCAGAGAAACCACAAACCATAGGAATCTCCTCCAAGCGCGGTTCACTAACAATAGTCCCAACCACCGAGACTAAACAAGCAAAACAACCAGAATGAAACAACTTCTGAGCACATACCGCAGAAATGATAGGAGAATCCTGGCACAGATCAGCATACACGCTTCCAGGCTGATCGTTGTCCTTGATGAAGTCCAAGCGCTTCTCGTTGCACTGAATAACCATATCATACTTAGACAACCAGTCCATGCGCAGAATAACATCGAAGTCCTCTAGATCAATCATCTTCAAATCTGCCTTTGCAAGAAAGTCCCCCAACAAAACAGGGCAATCCAAAATACCCAAATCTGACAACACAGGTTCACCAGAATGGAACTTGACGCGGAAGGTATCACGAACTTGATCTAGAATCAACCGATATCACTCTACAAAAGCTCTAGCCACAAACGAGTAGGTAGCACCGGAGTCGAACAGAACACGCGCCCAGTGGTTCTTCACCTTAAATTTCCCTATAGGAGTTTATAAGCAACTAAGGAACTACCAAAACAAAACTATAACCATTCCAGAAAATAAAACTTTCAGGCTAGGAAAAACAGCTAACCTGAGATGACCTGAGTCGAGGTTTAAGCCTCCTCGGAAGAGATCACGTTCAGCTTTCCTTTGACCTTATCCACACACTGAGGCGGAGGTAAAGCCTGAAGTGGAACTGCCAGAATAATAGGCTGGACCTGAGGACACCTAGTCTTGATATGGCCCTTCTGGCCATACTGAAAGCAGACTCTATCCTTGGACCAGCACTGGGCAGCATCATGCTCGGGTTGCTTGCAAACAGAAGAGGAACCATCCTTCCTAGGAGCACCTTGAATGGTATGAACTTGCTCCTTATTCTAAGCTCCCACCTTCTTGAAACACCTCGCAACAGGGTTGCCTGACCGGCCACAGAAGTTCCACACTACCTTGCTATTCTTTCCCAGAGCAGCATCGAGTACCTGGGGGTTCTTCTCTTCAGCAGACTTCCTCTTTTCCTTCCTCATTTTCTTGCCTCTGTTCTTTGCGGTCTCAATTGCCTCCACTTTCAGAGCAGCCTCCACAACCCCTGCATAAGTCGTTGATCCATAAGCATTGGCTAACTGCTGAACCTCGCTCCTCTAGCCACCAAGGAACAGCTTGACTCGATCAGTTTCAACACTCACCAACCCAGGGGCAAACCGGCTTAACTTGCTGAACTCTATCTCGTACTCACTGACCGTGAGTTTCCTCTGCTTCAGGTGAAGGAAGTCGTTCATAAGTCAGTCACGCTCGACCGAAGGTAAGAACTTCCTCAACAACATCTCCTTAAACAATCCCCAAGTGCAACCAGCCACCAAGCTCTCCTTTTCCCTATGCCACCAGCTCTTAGCCAATCCCTTTAGCTGATAGGCGGCTATCATCACTCTCTGATCATCAACAACACTAGAGTACGAGAACATCTCCTCCATGGAGATCTGCCAATCATCTATGACCATGAAATCTGCCTTCCCATCATATATAGGAGGGCTAAGTCTCTAAAACTGAGAAATGAAGGCCATCTCCGCTGGCACCACCACTGGAGGTCTCAGGGGAGTAGGAGGGGGAGGGGAAGCTGACCCCCCTGTAGGGTCCTGTACTCCCTAAGTCTGTCCTGCCACTACTGCCGCCAGAGACTGGATTTGGACCTGCATCTCCACCAACTTCCTGGTCAAGGAATCGTTGCTTAACCGCAAGCTCTCGATCACTGCATCACTCTGCGCTCTAGAAGTCTCACCCTCAGACAGGGGAGTCAACCTGGTCGAAGGACTCCTTGCCGTCTTATGGTCATATCAACATTAGTCAAATCCTGGTACAATAGTTGGAATTAACTACACGTACAGACAATACATACATAAATATGATCTTAAAACTGTTAAACTTACTCTGGGAGTTTATTTGAACAAAAATGATGTTATGCCTAACCTAGGATGGTTAACCACCATCGTCTAACTCTTGTGCCTAGATCGGGAATGCATGAATTTTATATTCTTTTTCTGATTTAAAACCATGTGTGTACAAATGTCATCCTGCAAATCTTTAGCTTGGCACGTTGTGCTTATGCAATGTTATGCTATACATGATTGTGCTATGCATTCTAAAAAGGCCCTAATGCAGTACATGAGCGGCGTATGCATGAAAATGTTATGCATCCCATACTACATAACATTCCCATGCAATGAAAAAGAAACGTGCTAGTCGCATTCATGTGGTGAGGTTATGCATCCCATACTAAATAACCCTCACATGTTGCCCCTATGGTGGATCCATATACAAACACATATTATGCATCCCATACTACATAATATGCCCCGTATACTTCATGTTATGCTATGAGTGTAGTGTCCATGCTTCAGCCAAGACGTGCTGATGATATATCGGTGTGTGTATGATATGATGCTAAACATCTAATACCTATAAGGAAAGGTTGCCCGACAAATTGTCAAGCAACCTCCCTCTGATACCAACTATCACAACCCACATTTTTCCTCCGAATTCAAGAAGTATCATAGTATGAGAAAAACATGCGTCGTGATGCTACGTCGAGCAGGGGATAACTGTCGACGCTCAGGCGAACACCAACTAACTAGACTATGAAAATTTCTTAAGTTTAATAATTAGAAAAAAAAAACAGTTATATTTTAGAGGCCATATCCCTCGGCTCGGTGGATCATCTAGTCCACGGTTTAAAAACTATACTTATACGCAGCAGAAAATAATTTATTTATTTTTGACATCCTATGAGAGTGCATAAGTGACCCCCGAGGTCAACTTATACTATGCAAGACTCTAGATTTATATTATATTATAAGTAGGAAAATGATCTTTTTACGTTACTTGGAAAGTAGTGTATGAGTTTTATAAAACATATTGATCCTGAGATATACTTAAAGTAGTGTTTTAGGTTTAAAAAAATAACTAGCAACCTAGCATAAAATTTCCCAAGAGCAAGTAGACTATCTCCAGAAAAGGTAGCAGTAAAAGGAACATATCTAGTATCATAAGGTAAAACTACCAGTGAGCGCCAACAAACTGACACGAACACACTGGCAAGTATGTAAGTCTGTAAGAAAAGCAGAAAACTACCTCACAAAAACCAAGAGAAAGATCCCTACAACTCAAGGGATCACCAACAACACCACAACAAATCTAGCTGCCTACCCGGCTACTAATCTGAACCTGAGGCATTCAGAAAAGAAAAGAACACCTCAGCAAGTAAAACAAGAAAATCAGAATTAGAGCGTTAAATCAAAATGAGACAAAAGAGAGTATGTAAACATGACAGTAAAAGCAAACACTGTCCAAAGTAAGCAAAAGTACACCAAGTATCAGGTAACAACAACCAGCCCTGCCCAAATCCTCTAGAGGCTACAAGGCAAAAGACAAGAAAACTTGCCACAATCTGATACGTTTAACCAGGAAGAAACACCTAACAATCCTAATTTGTGAGTTAATGGCAGTAGTAAACAAAATGTACCTGAGTTGGTGACCAAAAACAGTCCCCCAAGCCAAACAGTTCCAAAAGAAAATTCACTGTGTCAGCACAGTATCACCACAAATCCAGCCCGTACCTGGGATAAAAAGGGTGACGGCCACAACAATACCCAGCCCGTACCTGGGACTAAAAAAGTGGCCGTCATGGCTCGCACACAAAACATCCCGCTCCTTTAGAGCGTCAAAATACCACTACCTACCATAACCCACTATTCGACCCTCAAAACAAAGGGAGAACAAAAGGCCGACAAGACAACCCCACCTAGGAGGTAAACACTCAGGAAGAAAAGTAACTGAAAAGAAATTTAATCTCAGCCTACAAGAATCGTCGAACGCAGCTCAACGATTTCCGTCGAGCGCGGGAAAAATCGTCGAACTCAGGAAAATCGTCGAACGCAGCTCGACGATTTTCGTCGAATCACAGGACACGGGAAATCGTCGAACTCCGTTCGACGATTTGTCTTTCATCGATCACAGGTCATGGGTAAAATCGTCGAACACCGTTCGACGATTTTCCTTAACCGCAGGATACAGGAAATCGTCGAACTCCGTTCGACAATTTTGCGTTAAACGCAGGCCATAGGAAAACGTCGCATAAAGGGGCACGGGAAAAATCATTGAACGCCGTTCGACAATTTTCCTTACGCCGAACACTTGTCACGGGAGAATCGTCAAACTCCGTTTGACGATTTTCATCGGGCCCAGAACTAAGGAACATCGTCGAGCTCAGCTCGACGATAATCGTCGAACCCAGATCGACGATTTCCGTCGATCTGTCTCCATTGAGTGCTCAGAAAATCCTGCACCTCCAACTTCATTTCCGTCCAATATTCATAGCCTAATTCAATCCTATTACCTGCAATGTAAGTATGAAATCTCACTGCTATTAGTTCTAGGGCTAATAGACTAATTGCTACCCAAACTGAGATTAACAGGGAACCATTTGAATGATTAACAGGGAACAATTTCATAGAAAAACAAGCAAGACTACAACAACCCAGCCGAAAACCTGAGTTTCAGAACTTGAGAAAATGCAAAAAGAAACATAAAGGAGCATTATGGTTAAAAATCCACATGATTTAGACGGAAAAACTGAGTAAAATAACAATCTCGGGAAAACAGGAAAAATTACAGCAAATTGACCATCAAAAGGAGAAGAAAAACTTGGCAAGGGTAGGAGCACCACTTGCCTCAAATACCAGCGACTTATCTTGCACAGCCCTTCCTCTCTCTCTCGGCTCCAGCCGCAACAGCACCTACCAGGATTCTAAAGTTTAATGGCGGAAAAGGTTCAACTAAAAATTCCAAGACCCCTAGAAACATCATGAAAATTGAATCTCTTACCGTAGGAATGAAGGTCTAGGCGAGAGAACTTCAAATCTGCTTTCAGAATCAAATTCCGTCCACTAATGCTCCCAGAATCGGCGCCTGAAGGGTAGCAGGGTTGGCGGTTTTCTTCCTCTCGAACAAGCAGCGGTTACTCTTTCAAGGAAGGAGACAGTGAATAGTCTCGATTTATTTCTTAAGGCTATATATATTGATGCATGGATACGTCTTTTCAGCTCTAACCGCCACCTAAAGCCACTCATTTCAAACTTTAAGATGAATTATTTGCATCCATTACTATTAACACAATCAAAACGACGCGAAAACCGAACCACCTCAGAATCCGATGAAATTCACACCGTAGCTAATTACCCATGCTACGAACGCAACAGCGAAGTCGAAATCAACTTTTGATGAACAAAACTCGGGTTATCACTACTCGAAGCCAAAACACAAGCATCCCCCGAGAGGCCTCATTGGTCACCAAAACAGACCCGGCTTGCTAGGGAATCTTGTCAAAAAGGCTACTAACAACCACACAAGGAATCTAGAGAGCTAAGACACGCTCTAACAAATGGCACATGTCGTAAAAGCATTAACGTAACACCAAAAGAGAATTAAATAATTGCATAAAAATCGGGGGCGTTACATACATAGACAGAGATCAAGGATTTTGAAAGAGAACAAGCAATACTCAGGGAAATATAATAGTCAAGAAACTAGAAGCCCCAGACCAGAGAAATAACAGCAAGCTGAAGAAGAAGAAGAACATCCATCCAAAATCAAGAGTCTTCTTCCTTCTTTATTCCAGGATTCTTCAAGGACAACAAAAACTCTATCAGTCAAGAAGTTCCTGAATATCTTCTGGTCAAGGCTAAAGGATTGAAGACCTACTCACCCTAAAGCAAAACTCAAGACTTCCTGATTTCCATATCTCAGGGGGAGATTTGTTAACATGAAAGATCCACTAAGTCTTCTCAGTTGTATTTGAGAAAGAGAAGACAACATCACTCTCTCATCCCCCCACTGTAAAAAGGGTTCTTTAACTCCCTTCAAAAGTTATTCCTGGTTGCAAGTCACCTGATCGAAAGACTTGGGATTGGTTTTTGAGCACCTGATCAAAAGCTCATTGGTGGCATTCAACTGATCAAAAACCTGAGTGGATTCCTACCAGGGTGATAGAAGAGTGGATGTACCCACGTTGGGGAACCACTATAAAATTCTTGTGTTGTCTGGTTGCCATCGTTTTCTTTTGTTCTTGCTGTGCATGTGCTAGTTAGGTTTGATGTGCCTGTGTTATTTAATTTAATCAATGTTGTGCCTGTGATAGATTAGCTTATCTTAGGACTGTTTTTTTTTATTTACAAAAAAAAATCATTAAAGTTTCATGATACTTTATTCACCCCCTCTAGAGTATTTCAGGTCTAACCCTAACTTTCAGGCCTTTTCGCCCCTTTCTTACCTACCGAATTTAGGATTTCCGTCCCTTCTCCACTTCCCGCAACTCCCGACTCGCACGATTCCTGCGAGAACTACAACGACCTGCTTAGTAATATAACTGCGAGATGGGCGGTGGTGGCGGCGATGCTGATGGGCGAAGCAAGTGCGCCTGGACTTTTTCTGAACACAATTTCTCCTATGTCATCATTACTGAAGGTGAATTCTTTAACACAATCAACAATTTCATCCCGCCAGGCTTTGTGGTGAGGCGGCCCGGGGAGGGAGAGAGAATCAATGACCTCTTAGGAGAGGAACTCGCCATCCACATAGCACACTTCGACGCGGGCCTCCGGTTTCCACTATGACCCGAGGTCTGCCAAATTCTGAAATACTTCTTGGTCGTCCTCGGCCAGATGACCCCTAAGTCCATTGCTGTCATGGTCAGATTCACCTGCTTCCTGCGGGAAGAGCTGATCGAGTTCAGCCTCGTAGTCTTCCGCAAGCTGTTCTCCTTCTGGGCGAACAAGGATGGGACCGCCTACTTCTCCAACAATCATGTCAAAGTGCGTGAGATAGTAAACAAAAGTCACAACTGGCTGAAGAAAATCATCTTTGTCAAGGTTGACTTCGACAACGTTCCCTTCTCGCTGGTCCATCTTAGCGAGGCAAGATACCGCCCCCTAGCCTGGGGGGCCATGAAGCCGAGCTATGCGGGTTCTTCGAAGGGAAGAACTTGGAGGTCGCATTCCACCGCAGTAACTTGGAAAACCTCTCCCCTGTCCCGCTCGGTGGAGGTAAGCTACCCGCGCTTCTTTCTCTTTACTTCGTTATTTTTCTATTATAACTCTTTCTTTGCAGGCGAGCGGGACATTCCCCTGCACCCTCCATATGACAATGCGCGAGTTGCTTCAGGCGAGCTCACCCGCATCGAGGTTGTGGCCACTGCGCGTCGTGAGTCCACAGCCTCTGCTGCACAGAAGCGGCCTAGCCGCGAACAACCTCTATCGCCGCTGTCGCCAAAGAAGCAAATGATCGCGGGCGGCGCGCTTACCGCTACCCATAGAAAAGGTAAGGCTCCGGTGATCCAGCCAACTGAAGGTCCTGCCCCCGTGACCACCTCGACTGACGACTCTCCTGGCGAGGTGACCGACGCCTCCAGGTCACAAGGAGAGGAGCAGCCCGCTATTAAGCCAGTGCCGAGAGGTCACCACAACTTTGGACTCGTGGAGTGGCCCTTGGATGAGCTCAACATTCCCCTCCTTCAGTGGGACAAGGAGACGAACCGAGCCATCATCTCTACCCTACTGCCGAGCTGACTAGAGCAGGAGAACATTAGCAGGGAGGCCTACAACTTCTCGTTCGGCCTTTATGCACGGGAAGACGCCGCAATTTACTACGAGGAGGCCATGTGGGTGTATATTCATGAGAGCACGCGGGCTCAGCTCCGCAGCCTGGAGCTGGCCTATATGGTGGGCAGGCGATGTACGCAGATGGAGCTGAACGACCCCTCTCTCCGGAAACTTGTCGATGAAAAGGAAGAAGCTCTCTGTCTTGCCCAAGATGAAGCGAAGCACTAGAAGAAGCTGGCGGACGCGACCAATACCGTCCTCGATGGGTAGTTGGGAGGGGTGGTAAGTTCCGCGACTCTCACTTATTGCTTTAGGATTACTACCTCTTTTCTCAAGTTCATTCTATCTCTTCTCGCAGGATGTGGCGATGGCCAAGCGTTTGTGCTTCCATATTGCCAACCTTGAGAAGGAAAAGGAGGCGTTACAAGCACGGGTGTGGGAGCTGGAAGTCGTAGCAGCTGCTCCGCCGCCCTCCGACAGTAATTGTCAGCTTGTGCACTACACCGAATACAAGCTGGAGGAGATGATGTAGAAGAATGCTGTTAAGGCTATGAAGTATACTCTCCAAACACTACAGCAGGCGAGCCTCATCAAAAGTGAAGGTGTGGGTCTTTCGATGAGTGAGGTGGTACCAGAAATATTCCTTTCGGTAACGAAGCCGGGAGACAAGTCCTACCAGCCCCTCTAAGACTTTTCTCCTAGGAACTCGCCTCACTGAACCCACGTACTGAGCTTCTTTTGTTATTTTTGTTTGTTTAAATGTACAAGCGGGCTGAGTCCCCAACTTATAACTTCTGTAATAAATTAAGGAAACATGATTTCCTGAAGTGGTCACCTTTCAGTGATACTATTTCTTCGAAGTGTTCCAACTATTATCTCTGCTTGCTTGCGGCCTAGTTAGGCCCTCTTGCAGAATGGCAGAGAGGTTGCACAACTCATCCACCATGTCAAGGGAGAGTCGTAGCTCCTCATTCTCAGCTCTCCATTCCTGCACGCCTTCCCGGGCCTCTGCCACCTGAGGTGTCTGGACTTCAAATTCTATGGGAAGTACTACTTCACAGCCATGGGAGAGCCTGAAGGGGTCTCCCCTGTGGCTATGTTGGGAGTGGTTCTCAGGGCCCAAAGAACTGAAGGAAGCTGCTCTACCTAGCTATCCTTTAAATTTTCCACTTTCTTCTTCATGAGGTTCACAATGATCTTGTTTGCCGCCTCCACCTGCCCATTGCTCCTGGGGTGATGGACCGACGCGAACCTGAGATCGGTCCCGAGCTGCCCACAAAAATTGATGAACTCAGCACTAGCAAACTGAGGCCCATTGTCTGTGATGATGGCCTACGACAACCGGTGCCGGCAGATGATCTCCCCCCAAACAAAGTTCCTGATGACCTGGGAGGTCACCTTGGCCAGCGCCTTCACCTCCAAACACTTAGGAAAATAATCTATCATGATAAGCAAGAATCTCCTCTATCTGTTGACCTGGGGGAAAGGTCCTACCAAATTCATTCCCCAGATGGCAAAGGGCCAGGAGTGGTGATGCTCCTGAGCCGCTAAGGTGGTTGAAGTTGGAGGGAGGCAAATAGTTGACACCTGTGATATTTCTTCGTGAATTCTGCGACATCCCGGCTTAGGGTCGGCCAGAAGTACCCTTGCCGGAGTATTCTCCCCTCCAAAGTCCTGCTCTCCGAGTGGCTTCCAAACTCTCCTGAATGAACCTCCTCCAGAATCCTCTAGACCTCCCTCTTGGCCACACAACCTGCCAACATCCTTGAGAGAGTCTTCCTATACAATTGCCCGTCACGGATGAGATAGTATGTTGACTTGTTCTTGAACTTCTTTTTGTCCATCCACGAGGGGTGTTGATCCACCTCCATCAATTATCCCTCTTCGATGGAAGGGCGAAATAGGTCAATGATGGTACCCCCACCCGAGGACTATGCTTTGCTAGCTGATCGACATATTCATTTTCCTCCCCAGGCACGTGTCAGATGGAGAAGGTATAGAACATGCTGATGACCCCCTTCACCTTTGCTAAGTATAACTGAAGGGTAGACTCCCTTACCTCAAACTCCCCATTGATCTAGGAAGTCACCACCATGAAGTCAGTGAGGACCTCCACATCAAGCAATCCAAGTTCCCTAACAAGACGCAGCCCTGCAATCTCTGCCTCGTACTCGGCCTGATGTTTAGTAATAATAAAATGGACAACCATTGTTTACTCTATCATCATTCCTTGGGGGTTTTCCAAGATCACCCCACCCCCAGGGAATGCCTTCCCGAAGCGCCATCTACCATCACCTTCCAGGGAACCGAGCGAGTGAATTCTGCCTCTGCCACCTCGACCACATAATCAGTAAGGAAGTCGTCCATCGCCTGAGCCTTGATGGAGAGGCATGGGACAAAGGAGATATCGAACTCACTCAGCTCCACAGCCCATTTGGCCAACCTGCTCGAATGCTCCACCTCTTCGAAGATATTGTGGAGGGGGTGGTCAGTCGCCATACAGATGGAGTGTGCCTGGAAAAATGGTCGGATCCTCCGAGCCGAGATGACCAGAGCGAAGGCTAGATTCTCTAAGATGGGATAACAAAGCTTTGCCTTCCTCAGGACCCGACTTACGTAATATTTGGGCAGCTGCTTCTTCCCCTCTTCCCGAACTAGGATGGTGCTCAAGGCCTCAGCCCCTACCACAAGGTATAGGGACAGATCCTCCCCTTCTTTTGTCCCTTGGAGGAGCGAAGCCTGCGTCAGCTGCCTCTTCATGGCTTGGAACGCTTCCTCGCATTTACTGGACCATTCGAACTTCTGGGCCCCCTCAATGTTTTGAAGAAGTGGAAACACTTCTCCCCAGCTAGGGAAAGGAACCTGCTTAGCCCTGTCAGTTTTCCAGTCAACCACTACACCTCCTTCACATTTCGAGGCGAACCCAACTCTATGATCGCCTTGACCTTGTCTGGATTCGGCTCCACCCCCGCGGGGTAAGGAGATGGCCCAAGAACTCGCCCCTACTGCCCCCGAAGACACACTTTAAGATGTTCAACCTCATCTTGTACTTGCACAAGGTTGTGAAGTTTTCGTCCAGGTTCTGGAGATGAGAGTCCACGTCTCGAATCTTTTGGTACATCGCCCTTGCATTCTTCAACCCAGAGGACATCATTTTGTAGTAGTAGAACCTATTCCCTATGATGAAGGAGACACATTTTATGTCATGGGGGGGGTGCATCCTAATTTGCTGGTAACCTGAAAATGCATTAAAAAAACTAATTACAGGAAAACTGACGGCTGAGTCAACCTGCGACTCGATTCGAGACAAGGAGTGGCAATCCTTAGGGCACGATTTATTAAGCAAGGAGAAATTAACACACAATCGCCACCGGTCGTCTCCTTTTTTTACCATGACTACATTGGAGACCCAGCTAGGGTGTTGAATTTCCGATTCAAAACCAGCCATGAGGAGCTTGGACACCTCCTCCCTGATGGGCTCGGCCAACTTGTCCATGATGGACCTATTATTCTATTGGACGCGGCGAGCTTATAGGTCCAGGTTGAGGCAGTAGCAGACAACGTCTGCATCGATCCCTGGCATTTCCATTGTGTAAGACCCCATTTTTTTCTTTTTAAACCACAGGGTCTTAGGCCCAGAACCGCCGCTATGTGGTGACACCATCATGCCCGGGAAGGTCATCATTACAAAACGCTGATCCCACCGGCCATATCGATCACAGAAGAGTAGCAAAAGTATGAGAGTACATGAAAATAGAACTCTAACAAATGTCGATAATAATCACATATGGAGTAATAATTCTCCACGAAGGGAGATTCCACAGTAATAATAATAAAAGTACAGGAAATAGGGCTCATGCCTGATACATCGAGTCCTCATTACAAGTCACTCATCACAGAAGCAAATTTATAATAACTACTAGCGAACGGGACTCACAGTCCCAACTGTCTGAACTCCGGTGCTAGACTGTCCCGTCTCCAAGCGTGCCGACCTTCGGGGCTACACCTCCAAGCTGGGCTCCATGATCCCCAAAAATGATTTGGTCCGAAAATCGTGAGTCTAAAATACTAAGTCCTATCATCCCCTACCCCTCAACCCATGGCTCCTAGGCACCGAGCGGAGAGGAGGAAAGGAAAGGTAATGAAGGTGGCGAATAAATAAGGCAGGTGACAGTGGAACTATTCTAGTAGTTATTTATAATGTATTTACAACTGATGAAGGAAGATACAAGCTAGCAGTAAGGTAGAATGTAAAGCAGAGCAGTAAGTATATAAAAAGAAACAAGTAACCTTAACTTATATGAATGTCCATACAAACTTATAAGTTAAGGGATCTTTTACAAGGCTCCCATCGTATAAAAAGTCCCATACCGATTTATACATTGGGGTGCCGGTTTTCAAGCAAGCAATATATATAACCATAGAATAATAACCTTAGCTTATAAGCACGCTCACGCAAGCTTATAAACTAAGGGGTAATTTTGCAGGGCCTATTGTATAAAGCATCTCATAACACTTTATATAATAGGTGTCAAGGGTTATATGCAATGATTTATGCTATGCTATTTTATGCCATGAATCACGCAAGTGCAACACACCCACCCGACTCTGTGCATACATGCCTTTAGTTCTCCCTTTCTGCAGCCTAATATCCCAGGATACCTCTATAGTGGCAAACAGAAGTGGTGGGTTGGGCCTCGCCCACCTCTAAACCGGTAATTGCACTACCAGTCAGACCTATCGTGCGCCTCAATGCTGGTGCACTTAGCGAAGCTCCTACGTACTCTTTGCCCGCTAGTCCACCAGACTTAAATTGGCGAAGTGCTAAACCACACTTGCTGAGACAACATATTGGCGTCGGTGCATCGACCCTCCAACACCGAAGGCCCACAACCTTATAATTTATGCACATGCAATCTTGATGTATCAACCACCGAGCCAAAGCTCCCTGGACAATCCCATCCATCACAAATATCTACCGAGCCAAAGCTCGCCGGACTAACATTTCTGTCTCAAATCATCCGAGCCATCGGCTCGCCGGGCTAACTTGCCCATCACCAAAACCACCAAGCCTATCGCTCGAGAGACCTAACCTAACTTCCAGAGACACCGGGGTGTGTGATAGTGGACCCCTAGTTATACTAGTTGCTCTTAATTAGTGATTTTCCCTACAGTTTAGGTTAGCCCAGGACTTCCCAAGGTATTCCCGATGAAGGGCTCTCACAGGGCACTAGGAACTATGATGGTAGCTGAAGCCCATCGTTCCCTTTCACAAGGCACTTACTATTTTTAGTTTATACCTGATACCTTTTAATATTACTCTGGATCTGACCCTAATTTGTTTTATCCCTCTCTCTCCACAGGAAAGATGATCTTTCATCGATCCCGAGCACCTTTTAACTCTAGCCAACCCAATGTTGTCCTCATCATGATTACTAATGAAGCTCTCTTTCATCTTACCAAACCAGCATGCATTTCTCCCCACTTCCTATGACCATATCCAATGTTATCACAATTTCCGCAACACATGCTATATAATGTGCCTGATAGGGGGTACTCCAATTTTTCATCCACAGGCCTTAAGATATTTAATGGGGGTCTATCATGACATGATTAGCCTATCTCCAGAAATTTTCAATTTTCCTAATTGATTTGGTATTTAATTAATTTTTCCCAAAGTTAGGCCATGGGTAATTTGAACATGAAGTATAATATTTTCTCTAATGATGCCCACCCAAAAATTATGAACACTAGATAATAGAGGAATAATAGTAAATACCAAGTTTCATGATTTTTCCATAAATGATTTGGCCTCTAATTAATTAATCCAATAATAAGCCTTAATTATGGGTAAAGAAGAAAGTACTAAAGTTATTCATCAAAAAATTATAGAAAAATTACAGAATCTCAAGGATGACCAGAAAGGGCCTCTGACCAAAAATCACATTTTATCAAGCTTAATAAGTATCAAAATAAATTCAAATACTTTTACTTAAAAAACAACACCTTGTGAACCAACCCCTACAGATAGAATTCCAAAAATTCCATAAAAATTCATAGAGCTTTAAAATGACAATAAAGGTCTTCTTACCGAATTTCATAAGTTTCCATTAAGTGGTTTGTTCATAAGAAATTTCTAAGTAGAAGGTGCAACTTGATGAGTTATGAATGAAGTACCCCATATAAATATCAAAAATACATACTAAAAATTTCTAGGGCTTATTATAGTCTTGAAACATAGCTTGACTAAGTATCATCCAAACCCAAGGTTAGGAAGTCACCTAATAAAAGTCTTTAAGACAGCTCATGATAGTGCACTTTTCAAAGGAACCCACTTGTAAACTCATCCAAATATTATATAGTATATTTCAGTGGTTAATATAATTAAGAAAATGACCTCGACCAAAATATCAAGCAGTTCCAAAGGCATATGAGCCACTAAATTTTCCCTAAGGTGTATGGACCCAAAAGCTTACCAAGTGGTTTAAGTGGTGTCCATGTGTCCAAACCCCACCATATCTCTCCCTAGGGAATTTCACCAGCCTATGATCACATGGACTAAACACAAAGTCCATACAAGGGCATTCCACCCCATGCCCTCCACTGTAACGCCGCCGATTTTTCTGCCATTATTTAATTCTCGTTGGGCTTTACATTGACGCGTTTCCGGCGTGTGCCATTTGTTCGAGCATGGTTTTACCTCTTTAGGTTCCTTGTGTGGTTGTTAGCAGCCTTTTTGGCAAGTTCCCCTAGCAAGTCGGGTCTGTTTTGGTGACCGGTGAGGCCTCTCGGGGGATGCTTGTGTTTTGGCTTCGGGTAGTGATAACCCGAGTTTTATTCTTCGAAAGTTGATTTCGACTTCGCTGTTGCGTTCGTAGCATAGGTAATTAGCTACGGTGTGAATTTCATCGGAATCCGAGGTGGTTTGGTTTTCGCGTCGTTTTGATGTATTAATAATAATGGGTGCAATTAATTAATTTATAAAACTTGAATTGAATCTAGTGGCTTTTAGGTGGCGTTTAGGGCTGAAAAGACGTGTCCATGCTTATGTATATATAGCCTTAAGACAAAAACGAGACTATTCATCGTCTCTTCCCGTGAGAGTATAACCATCGCCAGTTCGAGAGGAAGAAAAATGCCAACCCTATTACCCTTCAGACGCCGATTCTGGGAGCGTTAGTGGACGTAATTCGGTTTCGAAAGCGGATTTGGAGTGCTCTCGCCTAGACCTTCATTCCTACGGTAAGAAATTCAATTTTCGCGGTGATTCTAGGGGTCTTGGAATTTTTTTGTTTGATCCTTTTCATCCATTAAAACCTTAGATTCATGTTTAGGTGCTGTTGCGGCTAGAGCCGAGAGAGAGAGGAAGGGTTGTGCAAGATAAATAGCTGGTATTTGAGGCAAGTGGTGCTCCTACCCTTGCCAAGTTTTCTTCTCCTTTTCATGGTCATATTTGCTATAATTTTTCCTGTTTCTCGAGATTGATATTTTTACTGTGTTTTTCCGTCAAAAGCATGTGAATCTTAAACCATAATGCCCCTTTATGTTTCTGTTTGCATTCTCTCAAGTTCTGAAACTCAAATCTTCGGCTGGAGTGCTGTAGTCTTGTTTGTTTTATCAAATGGTTCCCTGTTAATCTCGGTTTGGGTAGCAATTAGCCTATTAGCCCTAGAACTAGTAGCAGTGGGTTTCCATGTTTACTTTGCGAGTAATATGATCGAATTAGGCTAAGAGGATTGGTCGGAAATGGAGGTGGTTGTACAGGGTTGCGGTGTACTCAGCGCAGCCAGTTCTATGAAGATCATCGACCTGAGTTCGACGAGGATCGTCAAACTGAGAACGACGATCTCTGGTTGCTTGAGATCGACGAAGATCGTCTACCTGGGTTCAACGATGGTCGTCGAACTGAGATCGACGATCTCTGTTTGCCTCAGTTCTGCGAGGATTGTCGAGCTGAGTTCGATAAGGATCATTGAACTGAGTTCGACGATTTTCTATGGCCTGCGTTTAACACAAAAATCGTAGAACGGAATTCGACAATTTCCTTTGGCCTGCGTTTATCAGAAAATTGTCAAATGGCGTTCGACAATTTTTCCCGTGACCTTTGTTCGATGAAAGGAAAATCTTCGAATGTCGTTCGACAAATTTTTTTCCTCGTGGACAGTATTCGACGATTTCCTGTGGTCCGCGTTTAACTGCAAATCGTCGAACGGAGTTCGACGATTTCCCATGTCCTGTGTTCGATGAAAATCATCGAGCTGCGTTCGACGATTTTCCTGCGTTCGTCGATCGTTCCCGCGCTCGACGAAAATCGTCGAGCTTCATTCGACGATTCCTGTAGGCTGAGATTTATTTCTTTTTCAGTTACTTTTCTTCCCGAGTGATTACCTCCTAGGGGGGATGTCTTGTCGGCCTTTCGTTCTTCCTTTGTTTTGAGGGCCGAATCATGGGTTATGGCAGGTAGTGGGATTTTTGACGCTCTAAAGGAGCGGGATATTTTGTGTGCGAGCCGTGACCGCCACTTTCTAGTACTAGGTAGGGACTGAGTATTGCTATGGCCGCCACCCTTTTTATCCCAGGTACGGGCTGGGTTTGTGGTGGTTTTGTGCCGACACAGTGAAACTTTATTTTTAGTTGGAACTGTTTTGTTTGGGGGACTGTTTTTGGTCACCAACTCAGGTCCATGTTGTTTACTACTACCATTAACTCACAAATTAGGATTGTTAGGTGTTTCTTCCTTGTAGAATGCAGTATATTGTGGCAAGTTTTCTTGTCTTTTGCCTTGTAGCCTCTGCAGGATTTGGGCAGGGCTTGTTGTTGTTACCTGGTACTTGGTGTACTTTTGCTTACTTTGAAAAGTGTTTGCTTTTACTGTCTTATTTACTTACACTCCTGTTCCATTTTGATTTAATGCCCTAATTCAGATTTTCTTGTTTTACGTGCTGAGGTATTCTTTTCTTTTCTGAATGCCTCAGGTTTTGATTAGTAGCTGGGTAGGCTGCTAAATTTGTTGTGGTGTTGCTGGTGATCCCTTGAGTTGTAGGGATCTTTCTCTTGCTGTTGTGAGGTAGTTTTTCTGCTTTTCTTACATACATACATGCTTGCCAGTGGGTTCGTGTCAGTTTGTTGGCGCCCCTAGTAGTTTTACCTTATGATACTGGATATGTTTCTTTTACTGCTACCTTTCTGGAGATAGTCTACTTGCTCTTGGGAAGTTTTATGCTAGGTTGCTATTTATTTTTAAACCTAAAAACACTATAATAAGTAAATCTCATGATCAGCATGTTTATAAAAACTCATACACTACTTTCCAAGTAATGTAAAAAGATCGTTTTCCTACTTATAATATAAAATAAATCTAGAGTCTTGCATAATATAAGTGGACCTCGGGGGGGGGGGGGGGGAACAGTTATGCACTCACATAGGATGTCAAATATAAAAAAGGTATTTTTCGCTGCGTATAAGTATAGTTTTTAAACTGTGAACTAGGTGATCCACTGAGCCGAGGGATACGGCCTTTAAAAATATAACTGATTTTTCTAATCTTTAAACTTATGAATTTTCATAGTCTAGTTAGATGGTGTTCGCCTAAGCGTCGACAGTTATCCCCTGCTCGACGTGGCATCAAAACGCGTGTTTCTCCTACTCTAATACTTCTTAATTTCGGCGAAAATGCGGGTTGTGACGGTATTAAAGCTAGGTTGCTTGACAATTTGTTAGGCAACCTTTCCTTGTAGGTATTAGGTGTTTAGCATCATATCATACACACACCGATATGTCATCAGCACGTCTTGGCTGAAGCACGAACACTACACTCATTGCATAACATGAAGTATACGAGGCATATTATTTGGATTGGATGCATAATATGTTTCTGTATATGGATCCACCATAAGGGCAACATGTGAGGGTTATGTAGTATGAGATGCATAACCTCACCACATGAATGCGACTAGCACATTTCTTTTTTGTTGCATGAGAATGTTATATAGTATGGGATGCATAACATTTTCATGCGTACGCCGCTAATGACATGCATTAGGGCCTTTTTAGAATGCATAGCACAATCATGCATAGCATAACATTGCATATGCACAACGTGTCATGCTAAAGATTTGCAGGATGACATATGTACACAGATGGTTTTAAATCAGAAAAAGAATATAAATTCATGCACTCCCGATCTAGGCACAAGAGTTAGATGATGGTGGTTAACCATCCTAGGTTAGGCATAACATCATTTTTGTTTAAATAAACTCCAAGAGCAAGTTTAGCAGTTTTTAGATAATATTTATGTATGTATTGTCTGTACTTATAGTTAGTTCCAACTATTGTACCAGGATTTGACTAATGTTGATATGGTTTTGGGATCGCGAGACGTCCTTCGACCAGGTCGACTCCCCTGTCTGAGGGTGAGACTTCTGGAGCGCAGAGTGATGCGATGATCGAGAGCTTGCGGTTGAGCAACGATTCCTTGACCAGGCAGTTGGTGGAGATGCAGGTCCAGATTCAGTCTCTGGCGGCAGTTGTGGAAGGACAGACTCAGGGAGTGCAGGACCCTATAGGGGGGTCAGCTGCCCCTCCCCCTCCTGCTCCCCTGAGACCTCCAGTGGTGGTGCCAGCAGAGATGGCCTTCATTTCTAAGTTTCAGAGACTTAGCCCTCCTACATATGATGAGAAGGCAGATTTCATGGTCATAGATGATTTGCTGATCTCCATGGAGGAGATGTTCTCGTAGTCCGGTGTTGTAGATGATCAGAGAGTAATGATAGCTGCCTATCAGCTAAAGGGTTTGGCTAAGAGCTGGTGGCTTAGGGAAAAGGAGAGCTTGGTGGCTGGTTGCTCTTGGGAATTATTCAAGGAGATGATGTTGAGGAAGTTCTTGTCTTCGGTCGAGCGCGACCGACTAATGAATGACTTCCTTCACCTGAAGCAGAGGCAACTCACGGTCAGTGAGTACGAGATAGAGTTCAGCAAGTTGAGCCGGTTTGCTCCTGGGTTGGTGAGTCTTGAAGCAGATCAAGTCAAGCGTTTCCTTGGTGGCTTGAGGAGCGAGGTTCAGCAGTTAGCCAGTGCTAATGGATCAGTGACTTATGCAGGGGTTGTGGATGCTACTCTGAAAGTGGAGGCAATTGAGACCGCAAAGAACAGAGGCCAGCAAATGAGGAAGGACAAGAGGAAGTCTGCTGAAGAGAAGAAGCCCCAGGTACTCGATGCTGCTTTGGGTAAGAAGATCAAGGTGGTGTGTAGCTTCTGTGGCCGGTCAGTCCACCCTATTGAGAGGTGTTTCAAGAAGGCGGGAGCTTAGAAGAAGGATCAAGTTCATGCCATTCAAGGTGCTCCTAGGAAGGATGGTTCCTGTTATGTTTGCAAGCGACTCGGGCATGATGCTGCCCAGTGCTGGTCCAAGGATAAGGTATGCTATCAGTGTGTCCAGAAGGGCCATATCAAGACAAGGTGTCCTCAGGTCCAGCATGTTATTCAAGCAGTTCCACTTCAGGCTTTACCTCCGCCTCGGCATGTGGACAAGGGCAAAGGAAAGCTGAACGTGATCTCTTCCGAGGAGGATCAAGGTTCGACTTAGGTCATCTCAGGTTAGTTGTTTTCCTAGCCTGAAAGTTTTTTTTTCCTGGTATGGTTATAGTTTTGTTTTGGTAGTTCCTTAGTTGCTTATATATACTCCTATAGGGAAATTTAAGGTGAAGAACCGCTGGGCGCGTGTTCTGTTCGACTCCGGCGCTACCCACTCGTTTGTGTCTAGAGCTTTTGTAGAGTGGTATCGGTTGATTCTAGATCTAGTTCGTGATATGTTCCGTGTCAAGTTCCCTTCTGGTGTATCTGTGTTGTCAAAAGGATGGGATTTTGGTTGACCCAGAAAAGATTTCTGCAGTGATGAATTGGCATAGGTCGAGCACACCCAAGGAGATTAGGAGCTTCTTGGGGTTGGCCGGATATTATCGAAGATTTGTGGAGGGCTTTTCTACACTGGCAGCGCCCTTGACTAAACTGACGCAGAAGAATGTGGCCTTCATTTGGAGTAAGAAATGCGAGGAGTCCTTTCTGGAGCTAAAGAGGAGGTTGTGCACTGCTCCTGTTTTGACATTGACTACGGAGGGCATGGACTATGATGTATATGTGGATGCCATGCATGTTGGGCTCGGAGGTGTGTTGATGCAAGAAGGGAAGGTGATTGTGTATGGGTCAAGGCAATTGAAGACTCATGAGAAGAACTACCCCAAGCATGATCTTGAGTTCGCAGCAGTGATCTTTGCCCTGAAGCTGTGGAGACATTTACTTTATGGTGCTCAGTGCAAGATCTACACCGATCATAAAAGTCTAAAGTATGTCTTCACCTAGAAGGAGATGAATTTGTGCCAGCGGCGTTTGTTAGAGTATGTGGCCGATTATGATGTGGATATACAGTATCATCCGGGCAAGTCCAATGTGGTGGCCGATGCCCTGAGCCGAAAGACGGGGAAGATCTTTAATCTCATTGTCGATCGTTTAGTGGAAGAGTTCCTCCTGATGGATATTTCCGTGGGACGCTGTGACATGCAGAGCATTTTGGCAATGACAGAGTCGTCTTGGATTGTACTTACCAGGTTGCACCAGAAGGATGATCCGGATCTTCTGCACTTATACTTCAGTACTGAGAGAGGGGAGTTGCTGGATTATTCTATCGATGATGCGGGTGCCTTGAAGTACCGTGACAGGTTTTGCATCCCAGCTGCTGGAGACATCAGGGGTATGATTTGTAGAGAGGCTCATGGATCCAGTGTTTCCTACCATCCAGGATCTACAAAGATGTATCATGGTTTGAAGCAGATTGCCTGGTGGTGTGGATGAAGGGTGATATAGCCCGATTTGTTGCTGAGTGCCACACTTGCAAGCGTGTGAAGGCCGATCATGGAAGGAATGGTGGCAAGTTGACTTCGTTGGAGATCCCTACTTGGAAGTGGGAAAGTATTTCTATGAACTTCATTACGGGCTTGCCGAGGTCTCGTAGAGGTTTTGATTCTGTTTGGGTTATAGTGGACAGACTAACGAAGTGTGCTCACTTTATGTCATACAAGATTGACTATCCGATGAAAAAGATAACAAAGCTGTATCTGAATGAAGTCATCCGTTTGCACAGTGTGCCAGTTAGCATCATTTCGGATCGAGACTCCCATTTTACATCTCGCTTCTAGAGGAGTATGCAAGAGGGTTTGGGTACAGATTTGAGGTATTATACAGCTTACCACCCGCAGACCAATGGCCAGACTGAGCGGGCAAACCAGATAGTTGAGGATATGATCAGGTGCTACATCTTGGACCACGGTGGAGCGTGGGATAAGCGTTTGCGTCTTATGGAATTTGAATACAATAACAGTTACTAGGAGAGCTTGCAAATGGCTTCGTTTAAAGCTTTATATGGGATGCGCTGCAGAACTCCCTTGTTTTGGACCGAGGTCGGTGAGAGGCCTGTGCTGGGTCCGGATGCGCTCAAGGAGATGGAAGTCGCAGTGAAGCTTATTCGAGAAAAGCTTCGTATTGCTCAGGAGAGATATGAGAAGAACGCCAATCGACGTAGGTCTGACTTGGAATTTTTTGTAGGGGACCTTGTGTTTCTTAAGGTTTCCCCGATGGTTGGTGTTAAGAGGTTCGGTAAGAACCAAAAATTGGATCCGAGGTATGTGGGCCCATTTGAGATTGTTGAACGGATTGGCGTGTCAGCATATAGATTTGATTTGCCAGCAAATTTCCCAGGTATTCATAATGTGTTTCATGTAAGCCAATTACGGAAGTGTGTGCGAAGCAGTGGGCAAGTCTTGGATGCTATGGCCCAGTTGGAGCCTAATCTTTCATATGTTGAGGTGCCGGTCCGCATCTTGGATACTCAAGATCGGGTGCTACAGACAAAGTCTATCCCGATGGTGAAAGTTCTATGGAGGAATCAGGATTTGGATAGTGCGACTTGGGAGCTAGAGTCGGCTATGAGGAAGGCTCACCCTCATCTGTTCCCTTGATTTGATTGGTATGCTTATTTCTAGTAGCTATTGTTTTGTTACCTTCCTTCTATAGTAGAACTAGTGTACGTAAAGTTTCGGGACGAAACTTTCTTTTAGGGGGAGTGACTGTAACGTCCCCGATTTTTCTGCGATTATTTAATTCTCATTGGGCATTACGTTGACACATTTCCGGCATGTGCCATTTGTTAGAGCGTGGTTTTAGCTCTTTAGGTTCCTTGTGTGGTTGTTAGCAGCCTTTTTGGCAAGATCCCCTAGCAAGCCGTGTCTGTTTTGGTGACCGGTCGGGCCTCTCAGGGGATGCTTGTGTTTTGGCTTCGGGTAGTGATAACCCGTGTTTTGTTCATCGAAAGTTGATTTCGACTTCGTCGTTGCGTTCGTAGCATAGGTAATTAGCTACGGTTTGAATTTCGTCGGAATCCGAGTTGGTTCGGTTTTCGCGTCGTTTTGATGTATTAATAATAATGGGTGCAATTATTTAATTTATAAAACTTGAATTGAATCCAGTGGATTTTAGATGGCGTTTAGGGCTGAAAAGACGTGTCCATGCTTATGTATATATAGCCTTAAGACAAAAATGAGACTATTCATCGTCTCTTCCCATGAGAGTATAACCGTCGCCTGTTCGAGAGGAAGAAAAACGCCAACCCTGTTACCCTTCAGACGCCGATTCTGGGAGCGTTAGTGGACGTAATTCGGTTCCGAAAGCGAACTTGGAGTGCTCTCGCCTAGACCTTCATTCCTACGGTAAGAAATTGAATTTTCGTGGTGATTCTAAGTGTCTCGGAATTTTGTTTGTTTGATCCTTTTCCGCCATTAAAACCTTAGATTCCTGTTTAGGTGATGTTGCGGCTGGAGCCGAGAGAGAGAGGAAGGGCTGTGCAAGATAAATAGCTGGTATTTGAGGCAAGTGGTGTTCCTACACTTGCCAAGTTTTCTTCTCCTTTTCACGGTCATATTTTCTATAATTTTCCCTGTTTCCCGAGATCGATATTTTTACTCTGTTGTTCCGTGAAAAGCATGTGAATCTTAAACCATAATGCCCCTTTATGTTTCTGTTTGCATTCTCTCAAGTTCCGAAACTCAAATCTTCGGCTGGAGTGCTGCAGTCTTGTTTGTTTTATCAAATGGTTCCCTGTTAAACTCAGTTTGGGTAGCAATTAGCCTATTAGCCCTAGAACTAGTAGCAGTGGGTTTCCATGCTTACTTTGCGAGTAATAGGATCGAATTAGGCTAAAAGGATTGGTTGGAAATGGAGGTGGTTGTACAGGGTTGCGGTGTACTCAACGCAGCCAGTTCTGCGAAGATCGTCGACTTGAGTTCGACGAGGATCGTCGAACTGAGATCGACGATCTCTGGTTGCTTGAGATCGACGAAGATAGTCGACCTATGTTCGACGATGGTCGTCGAACAGAGATCGACAATCTCTGTTTGCCTGAGTTCGGCGAGGTTCATCGAGCTGAGTTCGACAAGGATTGTCGAACTGAGTTCGATGATTTTTGTGTGGCCTCTGCATTTAACGCAAAAATCATCGAACTGAATTCGACAATTTCCTTTGGCCTGCGTTTATCGGAAAATCGTCGAACGGCATTCGACGATTTTTCCCGTGACCTTTGTTCGACGAAAGGAAAATCGTCGAACGACGTTCGACGATTTTTTTCCCCCGTGGCCAGTATTCGACGATTTCCTATGGTCTGCGTTTAACGGCAAATCGTCGAACGGAGTTCGACGATTTCCCGTATCTTGTGTTCGACGAAAATCGTCAAGCTGCGTTTGACGATTTTCCTGTGTTCGACGATTTTCCTGCGTTCGACGATCGTTCCCGCGCTCGACGAAAATCGTCGAGCCCCGTTCGACGATTCCTGTAGGCTGAGATTTATTTCTTTTTCAGTTACTTTTCTTCCCGAGTGATTACCTCCTAGGGGGGATGTCTTGTCGGCCGTTTGTTCTTCCTTTATTTTGAGGGCCGAATCGTGGGTTATGGCAGGTAGTGGGATTTTTGACGCTCTAAAGGAGCGGGATGTTTTGTTTGCGAGCCGTGGCTGCCACTTTTTAGTCCCAGGTACGGGCTGGGTATTGCTGTGGCTGCCACCCTTTTTATCCTAGGTACGGGCTGGGTTTGTGGTGGTTTTGTGCCGACACAGTGAAATTTTATTTTTAGTTGGAACTGTTTTGTTTGGGGGACTGTTTTTGGTCACCAACTCAGGTCTATGTTGTTTACTACTGCCATTAACTCACAAATTAGGATTCTTAGGTTTTTCTTCCTTGTAGAATGCAACATATTGTGGAAAGTTTTCTTGTCTTTTGCCTTGTAGACTCGGTAGAAGATGGGCAGGGCTTGTTGTTGTTGCCTGGTACTTGGCGTACTTTTGCTTACTTTGGACAGTGTTTTATTTTACTGTGTTGTTTACTTACACTCCTGTTCCATTTTGATTTAATTCCCTAATTCAGATTTTCTTGTTTTACGTGCTGAGGTATTCTGTTCTTTTCTGAATGCCTCAGGTTCTGATTAGTAGCCGGGTAGGCGGCTAGATTTGTTGTGGTGTTGCTGATTATCCCTTGAGTTGTAGGGATCTTTCTCTTGCTGTTGTGAGGTAGTTTTTCTGGTTTTCTTACAGACATACATGCTTGCCAGTGGGTTCGTATCAGTTTGTTGACGCCCACTAGTAGTTTTACCTTATGATACTGGATATGTTTCTTTTACTGCTACTTTTCTGGAGATAGTCTACTTGCTCTTGGGAATTTTTATGCTAGGTTGCTAGTTATTTTTAAACCTAAAACACTATAATAAGTAAATCTCATGATCAGCATGTTTATAAAAACTCATACACTACTTTCCAAGTAACGTAAAAAGATCGTTTTCCAACTTATAATATAAAATAAATCTAGAGTCTTGCGTAGTATAAGTGGACCTCGGGGGGGGACACTTATGCACTCTCATAGGATGTCAAATATAAAAAAGGTATTTTTCGCTGCGTATAAGTATAATTTTTAAACTGTGGACTAGGTGATCCACTGAGCCGAGGGATACGACCTTTAAAAATATAACTGATTTTTCTAATCTTTAAACTTATGAATTTTCATAGTCTAGTTAGATGGTGTTCTCCTAAGCGTTGACAATTATCCCCTGCTCGACGTGGCATCACAACACGTGTTTCTCTTACTCTGATACTTCTTAATTTCGGAGAAAATGCGGGTTGTGACATCCACAAATCCCCAAAGCCCAAACTTAGGGCATGTACTTGGATCCTATGGCAAATCTACCCCAATCTGCCCCAAATTCCATGTGAGTGTGTCTAACATCATGTCAAACCAGTGGCCCAAGGTTCAGCCTCTGTTGAGGTGATTTGACCACTGAAACCCATAAGGAACACTTTGACCTAAATACCCCCTTTAGGCCAAGGGTAGGGTTTACAGAAATTCAACCCAAAAAATCTCCAAATGAGATGGAATTTTATACAGAGCCTTATGATGACCCCCAGGACCACTCACCAAAATTTGGGAGAGCTTGGAGGTCATTAGGTCCTCTAATTAAATTACCCTAAGATTATTAAATAATTTAAAAAACTATAAAAAAATTATCTCCACAAATTCCAATTTTTGGATATGTTCTAGATATAGGTAAGAATAGCCCTATCAAAAATTTCAAGTCATTTGGATGGCTGGATTGATGGGGGCACTCAAAATAGTCTCTAGTCTACCCTATGTATAGTCCTCACCAAAATGAGTGCTCTGGTCAAACAACTTACCCAAATGGGTTGAAACAAATTTTAAAATAAATAGACCCTTGGAGATACAATTTTTGTATTGATCATTTTTTCTGAAACAACGCCTAGGTATTTTTAAAATAATTACTAAGATGACTGATTATTAAGGGCAAAAAATACATTAATTATAATATATACAGTTTGATCTTGCACAGATCTTGACGCAAATTTGACGGTTGCCAGTTATCTTCTTCCTCCAGTCGACGAGTGAGATTTACCCGACTTGGAGAATCTTCCAACCCTATTTCCCGGCCACCCGACCACCTCCCTGGCTGGCTATCGCCACCACCACCTCCATTGAGGTGGGTGCTATAGCCGGGCGGCGGCACGACCGCCAGATGGGCGGATTCCGGCGATCCCGACAATGCATTTTTTCCCGAAAAACAAGGAAAATGAAAGCTTTGGTCGGGCTCAATTAAGCCCGATTCTTATCCCTATTGAGTCCTATGATCTACCCACGGAAGAAGGAGCAGGGGAGGACCTGTTGGGAGGGCTAGAGGTGCGTTGATCTCCGATTTGCCATGGTGGTGGTGGCGCCGATCGATTTTCTGCAATAGTATAGTCAAGTGCCTCGAATCCTCCAGGTAAAGGCTGTAACCTTCTCCCCTCTGCCTGGTGATGCTTTTAAGATCGCTAATTGAGGATGGGGAAGGATGTAATTCCAATGGCCATGAATGACCATTAAAGGCCATTTTCGTTTTCAGCCATTTGAACGGCTAAGCCACTCCATTGTTCAGCCACCTCCTGAAAACCCCTCCCCAACCTACAAGGAGTAAAGGCCCATCAGGGTGGGGGGGTTTTGAAACCTCCATGACCATAATGGCCATTAAGGTCCATTTTCTCTCTCCTCAAAACATGAGTAACTCCTTCCTTTGCTCTCCTGGTCATCATTATCTGAATTTGGTGGGCCCAAAATGTGTCTCTCCACTTCCTTAGACTAATGGGCCACGCCACTTGGGCTTAGCCCATTTGAATTGGTCTAGGTTAACCGAAGTTGGCAACTTTGACCCACGAGTTGACTTTGGCCAACATGATCATTTGGGTTGAGCCCAAGGGATCCTTGGTGACCTCTTGGCTTCCCCTAATATCTAGGAAGGGTTGTGTAGGGTTGACTTGGCACCTTGGTGGTCACTTGCCCCTTAGTTTTGACACTTTGACCACTTTAGGGCTAGGGTTGACCTGGGACAACTTAGCCTCTAAGGTTGATCCCAATGGGTCTTCGTGACCCCATTGACTTCACCTTACATCTAGGAATTCCTAGGTAGGGTTGGTTGGACACATTAGGGGCACATTGCCCTTAGTTGCAGTACCTTGCCCAATTTAGGCCTAGGATGATCCTAGGCCAACTTGGCCACCCTGGGTTGATTCCAATTGACCCTTAGGACTTTAATGGACCTTCCAATAGGTTGGTGAGGTTGTGGTGGGGTATTGGAGTCATGGTGAAGCTGCATGATCATCTTAAACTAGTGTTTAGAAACCTACTATTTGTAGACCATAGTGATCTCACCTACATTCCTAGGTCCACTTGGTGTTCTTGGGCTTCGCGGGGTTTTGTCATGACCTAGTCATGAAAAAACAACTCCTAGGGGTCTAGTTGTCTGAGGGGATGTTACAAATCCCAATATATAAGCAAAAACTTTCGACCTCGAAACTAAAGTTAGGCATACAGGGTTTCAAGTATGAGAAATAAATTGTAACATCCCGAGAGGTTGTAAGGAATACCTGACTGAAAAGCTCCGGGTACTTTTGTTGCATCAAATCTTGTGGCTCCCATGTGTGCTCCTCCTGCCCAGATTCCTCCACAAGACCTTGACCATCGTGACCTTCTTGCGTTGCAGGACCCACATCCCAGTATCGTCTATCCAAATCAGCTCCAGGTGCACCAATCGATCAGAAGCTATAGGCATATCTGTAGTCGTAATCTACTACTCTGACCGAAGTAGAGCTCTCCTCAGGAAGGAGACATGAAAGACGTCGTGTAAACCCGCTAGCTCTGGCAGTAGCTCCAGTCTATAAGCCAAGGGGTCGATCCGTTCCAGGATCCTGTAAGGCCCCATGTATCTTGGGCTGAGATTCTTTCGACCACGCACCCGCGAGACTCCATGCATCGGTCGTATCTTCAAAAATACCCGGTCTCCTACCTGAAACTCTACCTGACGATGCTGAGCGACGTAATACTTAGTCTGCCTGCTCTAGGCCTACAACATCCTATCTCGTATTAATCGAACTTGATGATCCGTATCCTCGACAAACTCCGAGCCCAGTGCCTTCGGATCCTCATCCTGGATCCAAGACAAAGGAGTACTGCATCTCCGACCGTATAATGCCTCATAAGGGGCAATGCCAATGCTAGACTGGTTGTTGTTGTACTAGAACTCAATCAATGGTAGTTGCCTCTCCCATGGCTCTCTGCGGTCAAGTATGTAAAGTCGCAGTAAATCCTCCAGGGTCCGATTGGTGCGCTCTATCTGTCCATCCGTCTGATGGTGGAAGGCAGTACTAACAGTCAGCTGTGATCCTAAATAATCTTGAACCGCCATCCATTCCTTAGACGTGAATCGTCCATCACGATCGGACACTATCGTCCTCAATACTCCATGGTATCAAACGAAATACTCCACAAACTTCCGTACCAAGTCACCCACCGGAGCGTCCTTCCTGATAGGTAGAAACCTGGCCACCTTCGTCAATCGGTCGATGATCACACATATCGAGTCATTCCCCACATGAGACCGAGGAAGACCATGTATGAAGTCTATGGCGATGTCGTCGAACTTCCACTCCGGCACCGGAAGTGGCTGTAATAATCCGGCCGGGTTTCTACACTCCGCCTTCATCAACTGAAAATCCTTGCAGTGGGTCACAAAGTAGGTAATATCCCTCTTCATGCTTGGCTAGTACATTATCCTCTTCAGGTCAGCCATCATCTTGGTGATGCCTGGGTGCACCGAGTACTTGCTGTAGTGAGCCTCAGTCATGATGTCCTCTCGAATTCTACCCCCAGATGGTATGTATACTCTGCCTCTGAAGCATAGCAGTCCGTCGCTCTCTGTATATTCCCCAGCCATGCCTGCCTCCAATGTCCTGAATACTGGCTCCAGCTTGTCATCCCTTCTCTATTCTGCTCTGATATGATCCTGAATGTCATCGGTAGCAACCATCGATGACAGGTACTCCTAGTATAGCTCTGGGTGACCCTTAGACACCAGAGATATCTGCATCTTCTCTAACATCTGCACCAACTCCATGGCCATCAGCTGAAGTCCTGCTCCTGAGGTAGTAGCCTTCCGGCTCAGCGCATCCGCCACCATGTTTACCTTCCCTGGGTGATAGTATATCGTGTACTCATAATCACATAGGAACTCCAACCATCGTCTCTGGTGAACATTCAACTCCTTCTGCGTATCAACATATTTCAGATTCTTGTGATCCAAAAATATGTCGCAGTGCACACCATAGAGGTAATACCGCCAGATCTTTAGAGCAAACACTACTGCTCCCATCTCCAAGTCGTGAACAGGGTAGTTCTGCTCATGCTTCTTCAGCTGCCGTAAGCCGTATGCTATCACATGACTATGATGTATCAGTACAACACCCATCCCCTGAAAAGACGCATCAGCATACACCTGGAAGCCCTCCTTCCTAGATGGAACGGCGAGGATTGGGGCTGACGCAAGCCGACTCTTCAACTCCTGAAAGGCCGCCTCATACCGCGACATCCAAACGAACGGAGTGTCCTTCTTCGTCAAAGAAGTGAGTGGGAAGGCTATCTGAGAAAATCCCTGCATAAACTTCCGGTAGTATCCGGCCAATCCCAAGAAACTTCAGACATCCGTGGTCGTCTTCAACTGAGGCAAGTCTCGCACTGTTTGAATCTTTGCGGGGTCTACTGCCAGTCCCTCTCCACTGATAATAAGGCCTAAAAAGGCCACCTCTGTCAACCAGAACTTGTACTTGTTGAACTTGGCATATAACTGGTGCTCCCAAAGCTTCTCCAGAGTTAAGGCCAGATGTTGTGTATGCTCCTCCTTCATCATTGAATAGATGAGGATGTCATATATGAATACTATGACAAACCGGCCGAGGTACAGCTCGAACACCCAGTTCATCAAGCTCATAAATGCCGATGGTGCATTCGTGAGCCCAAAGTGCATCACGGTAAACTCATATAGCCCGTATCTACTGCTAAAGGCTGTCTTTAGGATATCCTCCTCCTGAATGCGCAACTGGTACTAATCTGACCTCAGACCTAACTTTGAGAACCAGTGGGCTCCCTCCAACTGGTCAAACATCTCATCAATCCTCGGCAAAGGATAAGTGTTCTGGACCGTCAGCCTATTCAGAGCCCTGTAGTTGATGCATAATCAGAGCATCCCATCCTTCTTCTTGACGAACAACACCGGAGCTCCCCATGATGAAGCGCTTGGCCGGACAAATCCAGCTTCCACTAGATCCTGCAGCTAGCTTCAAAACTCCATCAACTCCTTCGAGGACATCCGATAGGGAGCTCTAGATAATGGCTTAGCCCCCGGCACGAGCTGTATTTGGAAGTCCTCCCGATGCGGTGGTAGCCCTGGCAGCTTCTCTAGAAACACGTCAGAAAAATCCCATGCCACCAAGATATTTGGAATGGAATCCTTGTCCTCGGCCATCTCGAACAGCACTTGATAGACCTCATCTCCCTGCAGGTGGGCCTTGACGGCCTATACGGATGATAACAAGAGCTGGGAGGTTGATCTAATACCTTCGATGACAACATAGGAATCCCCATACCTCAATGCGATCCTCTTTGACAGGCAGTCGATCTGGGCATGGTTCCAATGCAACCATGTCATGCCCAGGATCAGATCGAAGGCTGGTATCCTTAGGATCATTGCTGGTGCTTCGAATTTCTTTCAGCCGATGTCCACCTCCATGTTGTAGTGGGTAGAGGTGAATAACTCCTATCCATTGGGTAGACGCACCCTCACGGTCAAGCCTGTGAATCGCTTCACGCCTTGTAGTCCTTCCAAGAAGGCTTCCGACACGAATGAGTGCGAAGCACCCGTATCTAATAACATATAAGCGGGCTTGCCGCCGACGAAGACTATGCCTGGGGTAGTTAAATATTTTAGAAATTTACTTATGGTTTTCCTTCCTAGTTCTAACAATTCTATATCCATGAGTCTAGCTCTTTATTAAAGAAAAGAACTTAAAATTACTATCTTACCTCTTATCACTTGTTCCGATTTCCGAGGTTGAGCCAGATACAAGGCATACAGTTGCCCTCTATCCAGTCCGCGGACTCCGCCCTGGAATCCCCGTCCTCGGCCTCATCCTGAACCTCCAAACTACTGAGCAGGCGGTGCAGCTGGTGATGCTGGTAGGGGTGCCCCCCTCATGGGTCAGTTTCTCTGGATATGCCCTACCTGATGACAATTGTAGCACTTGGGTGGGGGAAATGCAATACCCCCAGGTCTCTGTATCTCCCGCATCTGGAGAGGTTGAGGAGCCATTACCACCGGCTCCCTCGGCATTTGTCACACCTCTTGATGTGGTTGATCCTCTGCACTTCTCCCATCTCTCCCATCAGCAATGCGCCCCCTTCACTGATCATTTCTTGCTCCACGTCCCTGATCCTCAGTTGGCCTCTTCTGGCCTTGTGTCGTGTTCCAATCTACCTCAATCCTCTTTGACATCTCCAACATCCGAGGTATAGGCCCGTCGGATATGAATAAAAGAGCCTCTCTCAATTCCTATCGCAGACCCTTATAGAACCTCTTGATGTACTCTGCCTCATCCAGCTGATAGGAGTCCGCAAACTGAGCTAAATGATTGAACTCTCGGTGGTACTCCACCACCGTCTTGTTGCCCTGCCTCAACTGTAGGAACCTGTCTTCCAGCTCCTCTCCTGACGACTGTTTAACGAAGTGCTCCAATAAAGCAGCCCTGAACTCCTCCCAAGTAATATAAGCAACCTCACTATCTGCAAATGTCATGTCCAGCAGTGTCTTCCACCATCTCTTGGCATGGAACTCCAAGCAAGAGACCGCCAAAGTCACGAAGGGGGTCTTATGCCCAGAATAGCCGCCTAGCGGTAGCATTAGCATACAGGCTAACTTGTACCACAAGATGCATATTCTACCGGCTACAACCAATATCAACACATATTCCAACCAAACCAAAATATAATAAAGATAAGTCAAATCCACACAAAGTATATAAGTCCAAAGTACATCAAAATAGAGAAGCTAAAACATGCCTCTACAATATCAGAGTACAACTATAAAATTGCGCAAACGGGCTACATTAGAGTCGCTCAACACTCACATCCGTAACCGACGGTAGCGACGACACCGTCACATAGAGCCCGATCGTCCTGGCCTGGATGTCCTGCTGCAAAGTCTGCGGCTGCTCTACCTACGGGGAGACCTCCTAAAAAGGAAGACGTAGCAACCGTTAGTCGAAAAGACTAAGTGGTTTCACATCCGCTCCCCCGGCGACTCCTTGGCACCGGGCGGAGAAAAGATCAAGGGTACACAGTATAATAAATAGTATAAACAGGTACAAGAAGGTGGTAATGGTACAATAAGATTAACAACAATTTATCTAGCAGTTCTACAAGAGTTATATCAATCATCAAGTACAAGAAACTACAACAAGAATGTAACTTAACTTATAAGGAAGCCCATACAAGATTATAAGTTAAGGATCAGTTTTCATAAAGTAACTCATCGTATAGGAGTGCCCATACAAACTTATATGATGAGGAACTTGTTGTGCAATGATATGAAATGGTATGTATGCTATGCAATGACTCACCCATAATCACACACATGCAATTGCATACTATGGCCCAGCGGGGGTCTCGGGTAGATGTGCACCGAGAACACAGCCCCGAACTAACCTTGTGTGACCCGGAAGGGGCCTCAAAAGAAAGAACGAGGACCCAGCCCAACCGTTCACTTGGCACGGAAGGGGCCCCAGGACGTGAACACCGAGGACACAGCCAAACCACCCAAATTCTAACTGTCAACTCCCATCGGTGAGACGATCAACGAGCCTGTAGACCTGCCACACTATCCTTAACCCAAGATTATGACACTATATGTTGACTCACATCGCATGCAATTCCACATCACCGTGGCATGGAAGGGGCCTCGGAAGTACGCACGAGGACACAGCTCAACCATCCAACCTTGACTCATCTTTTTGCATTCCCAACTAGTGACGGTAAACACCGCACTTACATCCTTCCACAATGCTACCCGTAGGGAGACGAGACTCTAAGCATTGTACTACTAGATTCAATCCGCTATTCAACATTCACATGGACATAGGTTATCCTCCTACATGTCATCCCAAATGATCTCAACACAAAGCTAACGAGATGCGCATTTACATTAAATTGCCATTTGCTATCAAATCATTCCGTTTAATTATGCTTGCTTCACGATTTCGTTATATGGAATCTAAATAATAACTTCATCATTCATAGCACTACGGTGGTTAGCATAAAAGAGTTCACCCTAACTTCAAATTAATTGCAACGTTGAATCCACCAAGTCAAATCCATGTTATATAAACCCAGAATATAAGTGCAGAATAAATCTGGACAGCAACTTCGACCGGAGATTCACAAAGCTACAGGAATCCGGTAAAGAAGTGTAACCCCTCGATAGAAAGGTCCTTCCATGAGTTACAACTTTCATATTCTGACTACAACACAAATTTGATGGAATCCTGTTTGAAATTGGCTTCAACATCCGCTGCGTATAGAACATAATTTCTGTATGCAGGGTTTGCCAGATGTCGACTTCGTTCAAACTTTCTTGTGGCTACAAACTTCACCTTAAGTCGTGCAACCATTCGTTGGAAAGGTATTTTTAAGGGTTTCAACATTCGTGTTTAGTTGAAAGCCCAGATCTGAACATAACACACCTGAAACTGGCCAAGAAGCTCGCTGCGCGCAGAACACAGATTTTGCATGCATCTTAAAGAGGAATGAACGACATCAGTTCATCTTCCTCCTCAAGTTGGTCTTCCAAAATCACACCAAAAATTCCTCCTCCCATATTCACCCTCTTGAGGCCATGATTCTTCACGAAACCATCACCCACCTTCACATAGAAGGTTGGAGAGGTTGAAGACACAACTAGCCTTAGAGCACAAGCCCTAGTACGGCCTCTTCCTAGAGAAATCACCAACTCGCTAGTCAAGACTCTTTTGAGTCGACATCTCACCTAGATATCTTTAGATCTAGCACCAAAGGAGAGGGTAGGAAGCTCACTTCATTTCCTGCATTCCCACTATTTCCGGCCATGGATCCTGTAACTCTTCTCGGCGACATCTTCATCTTCACGACGACGGCGGTTCTCCTCCTCTTGGACTTGCTCCAGCAGTTTTCCCTCTCTACAGAAATTTCTCTCAGGAAAAAGGTTGGAATGAAGATTGAAAAGGGCTAGGGTTTTCACAACCCTTATATATGAAAATTGACACGGGTAGGGACACGCCCGTGTCTCTTCCCATTTCATACATTTCGTCAATCTCGACATGATCTTTCGAGTTCAACTCGACACACCGACACACGGGTAGGGACACGCCTGTGTCTCTAACCGTGTCATACATTTTGTCGATCTCGACACACTTCGTCGATCTCGACATGCTTTGTCGATTTCAACTCGACAAACACGCACACACGGGTAGGGACACACTCGTGTCTCTACCCGTGTCATACATTTCGTCGATCTCGACACACTTTGTCGAGTCCAACTCGATCCACACACGGGTAGTGACATGCCCGTGTCTCTACCCGTGTTAGACACTTCGTCGATCTCGACACACATCCTCGATCTAGACACACTTCGTCGAGTCCAACTCGACACACATACGGGTAGGGACACGCTCGTGTCGCTACCCGTATCACTTCACACGGGTAATGACACGCCCGTGTCACTACCCGTGTCCTTCTTTAGACATACTCAAGTCATCGACTCGAGAGCTGGCCTCTCCCACACGGGTAGGGACACGCCCGTGTCACTACCCGTGTCCTATGCTTGACTGATTTCTCCTCCTATTTACAAGTACAACCCAGTTGCCAGCACTCCCCGAGCCCAAGTCAGCTCTCCTAACTCAAAAATACACACTTAGTGCGAATCGAGACGTTATAAATCTTATAAACAAAATAAAAGATTTCGTCCCCGAAATCAGGCTAAGGCTATGAGAGAAAAGCATGACAGAAGGTAAAATATGCTTTTAAACAAAATTTACCTTGGGGAAATAATTTCGGGTAGCATTTTTTGCATCATGTCCATCAGATCCCATGTATATTCCTCCTTCCCATTATTAGACCATAGCACCTTCAACAAGGGAATACTTTTGCGGTGCAATATTCTTGTCTCATTATCTACGATCCGCACTGGCTCTAGTCGTACAGACCTATCAGACATCACAGTACCATCGGTTGTGGGGATGTTTTGATCGGGCCGCAACAGTGCCTTCTGAAGCGACGAAACATGGAACATAACGTGGAGGTTCTCTAGCTCGGACGGTAACTCCACCTGATAGGCCAACGGGCCAATCCTTTCCAATATAGTATAAGGCCCAACATACCTTGGACTGAGCTTTTTCACACCACGCAAACGTGACACTCCATGCATCGGTCGGATTTTCAGGAAGTCCTTATCACCCACTTGAAACTCCACCATCCGGTGTCTTGAATTATAATACTTCGCCTGCCGACTTTGAACCTCCAACATGCGATCCCGTATCAGTCTTGTTGGATCCCTAGTTGATTTGGGCTATGTTCACTGACTTAGGATGTGACCAATCATGTATAGACAGGGTCAATTTGTGTCCTAGAGTCTAGGTTAAGTCCTTAGGCTCAACTTCGAATGGACCAGCTTTCATCAAGACCCTCAGAGACTCCAAACTCACAAGTTTTCAAGGCTAAGTAAAGTGAGTTCGACGTTCGTCGAACTTAGCTCGACGAAAGGAATTCTTCGCTTGACGATCGTGAGACAATTCTTAGTGCTTAGCTCGGCGATCTATGTTCTATGTTCGACCAAATCTCAGTTTCTACATCAAGCCAAAGTCAGAAGGACTTCAAATTTTTCTAAGTCCAGCTTCATGCTTCGGTTGACGAATTATATTCTGAGCTCGACGAACTTGGACTTCAAGTTCACAACATCTCAGGTCGACGAAGTCAGCTTCTCAGGTCGACGAATGCTATTCTCTACTCGACGATTTTTGCACTCAGAGAATCTGTGTCGACACTTAGGGTTTGTGTCGACACAAGTCAACTTGTGTCGACACCAGGATTTCAGTCGACACTAACTTTTGTCGACACCAGGATTTTAGTCGACACCAGCTTCTGTCGACACCAGAGGATTTGTGTCGACACCAAGATCAATCTGTCGACACCAGCTTATGTCGACACAGCATGTCAGCAGATGCAGGATATTTTGTCTAAGTCCAGAACTTTTCTCAGGTCGACGATTTTGTTTCTCAGCTCGACGAATGAAGAATGTCATGTCTGTTAGATGAATGAAGATTGTCTAGTCGACGAACTCTCTCAAGCTCAGCTCGACGAACTCAAGCTCAGCTCGATGAACACAAGTTTAGCTCGACGAATTGTGTCCTGCGTTCGACGAATCCATATTAGGTTTTCTTCAAGTTCCCGTCCCGTTTCTTGGCGCTGATTCCCGAACATTTAATGCCAGATCTTCTCGGAATGTTACCGTTAGAACGCGCATTGACTATGGACGATTACATGCTGTTTTTCTAGGGGACAGTTAGGAAAGTCATTGATTGCTGATTCTTTCCAAGGCCGACTATAATTACTGCTCGACATTCAAAAGTTTGAATATTTTTTTTCCTCAGTCAGTTAGAGAGACATACAGATACACAGAAAACAGAGACACAATAAGAGAACAGAATCAAGCAGAGTTCAAGAATTACAGTACAAAAAAAACTCAAAAGTTGCAGAAGAACAAACATTCTCAAAGCTAAAGTTCTTGACTGCAATCAGACCAGAGGACTTTTGGAGAAGAAGAAGAACAACTAAATTCAATCAAGAGTCTTCTCTCTATTTACAGGATAACTTCAAAGGACAGCAATCAAACAATTTGTCAAACAAGTTCCTGAAGCAGTTTTGGTCCAGACATTCTAGGTCATTGAAGGCCTATCACCCTGAAGCAGTGCTCCAGCATTCCTGACCAATTCAAGATCTCAGGGGGAGCAAGAGCTGCTGTCACAACCCGCATTTTCTCAACGCTAAAATCATATCAGAGCAAGAGAAAACACGTGTCGTGATGCCACGTCGTGCAGGGGATAACTGTACACATTCAGGAAAAACCCCAGACCTTAGATTTTTAAGGAAAACCATAGATTAATATGAAAGAAAACCATTTATATTTAATGGCCGTATCCCTCGGCATGGTGGATCAGCTAGTCCACAATTAAAAGTATATTTATACGCAGCAGAAAATACTTTTGTTCAATTAAGTTGACACCCTAAATGAGCATAAGTGTCCCCGAGGGACGACTCATGGTATGCACGACTCTAAAGTGAATATAGTATATATGAAAGATAGTCTTTTACGCTAAGAAAAACTAGTGTCTTGGTTTTATAAATATGTTATGCATGAGATACATATAGTAATGCTTTTAGGGTTTAAAATATCTAACGGGCAACCTAGCATAAATCCTTCCCAGAAGCAAGTAAACAACCACAAATAGGCAGAAATAGCAGTTTAAATTCATACCCAGCTTCGCAAGATGCCACCAGTGGGTGTCAACAACCTGACACAAACCAACTGGTGAGTATGTATGTCCATACAGAAAGGTAAGGAACTACCTCACAAAATCGGGGATCAACTATCTCGGCTACCCAAGACGTCAACAACACGCCCCTCCAAAGAACTAGCCGCTGAACTGGCTACAACCTGGACCTGAGGCATTCAAGAAAAGAACACCTCAGCAAGAAAATAATCAAAAAGGTAAATAAAGCATTAGATTTATGAGCAAAAAGAAGGGTTTACCAACCCGGCAACAAACTGCTATAAGCAAAAGAAAGGGCATGACAGTAAGAAAAGAGCACTGTCTAAAGCACAGCAAAGCACACCCAGTGCGAGCAATAAAAGCAATATGCCCTAAAAGAGAGTCTGCAACAGCAACAAGAAATATGCATATATGCCAAAAGAGGAAGAAAACATGAACAGGAAAGGGACTAACAGTCCTAACATGTGGGTAAATGGCAGTGGTCAAAACATGGATCTGAATACATAACTGATGAATTGTACATATACGTATTTTTGTGCACTTTAATTTAGTCGTTTTCATTTATTTTCGTCATTTTTACTTATTTTTGTTCAATAAAATTCTCCTCTTCTTGTAAATTTACTACTAACTTGTTTTATTTTATTTTGCAGAAAAATTTCAAAATCTGCCAAAATTGGCCAGTACACGCCCGTGACAATTTGGTCACGCCCGTGACCGGGCAGTGACATTGCATTTCCCGTGAAATCGGATGATTTCTGAAGTAAAAAGCTTGACACGCCTAGTGTCACGCCCGTGTCACCCGACACGGGGCGTGACCCATGCCCGTGTCCTCTCCTCTCGACACTTTTCGCTCGACGATCGTCGAGTGTCGACACCAACAGTCACGCCCAGCGACACGCCCGTGACCTAGGGCGTGACTTAATCTCAGCTCGACAATTTCAACTCGACACTTTCCACTCGACGATTGTCGAGTGTCGACACCAACAGTCACGCCCAGCGTCACGCCCGTGACCTGGGGCGTGAGCTTTCTAGCTAGCCCGACAAGATGCTGCCAAAGACTTTCGACGCAACCCGCGCCCGGTTCTACCTCCCCGACACGCCCAGAGTCACGCCCGTGACCTGGGGTGTGACTGCCGCGAACTCAGCCCGAAGTCAACTTTCGTGTCCAATCGCCGGCCGCCTTCATGAATTGTACTGACACGCCCCCCCTACACGCCCGTGACCTAGGGCGTGTACTTAGAATTTTTTGCTTATAAATTGCCCATTTCTGTAAGGTCCAAGGGTTCAGATTTTTGGGCCATTTTAGTGTCTTTTTGTGGGCTGCATCCGTGATTTCCTTGCTATGTAAGGAGATTTCTTTCCCCTTTTTCTTTCAATTTTGTCTTTGCTTTAGCATTGTCTTTGTAATAGCTTGTAATAGTTTCCTTTAATCAATAAAAATGTTAGATTTTCTCTTCATATTTGGCTTTGGAATGAACACTTGTGCCCAATTTCCTTCTCCTTTTTATCCTTGGTTTCATCTTTGTTCTTCATTTATGAAAAGTGTGTGTGTGTGTATGAGTGTAACTTATTTACTTTACATGCTTTTAATTTGTCTCATGATAGGTTTTGTTAGAAATTTATGAAATGATGAATTAGCCTTCTCTTTTTCTTCATGTCTTCTTTTAATGTTTTCAACATCTTCACTCTTATGAATGTGTAAAAGAGTTACTAAAGTATTTTTGATTTTTTTTACTTAGCTTTATTTTAGGATGAAAACCCTTTTTGTTCTTTCTCTTTTCATTTCAACTTTTTTAGCACTTTTATGAAATCATAGGAATGAGAATGTTGAAATTTTAATAGTCCAAAAACTTTGGTTTTTAATATGTTTTGAAAAACTTTTGTCTTCTAAAATTATAATTTCTTCTTTTTATTTGTTTTTGGCAAAACCTAAGCATGAAAAAGTAAAAGTTTTAATTTTTAGGTAGCTTTCATTTTGCTTTTAATTTGTGTGTGTGAGTGTTTGAGAATAAATATTTTGATGCTTTGATTCAAATTTTGTAGAGTGTGTGAGTGTAGGTGTTAAATTTTAATGCTTTCTTTTAATGCTTTGTTCAAATTTTGTAGAGTGTGTGAGTGTAGGTGTTAGCTTTATTGCTTTCTTGAAATTCATATGGAGTGTGTGTGTTTGTGTGTATTTATTTCCGCCTACTCGTTAAGAGTTAAATGGCGCATCGTTTTCATTTTCAGTCCTACTCGTTTGAGTAGGACTTGTTATTTTCTTTCTTTATTTTTCCGCCTACTCACTTGAGTTAAATGGCCGGACTTTATTTTCAATCCTACTCGTTTGAGTAGGACTTGCAATTTTCTTTCTTTATTTTTCCGCCTACTCACTTGAGTTAAATGGACGGATCTTTATCTCCCTGTAAATATTTGAGAAAGCTCTGTAATCGCATTTATTTTCTCCTACTGATTTGAGTAGGGCTCACTTTCATTTCAGTCCTACTCGTTTGAGTAGGACTTGCAATTTTCAGCTGTTATTTACCGCCCCCACTCGTTTGAGTGGGACTCGCATTCGCAAATTTTAAATATGCAAATTTCTTTTATGTGTAACTTAGTTTCTGTTTAATGTATAATTTGGAGTGTGCGTGAGTTCTTGTTTTATCTAACTTTTCAGTTTTCTAAATGTTTGTTATTTTTCTTGTGTCCCCTTCTTATAATCATTAGCGTTTAATTTCGAACTCGCGCCTCATCTAAATTATAAAGCCGTCCCCATACCGATGTGTGGCTAATCACTATTAGCCTCGGCATCGAAGAGCATTGGGACATTTAAAATGATTTCTAATAATTGAAGCTCTTTATTTTCATTTTAATTTAAGGACTTAAGGTTTACCCCGGGTTTACGACGCGTAGGACCACATATTGATGTGTGGGCCCTATTTTCGTAGTCCTTATGCTAGCTAGCCGAGAGGACGTGCATATGGACCGATCACCCCGGGGTAAATAGAGTTGCGTGCATACCCTCGAAAGAGGACAAGCGTAATTCTACCGGATTGGGTTCCCCACCCAATAGCGGGGTTCTTAGCGTAAAGCGGGCGTTAAGATGAATCCTTCGTCGGACTAACGTTCAGTCGAATAGTCTTAACGTTTAGGTGAGCGATATCCCTATAGCTAGGTGAGCTCACATTTGTGGAACCTCCACGGCCAAGTTGCCTTATTATTAATTTGAAAACTAAGTCCTATAATTATTAAAAATTGTTTTAGTCTTAATCCGATTCGATGCCGAGCGTTAACCCTTCATCGAATATTTTCTAAATCATTTTTTCGCTCCTTTGCTTTTCAGTCTTTAGTTAATTAAAAAAAATCCACCTTACTTTCAGTAAAATAATAGTCCTCCCGGAGGAGTAAGAATAGTCAACGCGACCCCGAGAACAATACGACCTCGGTATTCCCCCGAATATCGAGTACTACTTGCGATAGGTGCACTTGCCTACCCTAGCATGCCCGCGGCGATCGACTCACCGAACCAACCACAGTAAGAGTCTGTTCGCGGGCGCATCAAGTTTTTGGCGCCGTTGCCGGGGAATCTGTCTTTTCGAGTTGCTATTTCGAATTCCGGAGTCTATTACTTTTACTTATTTTCTATAAACTAAAAAAAAACACTAAAAACTTTATTTTTAAAAAAAAGAGTTTATTTTGTTTTATTTTTGTTTGGGTGTATGACCCGTGGACAACCCTCCGAGTCTGAAGATTTTGACTTCGACCCTGAGATCGAATGCTCTCTTGCCCGTATTCGATCTCAACGCTGAAATCCTTCTTTAGATCCCGAGGAATCTATCGGAGAACCTACTGTTGTACTTATGGCCGCGCCTAACCTTCCCCCAGCGGCCGAGCGTACTATGTCTTATTACGCCCGGCATAACCTGGATGATTCTGGGTCGAGTATTATTCGCCCTGCGGTGGCGAATAATAATTTTGAAATAAAGTCGAGTGTCATTCAAATGGTCCAAAACGCCGTGCAGTTCGATGGAATGCCGGATGAGGACCCGAATGTCCACTTGTCCAATTTCTTGGAGATATGCGACACCTTCAAGATTAATGGCGTCACTGATGACGCCATTCGCTTGCGCTTATTTCCTTTTTCCCTTAACTCCAAAGCCAAGGCGTGGTTGAATGCCCTCCCGCGAGGATGTATCACCACGTGGGCTGAGTTGACAGAACAGTTCCTAACGAAGTACTTTCCGCCCGCAAAAACTGCAAAGTTGCGGGCGGACATTTCTTCATTTGTGCAAAATGATCTTGAGTCTCTATACGAGACTTGGGAACGGTTTAAGGAATTCCTCCGCCGTTGCCCGCACCACGCGCTGCCAACGTGGTTGCAAGTTCAAATTTTTTATAATGGGCTGAATTTTTAGACGCGTCAAATGATTGACGCGGCTGCCGGGGGTACTCTAAACAACAAAACCCCCGAGGCCTTCCAGGCTTTATTCGAAGAGATGGCTATGAATGCCTATCAATGGAACGTCCCGCGGGGACGCCCAAAGCCGGCGGCTGGTCTTTTTGAAGTGGATGCCACTGCTCTCTTGACCCTTCAAGTTGAAAGGTTAACAAAGCAAGTGGCGGAGATGTCTGCTGCCTCCTCCACTCCGAATTGTTTTATTCCCCCTAACGTCTGCGTAGCTGAAGAGTTCGTGGACTTCATGGGAAATTCGGGTCGTCCTCCCTTCAACCCCAACAACAACCCTTATAGTAATAACTATAATCCGGGTTGGAGGAATCACCCCAACTTCAAGTGGAGCAACCCGAATAATGCTAAGTGTCCCCCTATTTCTTATGCGCCTGGATTTCTTCCTCCTCCTCCTCTTCCGAAACCCTCCCCGATGGAGGAAACTTTTTCGAAGTATATTGCGTACAACGAGTCAAATATCCGGAACATCACCGGATCGCTAAAAACACTCGAACAACAGGTTGGATAGCTGGCGAGGATGATGTCTGAGCGCGCGCTCGGGGCGCTGCCGGGAAACACGGAGCCCAATCCGCGGGAGAACGCCAATGCTATAACCCTCCGTAGCGGAAAGGAGGTGGTCGATCCAAAACGGACCGACCCTCAGGTACATATTTCACCTCCGACCCCTCTTCCTCTTTCTTCGCTTACGCCGCCTTTACCGATTTTAAAAGAAAAAATTATTTTAAACAAGGCCCTTCCATATCTGCATAAGTTAGATAACGAGTGTCGGGACGCGCAATATGAAAAAATTATTTTATTATTAAAACAAATTCATATTAATGTTCCTTTTTGCGAGGCTATCTCGCAAATGCCCAAATATGCGAAATTTTTAAAAGAACTACTTTCTAATAAACGTAAATTAGAGGATATTTCGCATGTATCTCTCAACACTGTCTGCTCGGCGGCCATTACTAATAAATTGCCCACAAAACAAAACGACCCGGGACGGGTTTCCATCCCGTGCCTTTTTGGCGATATATTAGTAAAGTACGCCTTAGATGATTTAGGGGCTAGCATTAATCTCATGTCGTTCTCGCTCTTTTCGCGTTTAGGTTTGGGTACTCCTAGTCCTATGAATATGCACATCCAATTAGCGGATCGCTCGGTTAAGTTCCCTATCGGGGTAGTGGAGGACGTCCTTGTCCGAGTCGACAAGTTTACCTTCCCGGTAGACTTCGTCATCCTAGATATCGAGGAGGACGCCGAGGTACCAATAATACTCGGTCGCCCTTTTCTCGCCACCTCCTGCGCACTAATAGATGTTAGTAATGGTAGTCTTCTCCTCCGAGTAGGCGATGACCAAGTTACTTTCTCTATTAATCCCTCGATGGACAATTTGTCATCGAGCGATGATTTCTGCTACTCTTTAGATACCTTTTTCGGAGATCGTTCTTCTCCCATTTTCGAGTCCATATTTTTAAACGACGATGTTTATGCGCTCGAAAATTTTAAATGCGATGAGGATACTTCTTTAGACTTGCCTTTCGAACCAACTGGTAAAAAAGACATAGGCATTAAAACCTCCCTAGAAGAACCGCCCATCCGAGACCTCAAACCCTTACCTGCATCGCTCAAATACGCTTTTTTGTGAAAAGGCGATACGCTTCCCGTTATTATTTCTTCGGACTTGAGTGATTTGGAGACTTCCAATTTATTGGAAGTTTTATTTAAACATCGCCACGCAATTGCGTGGCAAAACTCTGACTTAAAGGGGATTAGCCCCTCCTTTTGCACCCATAAGATTTTTCTTAACGATAATTGCCGCAAAACGATTCAGCCGCAGCGTCGTCTTAACCCAAACATGAAAGGCGTCGTTAAAGCCTAAATCATTAAGTTATTAGATGCGGGGATTATCTACCCTATTTCAGACAATGCATGGGTTAGTCCCGTGCATGTCGTGCCCAAGAAGGGCGGTCTTACCGAAGTGGCGAATGAGCATAACGAGCTCGTCCCAACTCATACTGTTACGGGTTGGCGAGTGTGCATCGATTATAGAAAACTTATTGACGCCACCCGCAAGGACCATTTCCCTCTGCCATTTCTAGACCAGATTTTAGAGCGTTTATCCGGTCATCCGTATTATTGTTTTCTTGATGGTTTATCGGGGTTTTTCCAAATCCCCATTTCCCCCGATGATCAAGAGAAAACAACTTTTACTTGCCCGTTTGGCACCTTCGCCTATCGAAGAATGCCATTTGAACTCTGCAATGCGCCGGCTACATTCCAAAGATGTATGCTAGCGATATTTGGCGAGCTAGTAGAAGACATTATGGAAGTCTTTATAGATGACTTTTCTGTTTTCGGACGCTCTTTTCCCGATTGCCTTCACAATTTAGATTGTGTCCTTCAATAGTGCGAGGACACAAGTCTTGTTTTAAATTGGGAAAAATGCAACTTTATGGTTCGAGGAGGTTTGGTCCTCGGCCATATGATTTCGTCTAAGGGGATAGAGGTGGATAAGGCCAAGATAGAAATTATAGAAAAACTTCTGCATCCAACAAACGTAAAATCTATTAGGAGTTTCTTAGGCCATGCGGGCTTTTATCGACGCTTCATTCAAGACTTTTCAAAAATAACAAAGCCGCTAACTCACCTCTTTGAAAAGGAATCACGTTTCATCTTTAGTGGCGAATGCGAGTCCGCCTTTAATTTAATAAAACAAAAACTTATCACAACACCAATTTTACTGCCCCCTAATTGGTCCCTTCCGTTCAAAATAATGTGCGACGCTAGTGATATTGCCTTAGGTGCCGTTCTTGGCCAACGCGTAGAAAAACATTTTCATCATATTTATTACGCTAGCAAAACGCTCACTTTCGCACAAGTAAATTACACGACAACGGAAAAGGAACTCTTAGCCGTCGTTTTCGCTTTTGATAAGTTTCGCTCTTATATAACGCTATCTAAAGTTATCGTTTTTACCGATCACTCCGCGCTTAAGTATTTATTAGCTAAAAATGATGCGAAGCCCCGCCTTCTTTGATGGATTCTCCTCCTACAAGAGTTTGATTTGGAGATCCGAGATATGCGGGGTGCAGAAAATCTAGCGGCAGACCACCTCTCCCGTTTAGAAAATTCGGTTGCGGAAGCGCTCGTCGAATCTGAAATAAATGACAGACTCCTCGAGGAATGCCTTCTTGCCATTAATAAATCTTCGTCATCTTCGCCTTGGTTCGCAGATTTTGCAAATTTCTTAGTAGCGCGGGTGCTTCCAAAAGAGTTTTCAAGTCACCAAAAGAAGAAATTCTTTTCTGACTTGAAAAATTTCTTTTGGGAGGACCCATTTCTTTTTCGTATCTGCGCGGACCAAGCGGTCCGAAGATGCGTTGTGGGTGTGGAGTGCTTACAAATTCTTAAGCACTGCCACGAGGGTCCAGCCAGTGGGCATTATGAAGCCAACCGGACCGCTCGGAAGGCGCTATAGGCGGGCTACTTTTGGCCCACTCTCTTCAAAGACGCGCATAATTTTGTGCGCGCATGCGATAGCTGTCAGCGGTCGGGTAACATCTCTCGTCGCGACGAGATGCCCCAAAACATGTTTTTAGAGTGCGAAGTCTTCGATTTATGGGGCATAGATTTTGTTGGCCCCCTACCTCCATCTTTCAAAAATATGTATATTTTAGTGGCGGTGGACTATGTATCGAGGTGGGCGGAAGCGCAAGCTCTCCCCACCAACGATACGCGAGTCATCGTTACATTTCTTAAAAAATTATTTTCTCGCTTCGGCATGCCTCGCGCAATTGTTAGTGATAGGGGAACGCATTTCTGTAACGCTCTTATGGCTAAGACGTTAGCTAAATACGGAGTCACGCACAAGCTTGCCACCCCCTACCACCTGCAAACAAGTGGCCAAGTCGAGGTAGTAAATCGAGAGATTAAGCGAATTTTAGAAAAAACCGTTTCGCTAAATATGAAAGATTGGTCCGTTAAACTCAACGATGCGTTGTGGGCGTATCGGACGGCATACTGAACCGCAATTGGTTGTACGCCGTTCCGGTTAGTCTACGGCAAAGCGTGCCATTTACCCGTAGAATTAGAGCATCGCGCTCTTTGGGCTTTAAAACTCTTAAACCTCGACTCCAACTTAGCCGCTCAGAATAGAAAACTGCAACTAAACGAGCTCGATGAATGGCGTGCGAACGCTTACGAGAGCAATAAATTCTATAAGGAGCGCTCTAAGTTATATCACGATCGAAAAATCAAGTCGCAAAAATTATTTTCTCCGGGCGATCTTGTCCTTCTTTACAATTCACGTCTTAGGCTTTTTCCAGGTAAATTAAAATCTAGATGGTCCGGTCCCTTCCTAGTTGAATAAGTTTTTCCATATGGAACCGTACTCGTCTCCCACCCGGACAAAGGTTCATTTAAAGTAAACGGTCATCGGTTAAAGTCTTATATAGCAGGCGACCCAGTGATCGGTTTTAGCGAAACCATAACTTTCCTCCACATTATAAACCCGCCAAAATAGTCAAGCTACACGACTATAAACAAAGCGCTCCTGGGAGGCACCCCTCGCTTATCTTTTTCCCTCTTTCCTTATTATCTTTGCTTTTTTTTTTCTAATAAACGCAGGGTTTCTGATCGGCCTCCCCCTACGCGTTTCAGGGAAGCTTCTACCCCTTCCCTTTCTTTTCTTTGTATATATTGCCTTTCCTTTTTTGTTCCGCATACTTACGATACAACATTGGGGACAATGTTGGACTTAAGTATGGGGATATTTTCGTGCTTTACTTTTTGCACTTCAATTTTTCTGCATTTCAAAAATACAAAAAAATACATATAACAACAAAACAAAAAAAAAATTAAAAAAACATCTTAAAATGAAAAAAAAATTTAAATGAAAAATCCAAAATTTTTTTTTTGTTCTCTTTCTTCCAAAAACTCAAAAAGAACAAAACAAAAAAAAATTATATTTAGTTTCACTTTGTAAATATTTTTTTTGTACATACTCTTTTCTCTCTCCCCCTTCCTCATTCTTGTACAAACCTTTTTTTCTCATATTTTTGTACATATAATGAAAATTCTCTTAAAAAAATACAAAAAAAGATAATAGTTCAAAAAAATAATTTCAAAAAAATTGAGAAAACCAAAAATACAAAAAAAGATAATAAATGAAAAACCGAAAAAAAATGATAATAAAAACTATAAAAATCAAAAAAATGTTTTGAAACAAATAAATCAAATTTTTCATCCTTAAACTTTTCTGCTATCCAAAAATTCTGTTCTGAGTTTATTTATATGTGAATACTATTAATTCTCTGTTTGCTACCCGTTTGTTAATTATTGATTGAAAAATTTAAATAGCCGGGGTTAAGTTTTAAAGAATTCTTTATGCTTTGTTAAAAATAGCGAACTCATTTTAGGCACTACTTCTAATTTTTCATTGATAGGGCACGTATATTATGTTAGGAAATAACGACTATAGAATTCAATTATACTTACTTTTAGCTTTCTAAAAAAAAATTGGAACGTACAAATTATTAAGGTTGCTCTCAAAAATTTTTAGGATTAAAAATCTAGTTTTCCTTTCTCCCCTTACCTTTCATGACCTACTTGGCGTGAAAAATGTTATCCTTAAAAGATCCTATGTCAATGGGAATAAGATTTCGTTCCGTAAACATAGGCACCCAATAATTTAAAAAGATTATATATGGAGTAAGAGGATAAAATTCATTACCCCTACAAATATACATTGGGTTAATTCTGATGAAGTTGAAAAATAAAAATCATATTAGGAAAATAAGATTTCATTTTCCTAATAATCCAAAAGAAAAAAAAATGGAGGTTCGAGAAAAAATTACCTCACCTCAAATATCAAAACCCTCTTCATAAACCCACTACCCCCTTAGCCAATTACACGATTCTAGAATTAATTCAAAAATCTTTTTGAGAGCATAATTAGTAAATTGTATTATTTTGAGTAGCACTCGTATAAGCTAGAGTTCTTATAATTCCAAACTATTTTCGTTAATCTAACCATTACAAATGTTGCCTTCTATTTGATTACATCAAGAAGTCTTTTGCCCAAAACTTTTGCGCTATTTAAATCATCTACATAATTTTAGGACTTAACTCTTACACCCCGTATATTTATTTCGATAACTCTTATAATTGATTAAGCTGTAGCTAAAACTTAGAGTTTTTTTATTCCTTATAGATTCACCTCAAACTTTTGCTCTGGAATAGTAAAAGCCTAAGTATGGGGGTATTTGATGAATTGTAAATATACGTATTTTTGTGCACTTTAATTTAGTCGTTTTCATTTATTTTCATCATTTTTACTTATTTTTGTTCAATAAAATTCTCCTCTTCTTGTAAATTTACTACTAACTAGTTTTATTTTATTTTGAAGAAAAATTTCAAAATCTGCCAAAATTGGGCAGTACACGCCCGTGACAATTTGGTCACGCCCGTGACCAGGCAGTGACATTGCATTTCCCGTGAAATCGGATGATTTCTGAAGTAAAAAGCTTGACACGCCTATTGTCACGCCCGTGTCACCCGACACGGGGCGTGACCCAAGCCCGTATCCTCTCCTCTCGACACTTTTCGCTCGACGATCATCGAGTGTCGACACCAATAGTCACGCCCAGCGTCACGCCCGTGACCTAGGGCGTGACTCAATCTCAGCTCGACAATTTCAACTCGACACTTTCCACTCGACGATTGTCGAGTGTCGACACCAACAGTCACGCCCAGCGTCACGCCCGTGACCTGGGGCGTGACCTTTCCAGCTGGCCCGACAAGATGCTGCCAAAGACTTTCGACGCAACCCGCGCCCGGTTCTACCTCCCCGACACGCCCAGAGTCACGCCCGTGACCTGGGGCGTGACTCCCGCGAACTCAGCCCGAAGTCAACTTTCCTGTCCAATCGCCGGCCGCCTTCATGAATAGTACTGACACGCCCCCCCTACACGGCCGTGACCTAGGGCGTGTACTTAGAATTTTTTGCCTATAAATTGCCCATTTCTGTAAGGTCCAAGGGGGTTCAGATTTTTGGGCCATTTTAGTGTCTTTTTGTGGGCTGCATCCGTGATTTCCTTGCTATGTAAGGAGATTTCTTTCCCCTTTTTCTTTCAATTTTGTCTTTGCTTTAACATTGTCTTTGTAATAGCTTGTAATAGTTTCCTTTAATCAATAAAAAATGTTAGATTTTCTCTTCATATTTGGCTTTGGAATGAACACTTGTGCCCACTTTCCTTCTCCTTTTTATCCTTGGTTTCATCTTTGTTCTTCATTTATGAAAAGTGTGTGTGTGTGTGTATGAGTGTAACTTATTTACTTTACATGCTTTTAATTTGTCTCATGATAGGTTTTGTTAGAAATTTATGAAATGATGAATTAGCCTTCTCTTTTTCTTCATGTCTTCTTTTAATGTTTTCAACATCTTCACTCTTACGAATGTGTAAAAGAGTTACTAAAGTATTTTTGATTTTTTTTTACTTAGCTTTATTTTAGGATGAAAACCCTTTTTGTTCTTTCTCTTTTCATTTCAACTTTTTTAGCACTTTTATGAAATCCTAGGAATGAGAATGTTGAAATTTTAATTTTCCAAAAACTTTGGTTTTTAATATGTTTTGAAAAACTTTTGTCTTCTAAAATTGTAATTTCTTCTTTTTATTTGTTTTTGACAAAACCTAAGCATGAAAAAGTAAAAGTTTTAATTTTTAGGTAACTTTCATTTTGCTTTTAATTTGTGTGTGTGAGTGTATGAGAATAAATATTTTGATGCTTTGATTCAAATTTTGTAGAGTGTGTGAGTGTAGGTGTTATATTTTAATGCTTTCTTTTAATGCTTTGTTCAAATTTTGTAGAGTGTGTGATTGTAGGTGTTAGCTTTATTGCTTTCTTGAAATTCATATGGAGTGTGTGTGTTTATGTGTATTTATTTCCGCCTACTCGTTAAGAGTTAAATGGCGCATCGTTTTCATTTTCAGTCCTACTCGTTTGAGTAGGACTTGTTATTTTCTTTCTTTATTTTTCCGCCTACTCACTTGAGTTAAATGGCCAGACTTTATTTTCAGTCCTAATCGTTTGAGTAGGACTTGCAATTTTCTTTCTTTATTTTTCCGCCTACTCACTTGAGTTAAATGGACTGATCTTTATCTCCCTGTAAATATTTGAGAAAGACCTGTAATCGCATTTATTTTCTCCTACTCATTTGAGTAGGGCTCGCTTTCATTTCAGTCCTACTCGTTTGAGTAGGACTTGCAATTTTCAGCTGTTATTTACCGCCCCCACTCGTTTGAGTGGGACTCGCACTCGCAAATTTTAAATATGCAAATTTCTTTTATGTGTAACTTAGTTTCTGTTTAATTTATAATTTGGAGTGTGCGTGAGTTCTTGTTTTAGCTAACTTTTTAGTTTTCTAAATGTTTGTTATTTTTCTTGTGTCCCCTTCTTATAATCATTAGCGTTTAATTTCGAACTCGCGTCTCATCTAAATTATAAAGCCGTCCCCATACCGATGTGTGGCTAATCGCTATTAGCCTCGGCATCAAAGAGCATTGGGACATTTAAAATGATTTCTAATAATTGAAGCTCTTTATTTTCATTTTAATTTAAGGACTTAAGGTTTACCCCGGGTTTACGACGCGTAGGACCACATATCGATGTGTGGGCCCTATTTCCGTAGTCCTTATGCTAGCTAGCCGAGAGGACGTGCATATGGACCGATCACCCCTGGGTAAATAGAGTTGCGTGCATACCCTCGAAAGAGGACAAGCGTAATTATACCGGATTGGGTTCCCTACCCAATAACGGCGTTCTTAGCGTAAAGCGGGCATTAAGAGGAATCCTTCGTCAGACTAACGTTCGGTCGAATAGTCTTAACGTTTAGGTGAGTGATATCCCTATAGCTAGGTGAGCTCACATTTGTGGAACCTCCACGGCCAAGTTGCCTTATTATTAATTTGAAAACTAAGTCTTATAATTATTAAAAATTGTTTTAGTCTTAATCCGATTCGATGCCGAGCGTTAACCCTTCATCGAATATTTTCTAAATCGTTTTTTCGCTCCTTTGCTTTTCAGTCTTTAGTTAATTAAAAAAAATCCACCTTACTTTCAGTAAAATAATAGTCCTCCCGGAGGAGTAAGAATAGTCAACGTAACCCCGAGAAAAATACGAACTCGGTATTCCCCCGAATATCGAGTACTACTTGTGATAGGTGCACTTGCCTACCCTAGCACGCCCGCGGCGATCGACTCACCGAACCAACCACAGTAAGAGTCTATTCGCGGGCGCATCAATAACCAAAGCCAGATCCAAAAACGGGTTAAGGGGTCAAACAGTGGCAGCACTAGGGTCCCACACACGCCAACCCAAACCGGGGCAAAAGGCGGTGGCCACAGCTCTCCACAAAAAACCACCCCTCCAGAGGCCACCAAAACTCCACCACCTGCCATAACCCAAGAGTTGGCATGCAAAAAATTAGCCGAACACCCAATTCCACCCCCTAGAGAATAGGGAAAAGTCATACTAACAATCCTAACGAAACACATGAACCCAAGACAGAAACGTCGAGCCCACTCGACGCGGCGTTGAGTAAGCTCCACTTACGTGATGCCCAAAAATACTTAGCCACAAAACCTATGCTGGATGACGGCGTTGAATGAACTCGGTTCACTCAACGCTATCAGCGCTTTCCACTTAGGGTGAACGTAAGGTTTTAGTTAAAACTGCAGCCTAAACTCTCTCAACGCGCGAAAACAGAGAGTTGGAAATTTAATCCCAACCCTCCCTTCCATCCTAACTACTCGGGGTTACCTCAACTAAACCTAAACTACAACTAACCGCAGCCTCACCCTAAGTCTAGCTACCCACTGTACACCAAAACGAGACAAAAAGAGAGAAAGATTTGGCGAGGAAAGCACAGAAAAAAAAAGAAAACAGAAGTATTGCACAGGAAATGAAAATGGAGTAATGGTTAGAAATAATTTGGCAAGGGCAAGGGAGCCACTTGCCTCTACCTCCAGGAAGAACAATAGCTATCTCCAAAGCTTGGCACCGGCGGTAAGATCGGACACCTAAAAGGCCAGAACTGAAGATGGAAGGGAAAAGAAAAGAAATCAGAAATTCTCAACTACTAGAATAAACCCTAAATCAAGAAAAACTTACATGGAAGGGAAGATCTAGACAAGAGCAAGCCAAATCCGCTATCGCATGAGAAAAACGAGCTTCCTCCCGCAAAAACCGGCCAAAAGAAACCACCGCCTCCTCTCAAAACCCATCCACTGGAAGCTCTCCAGGCTCGGGAACGACGAAATGAGAAGGAAAAAACGGTTCACAGCAACAAAAGATACTCTCAGGAGAAAAAGTACGGAACACGCTCCAGACACGCCCGTGATACGGCCCGACACGCCCGTGTCACAGGGCGTGTACTCACACATCTACCCACCTACCCACTCAAGGAACGCTGATCTCCGCTCGACGAAAACAGGACACGCCCTGTGACACGCCCGTGTCACAGGCCGTGTACCAACTCGAACACCGCTCGACGATCGTGGAGCGCCGATCGTCGAACAGAGGGACACGCCCTGTGTCACGCCCGTGTCCGATACGACACGCCCGTGTCACAGGCCATGTACCAACTCAAACACCGCTCGACAATCGTGGAGCGCCGATCGTCGAACAGATGGACACGGCCCGCATCACGCCCGTGTCCGATACGACATGCCCATGACACGGCCGTGTTCTCACTAAGACACCGCCTGACGACCATCGAGCGCAGCTCGACGAACCGAAGGGGGACACGCCCTGTGACACGCCCGTGTCACAGGCCGTGTTCCTACCAAAAAACCCCGTCGACCAAAATTCGTCGACCACACAAAGGAGAGCTCTTCCCGAGCACGACACGCCATGTGTCACGCCCGTGACCCTGGCCGTGTCACCAAAACTTACACAAAAAAAACTGCTAACTCCTTAGCTAAAAAAAACATGCACCAGCCTAACAAGCTCGGCAACATCAGGTCATGCACAACATATCAAGCATTACAGCTAACATAACAAACGTCGAAATGACGCGAAAGCAAACAATCTCGGACTTCGACCAAAACTCGCACCATAGCTAAACACCCAAGCTACGAAAACAACGGTGAGGTAGAAAACAACGTCCGACGATCGCACACTCGGGCTAACACCTCCCGAAGCCAAAATACAAGCATTCCCTAAGAGGCCCAACCGAGTCACCAAAACAGACTCCGGCTAGCTGGGGAATCTTGCTAACAGGCTACAACCAGGCTATACAAGGAACCTAAAGAGCTAAGACCACGCTCTACAACGGCGAAAGGCCGGAAATGCGTCATCGTAATGCCAATCCAAAATCAAACAAAACAAAGAAAAACCGGGGACGTTATAGCCACTCCACCTAAAAGAAAGTTTCGCTCGAAACTTTACTCACAACACTCCTATAAAGATGGAGAGAGAAAGAGCCAGGAAAGGTCTATATATATATAAATAAAATAGAACATACCAGGAACAAGATTAGGGAAATAGATGAGGGTGAGCCTCCCTCATAGCTGACTCCAATTCCCAAGTCGCGCTTTCTACATCCTGATTCCTCCATAAAACTTTAACCATTGGGATGGACTTCTTCCGCAACGCACGAACCTGAGAATCCAGAATGCGGACAGGCACCTCCACATAAGAAATATTCCGCTCTAACTGAGGCACAGAATCCAAAACCTGCATGCCATTCAGCACACATTTCCGCAGCTGACTGACGTGGAAGACATCATGCACGCCAGGGAAATTTGCGGGCAAAGCTAGCCTATAAGCTGATAACCCAATCCACTCAACAATCAGAAATGGCCCCACGTACCTCGGGTCCAACTTCCTGTTCTTGCCAAACCGCTTGACTCCAATCAACGGGGAGAACTTTAAGAACACTGAGTCCCCCACCACAAATTCAAAGTCCGATCTACGCCGGTTGGCGTTCTTCTCATATCTCTCCTGGGCTAACCGAAGCTTTTCCTGAATAAGCATCACAGCGGATTCCATCTCCTCGAGTGCTTCTGGACCCAACAAAGGTCTCTCGCCAACCTCAGTCGAAAACAAGGGAGTCCTGCAGCGCCTCCCATACAAAGCTTCAAAAGGAGCCATTTGCAAGCTTTCTTGATAACTGTTGTTATACTCAAATTCTATAAGCCGCAAGCGCTCATCCCATGCTCCTCCGTGGTCAAGAATATATAATCAGATCACATCTTCCACAATATGATTTACTCGCTCCGTCTGACCATTGGTCTGCGGATGATAAGCTGTGGAATATCTCAAATTTGTACCCAACCCCTCTTGACGGCTCTTCCAAAAACGAGACGTGAACCTGGAGTCTCGATCTGATATGATACTCACGGGAACACCATGCAATCTGATAACCTCATCCAAATACAGCTCGGCTATCTTCCTCATCGGATAATCGATCTTAAATGGTACGAAGTGACCATACTTCGTCAATCTGTCTACGATCACCCAAACTGAATCATGCCCCTTAGGAGATCTCGGTAAGCCTGTAATGAAATCCATCGAGATACTCTCCCACTTCCACGTCGGAATCTCCAAGGGAGTCAGCTTGCCACCAGGACTCCCATGGTCAGCTTTTACACGCCTGCAAGTGTAACACTCAGAAACAAATCTGGCTATGTCCCTCTTCATCCCACACCACCAGGCAATCTGCTTTAAATCATGATACATCTTGGTAGACTCTAGATGGTAGGCAACACTAGATCCGTGGGCTTCTCTGCACACCATATCCCGAATATCTCCAACAGCGGGAATGCAAAACCTGCCACGATACTTCAAGGCACCTGCATCATCTATAGAGAAATTTGGCAATTCACCTTTTTTAGCTCGAAGATACAAATGCAGAAGATCGGGATCATCCTTCTGATGCAGTCTCGTAAGCGCAATCCACGAAGGTTCTGCCACTGCCAAGCTACTCTGCGAATCGCAGCTTCCCACAGAAATGTCCACCAAAAGAAACTCTTCCACTCGACGCTCGGCGGAGAGATTGAAAATCTTCCCTGACTTCCGACTCAGGGCATCGACCACCACATTCGCTTTGCCCGGATGGTACTGGATTTCAACATCATAGTCAGCCACGTACTCCAACCATCGCCGCTGGTGCAGATTCAATTCTTTCTGGGTGAAGACATACTTTAAACTCTTATGATCCGTGAAAATTTTGCACTGCGTGCCATACAGCAAATGCCTCCACAATTTCAGCGCATAGATCACAGCTGCAAACTCCAGGTCATGCGTAGGGTAATTCCTCTCGCGAGTCTTTAGCTGCCTCGACCCGTACGCAATCACCTTCCCGCCCTGCATCAATACGCAGCCCAGTCCGACATGCGACGCATCCACATATATATCATATTCACTATCTTTAGTAGGCAAGGACAAAATTGGAGCTGAACATAACCTTCTTTTTAGTTCCTCAAAAGCCTTCTCACACTTACCATCCCATATGAAGGCTACATTCTTCTGCGTCAACTTGGTCAACGGCACAGACAAGGTAGAGAATCCCTCTACAAATCTTCTATAATATCCAGCCAAGCCCAAGAAGCTTCTGATCTCTTTGGGAGTAGCAGGCCTCGCCCATTCCATAACAGCAGCGATCTTTTCTGGGTCCACCGATATACCCTCCTTATTAACCACGTGGCCGAGAAAAGAAATTTGAGGCAACCAAAATTCACATTTGCTCAGCTTGGCGTATAGCTTATGGTCTCTCACACTCGCCAGGACCAGCCGCAAATGTCGATCATGCTCCTTTGAATCTTTAGAGTACACCAAAACATCGTCTATAAAGACAATCAAAAACTTATCCAGAAAATCCTTGAAAACTCTGTTCATCAAATCCATAAAAGCTGAGGGCGCATTAGTCAAACCAAATGACATAACCAGAAACTCAAAATGCCCTTGACGAGAGCGGAACGCCGTCCGCGGAACATCTGACTCCCGAATCCTCAACTGGTGATAGACCGAACGAAGATCAATCTTGGAAAACAATGGAATACCACGCAGTTGATCGAACAAATCGTCAATCCGAGGCAAAGGGTACCTGTTCTTAATAGTAACCTTGTTCAGCTCTCTATAGTCGATGCATAGCCTCATCGACCCATCTTTCTTTTTAACGAACAGTACTGGTGCACCCCAAGGCAAAGAACTCGGCCTTATGAAACCTTTTGCCAACATCTCATCCAGCTGAATTCACAACTCTTCCAGCTCTCGCGGGGCCATCCGGTACGACGCCTTTGCAATAGGACGCGTGCCTGGCTCCAAATCTATAATAAACTCGACATCTCTATCGGGTGGAAGACCAGGAATATCATCAGGAAACACATCAAAGAAGTCACACACTACAGGAATCTCTTCCAAACGCGGCACACTAACAACTGTCCCTACCAGAGAGACCACACAAGCAAAACAGCCAGAATCAAGCAACTTCCGAGCACGCACCGCAGAAATGACTGGAGACTCCTGGAGAGAATACCCATAAACGCTCCCTGGCTGACGGTTGTCTTTGACGAAGTCCAAGCGCTTACCCTTATACTGGATAACTGCATCGTACCTGGACAACCAGTCCATGCCCAAAATAACATCGAAGTCCTCCAGGTCAATCACCTTCAGATCTGCCTTGGCTAGGAAATCCCCCAACAAAATTGGACAATCAAGGACACCCAGGTCCGTAACCACAGAGTCACCAGAGGGAAACTTAACGCAGAAGGCACCACCAACACGATCTAGGCACAAACTGAACCGCTCCACGAAGGCTCTAGCTACAAATGAGTGGGTAGCGCCTGAATCGAAGAGAACGCGCGTCCAGCGGTTCTTTACCTTAAATCGTCCTACAAATAGCACACGCATCTAAGGCAACAAATGCTAAAATGAAAACTACAACCAAAAAGGAAACATAATGAAACGACTGGGGAGGAGTCGAACCTGATATAACCTGGGTCGAAGTCTGCGCTTTGTATGCCGAAAACATATTCAGCTTCCCCTTTCCTTTATCCATTTGCTGCGGCGGGGGCAAAGCCTGGAGGGGAACTGGCTGTAGAATAGGCTTGGTCCATGGGCACCTTATCTTGAGGTGACCCTTCTGGCCGCACTGAAAACAGACCTTATCTCTTAACCAATAACGGGCAGCATCATGCCCCTTCCTTCCACACAAGGCACACAACGTGTCTCCTCGGGGATCACCCTGAATCGCATGCACCTGTTCCTTCTTTTGCGCTCCCAACATTTTGAAACACCTCTCAAAGTGGTGGCCTGGCCGGCCACAGAAACTACAAACCTCTTTGTTCTTCTTTCTCGAAACAGCATCAGGTTCCTGAGGGCTCTTCCCTCCACCGGACTTCCGCTTATCCTTCCTCAACTGCTGGCCTCTATTCTTGGCATTCTCAATGGCCTCAACTCTCAAGGCAGCTTCAACCATGTTGGCATAACTGACTGCTCCGTAGGCATTCGCTAACTGCTGAATGTCTCTTCTTAGCCCACCTAGAAATCGCTTAACTCGGTCTGCTTCAACACTCACCAAACCAGGAGCAAACCGACTCAACTTACTAAACTCAATCTCATACTCACTAACCGTGAGTTTCCTCTGCTTCAAATGGAGGAAGTAATTCATTAGCCAGTCCCTCTCGACTGATGGCAGAAACTTACTCAACAACATCACCTTAAATGACTCCCAAGAGCATCCTGCCACCAAGCTTTCTTTCTCCCTCAGCCACCAATTCTTTGATAAGCCCTTGAGCTGGTAGGCAGTGAGCATCACTCTCTGGTCATCCGCAATCCCTGAGTAAGAGAACATCTCGTCAATGCTAATCAGGCAGTCATCCAAAATCATGAAATCTGCTTGCCCATCATAAGTAGGGGGCCTAAGCCGCTGAAACTGGGATATGAACGCCATCTCCGGGGGCACCACAACAAAAGGCACGGGAGGAGCAAGAGGGGCAGGAACAGCTACCCCCTGAGTGTGGTCCTGAGCTCTTAGAGTCTGTCCCACCACCACTGCTACAAGGGACTGAATCTGAGCCTGCATCACCACTACTTGCCTCGATAACGCCTCATTACTCTATCGCAGGCTTTCTACCAACGCCTCGCTCTGCGCTCCTGATGTCTCACCCTCAGATTGGGGGGTAGATCTCGTCGCAGGACGTCTCGCCATCCTATAATCACACAAGCTTTAGACAAACCCTAGCCCAATAGCTAGAACAAAACTACGCGGTACAGACGAACACACTTAAATATGAACTTCAACTACAAAACTTGCTCTGGGAGTTGTTTTTACCATGATGATGTCATGCTTAACCTAAGATGGTTCACCACCATCATACTAACTCATGTCCCTAAACTATGAATGCATGTATTTGTATTCTTTTTGACTCAAAACCATGTGTGTACATATGTCATCATGCAAATCTTTAGCCTGGCACGTTGTGCTTATGAAATGTTATGCTATGCATGATGTGCTATGCATTCTAAAAAAGGCCTTAATGCATGTCATGGGCGGCGTACACATGAAAATGTTATGCATCCCATACTACATAACATTCCCATGCAACGAAAAAAGAAAACGTGCTAGCCGCATTCATGTGGTGAGGTTATGCATCTCATACTACATAACCCTCACATGTTGCCTCCTATGGTGGATCCATATACAAACACATATCATGCATCCCATACTACATAATATGCCCTGTATACTTCTTTATGCTCATGAGTGTAGTGTTCGTGCTTTAGCCAAGATGTGCTGATGACATATCGGTGTGTTTATGGTATGGCTCTAACCTCTAATGCAAACAAGGGAAAGGTTGCCCGACCATTTGCCAAGCAACCTCCCTCTGATACCAACTGTCACAACCCACATTTTCTCAACGATAAAATCATATCAGAGCAAGAGAAAACACGTGCTGTGATGCCACGTCGTGCAGGTGATAACTGCACACGTTCAGGCAAAACCCCAGACCTTAGATTTTTAAGGAAAACCATAGATTAATATGAAAGAAAACCAGTTATATTTAATGGCCGTATCACTCGGCATGGTGGATCAGCTAGTCCACAATTAAAAGTATATTTATACGCAGCAGAAAATACTTTGGTTCAATTAAGTTGACACCCTAAATGAGCACAAGTGTCCCCGAGGGACGACTCATGGTATGCACGACTCTAAAGTGAATATAGTATATATGAAAGATAGTCTTTTACGCTAAGAAAAACTAGTGTCTTGGTTTTATAAATATGTTATGCATGAGATACATATAGTAATGATTTTAGGGTTTAAAATATCTAACGTGCAACCTAGCATAAATCCTTCCCAGAAGCAAGTAAACAACCACAAATAGGCAGAAATAGCAGTTTAAGTTCATACCCAGCATCGCAAGAAGCCACCAGTGGGCGTCAACAACCTGACACGAACTCACTGGTGAGTATGTATGTCCATACAGAAAGGTAAGGAACTACCTCACAAAATCGGGGATCAGCTATCTCGGCTACCCAAGACGCCACCAACAAGCCCCTCCAAAGAACTAGCCCCTGAACTGGCTACAACCTAGACCTGAGGCATTCAAGAAAAGAACACCTCAACAAGAAAATAATCAAAAAGGTAAATAAAGCATTAGATTTATGAGCAAAAAGAAGGGTTTACCAACCCGGCAATAAACTGCTATAAGCAAAAGAAAGGGCATGACAATAAGAAAAGAGCACTGTCTAAAGCACATCAAAGTACACCCAGTGCGAGCAATAAAAGCAATATGCCCTACAAGAGAGTCTGCAACGACAACAAGACATATGCATATATGCCAAAAGAGGAAGAAAACATGAACAGGAAAGGGACTAACAGTCCTAACACGTGGGTAAATGGCAGTGGTGAAAACATGGATCTGAATACATAACCAAATCCAGATCCAAAAATTGGCTAAGGGGTCAAACAATGGCAGCACTAGGGTCCCACACACGCCAACCCAAACCGGGGCAAAAGGCGGTGGCCACACCTCTCCACATAAAACCACCCCTCCAGAGGCCACCAAAACTCCACCACCTGCCATAACCCAAGAGTCGGCATGCAAACAATTAGCCGAACACCCAATTCCACCCCCTAGAGAATAGGGAAAAGTTATACTAACAATCCTAAGGAAACACATGAACCCAAGACAGAAACGTCGAGCCCACTCGACGCGGCGTTGAGTAAGCTCCACTTACTTGACGCCCAAAAATACTTTGCCGCAAAACCTACATTGGATGACGACGTTGAATGAACTCGGTTCACTCAATGCTGTCAGCGCTTTCCACTTAGGGTGAACGTAAGGTTTTAGTTAAAACCGCAGCCTAAACTCTCTCAACGCGCGAAAATAGAGAGTTGGAAATTTAATACCAACCCTCCCTTCCATCCAAACTACTCGGGGTTACCACAACTAAACCTAAACTACAACTAACCGTAGCCTCACCCTAAGTCCAGCTACCCACTGTACACCAAAACGAGACAAAAAGAGAGAAAGATTTGGCAAGGAAAGCACAGAAAAAAAAATAAAACAAAAGTATTGCACAGGAAATGAAAACAGAGTAAGGGTTAGAAATAATTTGGCAAGGGCAAGGGAGCCACTTGCCTCTACCTCCAGGAAGAACAACAGCTTTCTCCAAAGCTTGGCACCGGCGGCAAGATCGGCCACCTAGAAGGCTAGAACTGAAGATGGAAGGGAAAAGAAAAGAAATCAGAAATTCACAACTCCTAGAATCAACCCTAAATCAAGAAAAACTTACATGGAAGGGAAGATCTAGACGAGGGCAAGCCAAATCCGCTATCGCACGAGAAAAACGAGCTTCCTCCCGCAAACACCGGCCAAAAGAAACCACCACCTCCTCTCAAAACCCTTCCACTGGAAGCTCTCCAGGCTCGGGAACGACGTAATGAGAAGGAAAAAACGGTTCACGGCAACAAAAGATTCTCTCAGGAGAAAAAGTACAGAACACACCCCAGACACGCCCGTGATACGGCCCGACACGCCCATGTCACGGGGCAGTACTCACACATCTACCTACCTACCCACTCGACGAACGCCGATCTCCGTTCGACGAACACAGGACATGCCCTCTGACACGCCGGTGTCACAGGCCGTGTACCAACTCGAACACCGCTCGACGATCGTGGAGAGCCGATCATCGAATAGAGGGACACGCCCCGTGTCACGCCCGTGTCCGATACGACACGCCCGTGTCACAGACCGTGTACCAACTCAAACACCGCTCGATGATCGTGGAGCGCCGATCGTCGAACAGAGGGACATGCCCCGCGTCACGCCCGTGTTCGATACGATACGCCCGTGATACGGCCGTGTTCTCACTAAGACACTGCCTGACGACCATCGAGCGAATCTCGACGAACCGAAGGGGGACACGCCCTGTGACACGCCCGTGTCACAGGCCGTGTTCCTACCAAAAAACCCCCGTCGACCAAAATTCTTCGACCACACAAAGGAGAGCTCTTCCCGAGCACGACACGCCATGGGTCACGCCCGTGACCTAGGCCGTGTCACCCAAACTTACACAAAAAATTGCTAACTCCTTAGCTAAAAAAAAGCAAACACCAGCCTAACAAGCTCGACCACATCAGGTCATGCACAGCATATCAAGCATTACAGCTAACATAACAAACGTCGAAACGACGCGAAAGCAAACGATCTCTAACTTTGACCAAAACTCGCACCGTAGCTAAACACCCAAGCTACTAAAACAACGGTGAGGTCGAAAACAACATCCGACGATCGCACACTCGGGCTAACACCTCCCGAAGCCAAAACACAAGCATTCCCTAAGAGGCCCAACCGAGTCACCAAAACAGACTCCGGCTAGCTGGGGAATCTTGCTAATATGCTACAACCAGGCTATACAAGGAACCTAAAGAGCTAAGACCACACTCTACAACGGCAAAAGGCCGGAAATGCATCACCGTAACGCCAATCCAAAATCAAACAAAACAAAGAAAAATCGGGGGCGTTACAGCTGCTACATCAATCCACAAGTCTTCTCTCTGACTGTTGACAGAGAAGACACTATCACCCTCTCTCTCTTATTCCTGTACAAGGTTTTAAATCCCTTCAAAATTATTCTGGTTGCAAGTCTCCTTCCAAAAGACTTGAAGGCTTGGTTTTTGGGGACCTGATCGAAACCCATTGTTGCCCAGGACACCTGATCAACTAATCCTGCAGTGGATTCCTACCTAGTATGGTAGAAGAGTGGATGTACCCAGATTGATTGGGGAACCACTATAGCTGCTTGTGTCTTCTGGTTGCTTATTTTCTTTTGTTTTCTGGCTGTGGTCTGTGATTGCTCTGTGTTTAGTTAGGTGGTGTATTTACTTTATGTTATTTGATTCCCTATTCACTTAGGTATACAACAACAATTGTAAAAGTTTTTTTAGTAAGCACCATACTCTATTCACCCCCCCTCTAGAGTATATCAGATCTAACTTGCACTTTCAATTGGTATCAGAGGAAGGTTGGTTAAAAATACCACATCTTCCAGGCTAGTTAACATACCACACCTTAGTGGTTGCACAAGCTAACACCTGAACCCAAAGATCCCTCTAGTTAGATCTGCTTGTTTAAGTTTGTTACTAGATTTATTTCTTCACAGAACATGGCCCAAAACAAAGATTATGCTTGCACCAAACCTCCAGTGTGCAATCTATCTAAGTTTTCACTTTGGAAGGCAAGGATTAGATTGTACATGAACTCTATTGATGTAGACATTTTCAATTCTATTTTGACAGTGTGTCCAAGACCTCCAAAAAATACAAGTACAAGTGATGTTCCACCTCCTTCAAGAACCGAAGCAGAAATCAAGAAATGGAAAGTTGTAGATGCAAAGGCTATGAACATTCTAGCCCAGACTATGTCTGATGAAATATTCCAAAAGGTAGCTGAATGCAACTCAGCAAAGGACATCTGGGACAAGCTATCAGAGATAGTCTCAGGATCTGCTGATGAGAGAAAAGATAGAAGATCTCATCTCATAACCCAGTATGAGAACTTCAAGAAAGAAGAAGCTGAGTCAGTAGCACATATGTATAATAGACTCAGCCTTATAGTCAATGAACTGAAGACTTTGGACAAGGAGATCTCATTGACTGAGCTCAATGATAAAATCCTAATGTGCTTCCCAAGCACTTGAGACTCAAGGATCTGGCCAATCAAGGCTACCAGAAGCCTAAATGAGATCACAACTGAAGCTCTCTTTTGCAAGCTCAAGTATTATGAGCTTCTTATCAAGAATAGATTAGAAGAGCAGAAGGCTGCCTCACCAGCGACAAGAAAAGAAAAAGCAATAGCTTTCAAAGCCATTGAAGATCAGCCTGAAGATAAAGTAACAGGAAATGAAGACCTGCTAAGCCTATTGGCCAAAAGATTTTAAAAAATGGCCAGGAAAGATTTTAGGAAAAAGTCTGCCAGAGGGCATGACAAGCCAAGGTATGACAAATCAAATAACAAAGAGATTATTTTTTTTGGCTGTAGGAACACAGGCCACATGGTGTTTGACTGTCTAGAAAATCAGTATAAGGACAAAAAGGACAGGAAGGGAAGAAGAAAAGACAAAGACTTCAGGAAGAACAGCAATGACAAACCCTCCTCCAGCAAGAACAAACATACAAGGAAGGGGTTTGTTGCTGAAACTTGGAGTGAGACAGAAGAAGAATCTGAAGCTTCATCCAGCTCAAGTGATGATGAAGATGATGCTGAAGAAAAAGAATTCTGCATGATGGCTATCAATGCCTCACAACAAAACTCTAATGCAGAAGAGTCAGAATCTGAATCAGAGACTCAATCTGAAGAGGACCAGGTAATAAGTTCTTTTGATTTCAATTCTGAAGACTTCAAGTGTGAGTTTAAAGCACTGTGTTTAGATTTACTAAAATCTGAGAAGGAAATCATTTCTCTCAGAAATCAGTTATCTGAACACAGCACTTTAAAATCAGAAAATCTCAAACTCTCTGAGGAGTTGGAATGCTGTAGGGAGCAGATAGCCTCACTGAAAAGTGAACTATCAAAGGAAAAGAAGTTTGAAGAATCCCTTAATGGGAGAAGCATCAAACTAATGGACATCACAAGCACAGTGAACTCAAGATTTAACAGTACACTGGGCTTGGGTGCTTCATCTAGCCAACCTGTAGTATTATGAACCCCAATCAAATTTATCTCTGATAAAGGTAAGGGAGTTGTAGAGGTAGCTAGGAAGAATTCTGATCTACCTAAGAAAACCAAAGCTCAACAGAATTCGTCGAACGGATCTCGACGATCGCCGAATGGAGCTCAATGATCTCAGGCTAAATCGTCGAACTCAGGTCGACGAACTCTGAACACTGAACTTTGGTACAATCGATCTTCGAACGGAGCTCGACGATCTGACCCAAGATCGTCGAACTCAGCTCAGAGATCGTCGAACAGAGCTCAGAGTTTTGAAAACTCTTTCAAAGGCAAATCAAAGTTCAATCCTAGAGGTTCTACATCTCAATGGTTTAGCCCCTATACTGAAAGGATAATACCTCCTAGGAGATATCATCCTGAAGGCTATAAGAGTCATCCAGAGATGTCTTTTATTTCTGAATTCAAAGGTTATCAACCTAGGCCCAAGGTAAACTGGGTCAAAAACAAGTAAGTTGCTTTATGTGCAAGTGAAGACCTATCCAACATCAAACCAGCAATGGTATCTGGATAGTGGGTGCTTAAAGCACATGACAGGAAACAAGGACAATTTCACATCCTTCAAAGCCAAGCTTGGACCCAATATAATTTTTGGTGATTGAAACTTTAGACTAACAAAAGGATATGGTGCAGTCCAGATTGGCACAATCACATTCAAGAAAGTAGCCTATGTGGAAGGACTGAAGCATAATTTAATCAGCATCAGTCAACTGTGTGATGAAGGCTACCAAGTGACTTTCAGCAAATCCTTATGCAGGATCAAATCAGAGGACAACACCACTGTGTTGACAGGTAAAAGGAAAGGTAACATCTATCTTGTAGATTTCCTTTCAACTAAGGTAGATATATGCCTGTTTAATTCTATTTGTAGACCTAATGAATTATGGCATAAGACGCTAGGATATATAAACATTAGAACTATTGCTAGGCTATACAAGGACAACCTTGTTAGAGGACTACCTTCTGACCCCTACAAGAAGAAAGGACTTTGCAGGGCTTGTCAATTACGCAAGCAAACCAAAAATAGTTTCAAGTCACTTAATAAGAGTGATTCACCTAGGATTTTGTATCTGTTACACATAGATCTCTTTGGACCCATTACAGTACAAAGCTTAGGAGAGAAATCTTATACTTTAGTAGTTGTAGATGACTTCTCTAGATTCACATGGGTGTTCTTTCTAAGGAAGAAGTCTGATAACTTTAAGTGTTTGACAGAGTTTCTCAAATGCATACAGATTGAGTTCAACACTCACATGGCCCTGATCAGAAGTGATCATGTGACAGAGTTTGATTCTCTTCTTATGCAAGAGTTCTGTCAAAGTGAAGGGATCAGGCACACTTTCTCAGCTCCTAGAACTCCTCAACAAAATGGGGTAGCTGAAAGGAAAAATAGAACCCTTATTGAATCTGCTACTACATTGTTGTCAGATGCTCACCTTCCTCTATCCTTTTGGGCAGAGGCAGTGAACACCTCCAACTATGTGTTGAATAGAAGTTTAATACATAAACTGAAGGGCAAGACTCCCTATGAATTACTCAAAGAGAAGAAACCTAAAGTAGATTATTTTAAAATCTTTGGTTGTATTTGTTACATTCACAATAATGACAAGAGATACATAGCAAAATTTCAAGCTAAAGCTGATGAAGGAGTGTTTTTGGGATACTCCATGATCAGTAAAGCTTATAGGGTGTATAATAAATCAACTCTTAAAATTGAAGAATCTGTTCGTGTAACTTTTGATGAAACTAACATGCCATACAAGGAGAAAGAAATTTCTACCATAAGCACTTTGCAGGTTCCACCACTGTGTGAGTCTATGGATGGACTGAACCTTACCCAAGAGATAGCAAAACATCCCACTCCATAGGATGCTGAAGATAGTGACGAGGAAAGTCAAGAGGAAGTGGCTGAACTTCCACCAACAGTCAGTATAATTCCCCAAGAGGAATTCAATACTAAAGCTGTTGTTCAACCAACTCCACCAACTGATCTTGTCACACTTAGAGATCACCCCAGATCTCAAGTAACTGGAGAAATCTCAGTAGGTGTACAGACAAGGCATCAACTCTACCAAGACTTGATGCATGCTTGTTTTCTCACTCAAATTGAACCTCTCACCATACATGAGGTTGAGCAAGATCCCCACTGGATCATTGCAATGCAAGAGGAACTCAATCAGTTTAAGAGATGTAGAGTTTGGGATTTGGTTCCAAGATCCCATAACTACCCAGTTATTGGAACTAAATGGGTCTACAGGAATAAGTTGGATGCTCAAGGCAACATAGTGAGGAACAAGGCTAGGCTTGTTGCTCAAGTCTACAGACAAGAGGAAGGAATATACTATGACCAAACCTTTGCCCCTGTTGCAAGGTTAGAGGCCATTAGGATATTCCTTGCCTATGCAGCTTACAAGAGATTCAAGGTCTACCAGATGGATGTCAAAAGTGCATTTCTGAATGGAATACTTCAAGAAGAGTTTTATGTAGAACAACCTCCAGGTTTTATCTCTCCAACTCAACCCTCTTTTGTTCTTAAATTGCATAAAGCTCTCTATAGTTTAAAGCAAGCTCCAAGAGCTTGGTATGAGACCCTAGCAAGCTTTCTTTTAGAGCATGAATTTACAAGAGGAACCATAGATAAAACACTTTTCACTAGACATCATAAGGACCAAATATTGTTAGTACAAATATATGCGGATGACATTATTTTTGGGTCTACTGATCCCAAATTGTGCAAGAGGTTTGCTGACCTCATGCATTCTAAATTTGAGATGAGTAGCATGGGTGAGCTTTCCTACTTCCTTGGTCTCCAAGTGAAGCAGCTCCCAGATGGTATCTTCCTTTCCCAAGCTAAGTATGCTAAAGAGCTTATCAAAAAGTTTGGGATGGGTGATGCTTCAGGGATGAAAACCCCTATGGCTACAAATGCTGTCGTGGATTCTGATGCAGCAGGAAAACCAGTGGATCAAAAAAATTATAGGGCAATTGTTGGATCCCTATTATACCTAACAGCTAGCAGACCTGATATAATGTTTGCACATGCCTTTTTGCTAGGTTCCAAGTGAACCCTAAAGAATCTCACTTTATTTTCCTAAAAAGAATTTTGAGATATATAAAGAGTTGCCCTAATCTAGGACTCTGGTATCCTGTAGAGTCAGAGTTTGAGTTAACTGGATACTCAAATGATGACTATGCTGGATGTAGAGTGGACAGGAAAAGTACCTCTGGAAAATGCCAATTCCTTGGTATGAGACTTGTCTCCTGGTTTTATAAAAAGCAGACATCTGTGTCTACATCAACTGCAGAAGCAGAATACATGGCTGCTGGTAGTTGCTGTTCAAAAATGCTATGGATACAAAACCAACTCTTAGATTATGGTGTCAACTTAAATAATTCAACTTTATTTTGTGATAATACTAGTGCTATTGCTATAGCACAGAATCCAGTTCACCATTCTAGGACAAAACATATTGAAATAAGACATCATTTCATTAGAGATAATGTGGACAAAAAGAAAATTAACTTGATCCACATTTCTACTGATCTACAGAGAGCAGAAATTTTCACCAAGCCATTGGATGAGAAAACCCATCTATTCTTTATAAATCAACTGAGAATGATTGATGGAGAAGAGTTAACCTACTTTTTATCTACATTCGACGAATTTTCCAGAGTTCGTCGAACGGAGTTCGACGAATTAGGGAAAGTTTGAGAGATTCTCGTCGAACGGAGATCGACGAATTCTCTGTGTGAGCGAACAATTTTCGTCGACCAGAGATCGACGAACTTTGCTTCAGAAGACGCTTCGTCGAATGGAGTTCGACGAACTGTTTTCGATTCTTCTGGATGAGATCGACGAATTATCTATTTATAATTTATTTCGTCGAGCTCTGTTCGAAAATTTTTTCTTTTTCGTGGAACGAAGTTTGTCGATTCATATTCTGAAAATCTTATATCTACGTTTTCTTCGACCTCCATCCCGCGCTTTCAGTTCCTTTGCTCTTGATCGCCGTTTTTCTTAGTGTTTTTCTTGCAGGACATCAATGGCAATTCCCTCAGGTGCTTTGGTTGCAATGAAGTTTGACAGCGGTTTTGACATGGACTTTGAGTCATTTCAACATTCTGACCCCATCTTTCTATACATATTAGAACTACTGGAAGAACTCATTTTAAAGGATTTCATGACCAGGCACATTAAACTTCATGGAACGGAGATACGAGAATGGGTATATACATCTACAGTGTCTGAAGAAGATGTTTTGACCGGCAATATAGGGAACACTGATGTTTCCCTCTCTCCCGCAGTTCTCACTGAAATATTTGGATTAGTGAATGGAGAAGACAATATGGAAATGGATTCTGAGGAATTCAATGATATGCTGAAACTAATGGGTTTCTCTGGGAACAACCCTAATAAGTTGTTGAAAAAGCAATTATCCGCCGCCTATCAATTTCTGGCGGATATTACGAGAAAGATACTGATGTCCAAGCACTCTGCTCACGACTATATTACCCGTCACCAATTTCTGATAATGTGTGCAGTAGTGAATAAGAGACAGGTTTATTGGAGTAAGGTGTTCTTTGAATTGATCATGAAGAAGAACAGCAAGAAGGAAGTCTGCTTTGGCAGAATATTGAGAGTATTCCTCAAAGAGAAGGCTACTGAATGTATGGTCTCCCCGACCATCTACATAAACGCCAGCAAGCGCCTCTCTTGCGCTCTGTTTGGCAGGTGGGAGAGGTCCATCTCCAAGCCCTCAAAGGCTTCCTCCTCCTCCCTCCAAACTTCTGAGAGCACAAGGGCTGTAAAGGCCACTCCCCACCCTGTTGAAGAGGTTCCTCCATCTCAACCATATATTCCAACACCTCTTCCTCCAAAGAAGCCTCCTCATGTACCTACCTCTCCTTCATCTCCACCACTTGAAATGACAAACATTCCATCTCCACCTCCATCTTCCCCTCTGCAAGTTCATCAACAACCCACTCCTCCAGATTCCCCTCAGGACATTCCTATTCCTACACCTCCTCAGTATCCTCTTCCCCCACACTTATCCACCATTCCATCTTACATTATACCATCAGATACAATCATGCGAGATGCCCCCACTCCAGTTGTTATTCCTCCTCCCATTCCATCCCCTTCCTCATCCCTATTTGATCCATCCACCCTCATTCCTTTGCTCACACCTCTCATTAAATATTTGATCCAAGAGGCCATTACACCTCTTGTGACCTCCATTAATTACTTATCTGCCCAAATCTCTCTTCTCTCTGCTGCCCCCTCTTCATCTAGGGGCCTGGATCCAGGCATTCGTGAACCCAGGTAGGGGGAGATGCACTGTGATGAAGTTGCAGCAGATGCAGATACAGCAGCAGCAGCAGTCACAACAGTTCCCTCTCTAGTAGATTCAGATTCAGATGAGGATACCACAATTTTGACAGACTTTGATGCTGTGATGTCTGAGTTAATTCAATTTATGGATACTGATATTGATTTGGATGAGTCAGTTGCTCAAATAACTCCTGTTGGTGATTTCTATTTAAATCCCACAGTGAATTTATCAGTTTTGTTGAGAAGTTTTGATACTGTACATATGCAATTCCCTCTAGCAGAATTCTCTAAGCCTTATTTGGCTATGGTACCATATACCTCTCCAGCTAGTCCAGTAGTTGCCAAGCAACTCTGTGACAATTTTGCTCTATCTGCCTCCAGCTCAAAAGTCATTCCAGAAGATACTCTAGTGCCAGTTTCAGCACCAGACTTTATTATGGATGACTCTCCAATGCCTACTCTTGATGAGTTTATTCAGGCAGACATTGAAGAAGAGAATAAGGTAGTAGCTGATAGCTCTGTCTCTTTTGATTCTTGTACAGTTATTTTTTCTCCTGTTGCTGAAACTCTTATTCCTGAACCTTCTGCCCCTCCTCCAGCAAAGGCTGTTGTTTCTGATAAAACTTTAAAAGCTTTGGATGCATTGTATGATACCCCTCAGGATTCAGAATCTGATGATGATGATATTGATTCTGATGAGGATGCAACTAGTAGGAAAAAGAGATTGTTGGCAAAGAAGAGAAAGGCTGCTCCTCCTCCCAAGTCAAATCCCACTGCATACACTCCCTATTATATTCTGCACAATGTGACTCCATATAAGGGAATGCCAACATGGATGCAGCTCTCCAAAAACTAGCAGAAAGATAAAAAGAGAAGCAGGAGATACTCCCCTCCTCCAGTACACAGATATAGGAAGGATCCTCCTCCTCCTCCAGCAGCTGGTGCCAGTGGCTCTAGCTCCCAGAGATCTGCCCCAATGCAAACTTATTAGAGACAATCAGGGAGATCTTCTGGAAGCAGCCAGCAGAGGCCATCCTCCTCAGGTAGTCAACATAAGCAGCAACAACAAAGTTCTAAAGTACAAAAAGCTGAAAGCCCAAAGAAGCCAGACTCCCCTCCAATTCCTTTTGAAGATCCAGAGACTACTAATACAGCAAGAATGGCTAGGTACCAAGAGCTGATTGATCTATCTTTGATAAATAAAGCCAAATCAGAAGGAAAAGATATCTCTGGTATTTCAACTATGTCAAAGTATAGAAAGGAAGAGCTGAAAAGGTTTGACAAAGGTAACAAATTGTTTAATATTGATGACTATATGAAACTTCATCCAGAAGCAGTTGTCCTCAGGGCTACATCATTGAAAATTATTGGGGGAGCTGATATGACCATGATAGTGGCTCAAGCTCAACATCCTAATAGAGAAATCATTTTCAAGAAGCCAGAAGAAAAGAAAGCAGAAGATAAACCTCAGCAGAAGAAGCCAAAGAAGTAATTTTTCTTGTTGATTCATTTATGTCTACTATTTGTTTTTAAACTGTGCTATCTGTTAAACAAAGCTGTGTGTATATATATATATTTGTTGCATGTGTTATAATTCTCTGCCAGATATATTTCTTTCCTTGCTTTGTTTTTCTGTCTTGAGTCTCTGTTAGTGACCTCACCCAAATAGGGGGAGATTGCTGGATCCCTAGTTGATTTGGGCTAGGTTCACTGACTTAGGATGTGACCCATCATGTATCGCCAGGGTCATTTTGTGTCCTAGAGTCTAGGTTAAGTCCTTAGGCTCAACTTCAGATGGACCAGCTTTCATCAAGACCCTCAGAGACTCCAGACTCACAAGTTTTCAAGACTAAGTAAAGTGAGTTCGACGTTCGTCGAACTCAGCTCGACGAAAGGAATTCTGCGCTCGACGATCGTGAGATAATTCTTAGTGCTGAGCTTGACGATCTATGTTCTCTGTTCGACGAAATCTCAATTTCTGCATCAAACCAAAGTCAGAAGGACTTAAAATGTTTCTGTTGGAACACCCTATTACTAATTTGGGTCAGGATCACTATGTCTCTAGGAACCTTTGCTTGACCTCCTGTATAGCTTAAAAGGTCAATTAGAATTTAGTCTAAGGGTTAGAAGTCTAGGTTTGGAAGCTGCCCTGAAGACCAAGTTTTTCTGTCTGGAGACTAAGTCTGATCGTCGAGCTCAGCACGACGATTCGTCGAACTCCGATCGACGATCGTCTAGCTCAACTTCGACAGACCGTCGAACTCCATTCGACGATCGCTGAGCTCAACTTCATAATATCGTCGAACTCCATCCGACGATCGGTGAGCTCAGGTCAACGATTTTGTCTCTGCATTAGATCTTTATCTCTGTGCTCAGTTCGACGATCTTTGAACTCAGATCGACGATTATCTTGCTGCTGTGTGTTTTCAGATCGCTGAGCTCAGCTCGACGATAGCAGATCTCAGTTCGACGATTTTAGATAACTTCCAGAATTCAAATTCAAATCAGTTAGAAGTTATTCTGCAATTAATTCAGAGATTTGCTAGCCGTTTTCATTCAAATCTGGACCAAGTTTCAAGGGATTTTTCAAGGAATGTTTCTGTGGACTTTCTTCTAGAAGAGATTATGCAATTAAGGATGCAATCAATGCAGACCAACAGCTATTCTTGACAGAGAATAATATTCTATTCTGTACCAGAGAATAAAAGACAGGATTTTTGAATCTCTCACAACAGAGCACACACAATACAGATTACAGAGACAACCTCAAAAATCTTCTGTCTAAAAGAATTCTGAAGAACACTCAACCAAGGAGATCAAGTTTTCAAATCTTCAGATCTCTTTTAGTTTTCAAAGTGTTCAAGGCCAACATATTCCAGACTCCAGACACTCAACATTTCAGTCCCTTTTGCTGAAATCATCCATTGCTGGAGTTCAATATTTGAAGGCCTATCACCCTCAGCAAAGCTTTTCTTCCTGAAGATTTCAAGGATTCAGGGGGAGCTTTGACATCAATCCACATAGTCTTCTCAGTTGTTTGAGAAAGAGAAGACTGCCATCACTCTCTCACCCCCACTCTATAAAGGGTTTTTCAAACTCCCTTCAAAAGTTTGAACCTGGTTTTTGAGCACCTTGTCAAAAGCTCATTGGTGGCAAGACACCTGATCAAAAAATCTGCTTTGGTTTTTGAGCACCTTATCAAAAGCTCATTGGTGCTCAGGACACCTGATCAACTCATCCTGCAGTGGATTCCTACCTAGGGTGGTAGAAGAGTGGATGTACCCAAGTTTGGGGAACCACTATATTTCCTTGTGTCTTCTGGTTCTGCTTGCTTTCATTTTTGTTTCTGGCCTTGATTTTTCTGTGCTTGGTTTTTGCATAGCTTAGTTCTGTGATTAGATTTATTTCTGCTTCCCTGCTCACACATATTACAACAATTGTTGTAAAAGTTTGTAAAAGTTTTTAAAGCTACATATACTCTATTCACCCCCCTATAGAGTATATCAGATCTAGTTGCACTTTCAATTGGTATCAGAGCGAGGTTGGTTAAACATACCATATCTGATTGGTTGTACAGGCTAACACCTGAACCCCAAGATCCCAAACTAGATCTGTGTTTCTTTGGTATTCTATTATTAGATTTTGTTTGCACAAATCATGGCCCAAAACAAAGATTATGCTAGCACCAGACCTCCAGTGTGCAATCTTTCCAAGTTTGCACTTTGGAAGACAAGGATTAGACTTTACATGAATTCTATTGACGAAGATATCTTTAATTCTGTTTTGACAGTGTGTCCAAGACCCCTAGAGAGCACAAGCACAAATGCTGTGCCACCTCCATCAGGAACAGATGCTGACATCAAGAGATGGAAGGTAGCTGATGCCAAGGCTATGAACATTCTAGCCCAGACAATGTCAGATGACATATTTCAAAAAGTAGATGAATGTAATTCAGCCAAGGAAATTTGGGACAAGCTCTCAGAAATAGTCTCAGGCTCAGCTGATAAGAGAAAGGACAGAAGATCCCATCTCATCTCTCAATATGAGAACTTCAAGAAGGGAGAGACTGAGTCAGTGGGAGATATGTACAACAGACTAAGTCTAATTGTCAGTGAGCTAAGGATATTGGACAAAGAGATCTCTCTGACAGAACTTAATGACAAGATCCTAATGTGCTTCCCCAGCACTTGGGATTCAAGAATCTGGCCAATTAAGGATGCCAGAAGTCTAAATGAGATCACCACTGAAGCTTTGCTGGGTAAGCTCAAATCCTATGAGCTACTCATCAAGAATAGAGAGGAAGAACAGAAGGCTGCTTCACCAGCCACAAGGAAAGAGAAGACCATAACATTCAAGGCAACTGAGGATCTGCCTGAAGATAAAGCCACAGGCAATGATGAACTACTCAGCTTGCTGGCCAAAAGATTCTACAAGATGGCCAGAAAGGACTTCAGAAGAAGATCATACAAGGAGCAGGATAAGCCAAGGTATGACAAGTCCATTGGTAATAATAAAGACATCATTTGCTTTGGTTGCAGGAAACCAGGGCACATAGTTCCTGACTGCCCAGAGAACAAGAACAAGGACATAAGGGATAGGAAAGAAAGAAGGAAGGGGAAAGACTCCAAAAGAAATGGCAATAGCAAACCTTCTTCAAGCAAAAATAAGCATACAAGGAAGGGATTTGTTGCTGAATCCTGGAGTGAGACAGAAGAGGAGTCAGAAGCCTCTTCCAGCTCCAGTGATGATGAGGATGATGCATAAGAAAAGGAGTTCTGCATGATGGCAATCAATGCCTCACAGCATAACTCAGAAGAAGAGGAGTCAGAGTCAGACTCAAAGACCCAACCTGAAGAAGATCAGGTAATTAGTTCTTTTGATTTTAGTTCAGAAGATTTTAAATCTGAATTTAAAGCACTGTGTTTAGACCTGCTAAAGTCTGAGAAAGAGATTATCTCTCTCAGAAACCAATTATCTGAACACAATGCTCTAAAGTCAGAAAATCTCAAACTCTCTCAGGAGTTGGAGAGATGTAGGGAACAGATAGCTTCACTGAAAAGTGAGCTCTCTGAGGCCAAGAAGCTTGAAGAATCCCTTAATGGGAGAAGCATCAAGCTGATGGACATCACAAGCACAGCGAACTCTAGATTTAACAGTACACTGGGCTTGGGTGCTTCATCCAGCCAACCTATAGTCCTAACAACTCCCATCAAATTTATTTCTGACAAGCGAAAGGGAGTTGTAGAGGTTGCTAGGAAAAATTCTGATCTGCCTCAAAAAACTAAGTCCCAGCAGAAATCGTCGAACGGAGATCGATGATCGCCGAATGAAGATCCACGATCGCCGAACGCAGCTCGACGATCTTAGGCAAAATCGTCGAACGCTGATCGACGATCTCAGCCAAAGTCGTCGAACGCAGGACGACGATCTCATATACCTGACCTCAACCATAGTCGACCGTCGAACGGAGCTCGACGATCTGACCCAAGATCGTCGAACGCAGCTCCAAGATCGTCGAACAGAGGTCAGAGCTCTGGAAACTTTTTCAAAGACAAATCAAAATTGAATCCTAAGGGTCCTTCATCCCAAATCTATAACCCTTATACTGAATGGATTCTACCTCCATGAAGATATCATCCTGAAGGATATAAGAGTCAACCTGGGATGTCTTTCATTTCTGAATTTAGAGGTTATCAACCTAGGCCCAAGGTAAACTGGGTCAAAAACAAATGAATTGTCTTATGTGCAGGTGAAGACCTATCCAACATCTAACCAGCAATGGTATTTGGATAGTGGGTGCTCTAAGCACATGACAGGGAATAAGGACAACCTCACATCCTTCAGAGCCAAGCTTGGACCCAAAGTTATTTTTGGTGATTCCAACTTTGGACAAACTAAAGGATATGGTGCAGTCCAGATTGGTTCAGTAACCTTCAAGAAGGTAGCTTATGTAGAAGGACTGAAGCACAACCTAATCAGCATCAGTCAGCTGTGTGATGAAGGCTACCAGGTGACCTTCAGCAAAGCCTTATGCAAAATCAAGTCAGAGGACAACACAACGGTGTTGACAGGTAAAAGGAAAGGTAACATCTACTTAGTAGATTTTCTTTCAACTAATGTAGATATCTGCTTGTTTAATTCAGTGTGTAAACCAAATGTTTTATGGCATAAGAGATTAGGACACCTAAACCTTAGAACTGTTACTAGGCAATCCAAGGACAATCTTGTTAGAGGACTACCTTCTGGCCCCTACAAGAAGGAAGGACTCTACATGGCTTGTCAATTAGGCAAGCAAACTAAAAATAGTTTTAAGTCACTTAATAAGAGTGATTCACCCAGGATATTGTATCTGTTACACATGGATCTGTTTGGACCCATCACAGTACAAAGCCTAGGAGGGAAATCCTACACTTTGGTAGTTGTAGATGACTTCTCTAGATTCACTTGGGTGTTCTTTCTAAGGAAGAAGTCTGATAACTTTAAGTGTCTGACAGAGTTTCTCAAATGTATACAGATTGAGTTCAATACTCGCATTGCCCTGATCAGAAGTGATCATGGGACAGAGTTTGATTCTCTTCTTATGCAAGAGTTCTGTCAGAGTGAAGGGATCAGGCATACTTTCTCAGCTCCTAGAACTCCTCAACAAAATGGGGTAGCTGAAAGGAAAAATAGAACCCTTATTGAATCTGCCACTACATTGTTGTCAGATGCTCATCTACCTCTATCCTTTTGGGCAGAGGCAGTGAACACCTCCAACTATGTGTTGAACAGAAGTCTGATACATAAACTAAAGTGAAAGACTCCCTATGAATTACTCAAAGGGAAGAAACCTAAAGTTGACTATTTTAGAGTATTTGGTTGTATTTGCTACATTCATAATAATGACAAGAAATATCTAGCAAAATTTCAAGCCAAAGCTGATGAAGGAGTGTTTCTGGGATACTCCATGATCAGCAAGGCTTATAGGGTCTATAATAAATCATCTTTGAAAATTGAGGAATCTGTTCACATTTCATTTGATGAGACTAACATGTCTTTCAAGGAGAAGAATTCTTCTACCATAGAACATTTGCAGGAACATTCTCTAGTTGAAGACTTGAACAGGTTACAGGTTACTCAAGAGGATGAAAGCAGTGAAGATGAAGGAAATGATCAACATTTTGAAGCACAACCTGAAGAGCCAGTTATTGTACCACAAGAGGAAACAACAACACAGGTTGGTGAACAATCAACACCCCCTGTTGATTTAGTAACATCAAGAGACCATCCAATTTCCCAAATAATTGGAGAAATCTCAGCTGGTGTGCAAACCAGAAATCAGGTCAACCAAAACCTGTTGCACACCTGCTTCCTATCTCAAATTGAAACTCAGTCCATTCAAGATGTAGAGCAAGATCCACACTGGATCATTGCAATGCAAGAGGAGTTGCATCAATTTGAGAGGAACAAGGTATGGGAACTAGTGCCAAAGCCTAAGGATCATTCCATTGTTGGAACAAAGTGGGTATTCAGAAACAAACTGGATGATCAAGGAGTAATTATAAGGAACAAGGCAAGGCTAGTTGCCCAGGGATACTCTCTAGAAGAAGGAATCGACTACGACCAGACTTTTGCACCTGTTGCAAGATTAGTAGCCATCAGGATTATTCTAGCTTATGCAGCTCACAAGGGCTTTAAAGTATATCAGATGGATGTCAAAAGTGCTTTCTTAAATGGAGACATCAAAGAGGAAGTTTATGTCAGACAACCTCCAGGTTTTATCTCTCCAACTTATCCTGATTATGTTTTTAGATTAAATAAAGCATTATATGGTCTCAAGCAAGCTCCTAGAGCATGGTATGAGACCTTAGCACGCTTTCTCTTGGAAAATGGTTTTATAAGGGGTAGAGTAGACCAAACTCTTTTTATTAGAACCCATAAGTCTCATACCCTACTAGTACAAATTTATGTACACGATATCATTTTTGGTTCTACTGACTCCAAATTGTGCAGAAGGTTTTCTAACCAAATGCATTCTAAATTTGAGATGAGTAGCATGGGTGAGCTATCCTTCTTCCTAGGATTGCAAGTCAAATAACATGCTGAAGGCATCTTTATTTCTCAAACCAAATATGCAAATGAACTGGTTAAGAAATTTGGTATGTTTGAGGCATCTTGTATGAAAACACCCATGCCTACCAATGCTGTATTAGATGCTGATGAACATGAGAAACCTGTTGATCAGACAACATATAGAGCAATGATTGGCTCTTTACTGTATCTTATAGCTAGTAGACCAGATATAATGTTTGCTACATGTATATGTGCTAGGTTCCAAGTAAGCCCTAGAGAGTCACACCTAACTTTAGTAAAGAGGATTCTTAGGTATGTTAAAAGTTGTCCAAATCTAGGTCTCTGGTATCCAAAAGATTCAGCATTTGATTTAACTGGATTCTCAGATACTGATTATGCTGGATGCAGAATTGACAGGAAAAGCACCAGTGGAACTTGTCAGTTCCTTGGTGACAGACTTGTCTCTTGGTTTTGTAAGAAACAAACATCTGTGTCAACTTCAACTGCTGAAGCTGAATATATGGCTGCAGGCAGTTGTTGTTCACAAATCTTGTGGATCCAAAATCAACTCCTAGACTATGGTTACAACTTAGAGAAGTCTAAAATCTTTTGTGATAACACAAGTGCTATTTCCATAGCTCAAAATCCAGTCCTCCATAGTAGGACAAAACACATAGAGATTAGACATCATTTCTTAAGGGATAATGTTGAAAAGAATAAAATTGAACTACAATATATCCCAACTGATCTACAAAGGGGAGATATTTTCACCAAGCCTTTGGATGAAAAGAGACACACCTTCTTCCTAAACCAGTTAGGAATGTTAGATGGAGGAATCCTTAAATAATATCCAAGATTTTGAAAGCTAAAAATTGACCAATACTAGGCAAACTCTATGATTTTTCTTAGTGTCTAGAATTTTTCTGATCTCTGAACAGCGCTCGACGATTTGCCCCAAGATCGTCGAACGGAGATCGACGATTTACAAAATTGTCGAACTGAGTTCAGCGCCTCTCAGATAGTATGAACTATCTCTTCCGGTCAACAATCGTCGAACGGCGCTCGACGATTATGTTATCTGAACGATCGTCGAACGGAGCTCGATGCTCTTCAAGATCGTCGAACGGAGATCGACGATGTTGAAAACTCTTCAGATTCCTTTAGAAGCCTCGATCGTCGAACTGAGTTCAACGATCTTTCCAATTCTGCGTCGAACCCTAATATAAAACTCAATTTTTTTCGCCGTCGTTCTCTTTTGCGCTTTCGATTTCTCTGCAAGAATCTTCTTTCCCTCCAAACAGTTCTACTCTTGGTCATTTTGTTTGTTGAGTTTTTGCAGGTACAATGGCTGTGTCAGTTGCTGTCCTAGCTGCAATGAAGTTTGATACAGGCTTTGACATTGATATAGAATCTTTCAGCACCACTGACCAGATTTTCCAAGACATACTTGGTTTATTCAAGGATCAGAATCTGTCTGCCCTCATGACCACTAGGATCAAGCTGGCTTCAGATGAGATCAAGGAGTGGGTCTATACTGCTCATAATCAAGACAACAACACAATAGTTGGGTCTATTGCTGGAAATCAGGTACCCTTGACCCCCACAATTTTAACAGAAGTTTTTGGACTGAGAAATGAAGAAGATATTGCTGAGTTATCAGGAGAAGAATATTCTGAACTACTTGCCAGGATGGGTCATCCAGAGGGAAACCCTAGCAAGCTATTCAAAAGGAATCTGTCTGTTGAATACAGGTTCCTGGAAGATGTGGTAGGGAAAGTGCTGCTGGCAAAGCACTCTGCCCATGATACTATATCCAGACATCAGCTCTGTCTCATAGGAGCTCTGGTGGATAAGAAAAATCTGAACTGGGGAGAGGTGTTCTTTGACCTCATCAAGAAGAAAATAAACAAGAGTTTTGTAAACTTTGGAAGGATTCTTGGAGTTTTTCTGCAGACCAGGTGCCCTGCCTTGCTGGTCTCCTCTGGAGTTCACATAAATGCCTCCAAGAGACTAACCTGTGCCCTCTTTGGTAAGTGGGACAGGCAAATAAGCAAGCCTAGCAGGCCCTCCTCTAGTGCTCCTTCAGGCACCAGGACTCAAAGAGTCACTCCTTCACAGGTCTCTGCCCCTGCAGATGACCTGGCTACTGATGTTGCTGCCTCTCCTCCTCCTCCAATTCCATCCCTGCCCCTACCAACCACCCTTCCAGCCCCATCCACCATCACTATATCTAGCCCATCTCCAACATCAACTCCCTCTCCAGTCCCTGTTCTCCCCACACCAGAAGAACAATTCCACCCACTATTCTCTTACCCTCCACCAGATGTCACCTCTTCACCATCCATTCCATCCTTCACCCTTCTGGATGATTCCTTTATGGCTGATTCCCCCCCTTCTCCTCCTGAGTTACCCTCCTCCTCCACTTCCTTCCAAGATCTCCTCCACCACATCATTGATCAACCAACATTCACTCCATCCATCTCCATTCCCCTGTCCTCCATCTCCACCCTACCATCCCCTCAGCCCTCCATTCCCCAATTATCCAGCCCTTCACTTCCAGCATCCCCAGCTGCTTTCATTCCATCTACCTCTGCTCCAGATGTTGAGCAAGTAGACCTCTCAGCCCTAGCTGACAGGCTGTATGAGCTGATTGCCCCCAGGCTCTCTCTCATATTGGAGATTTCCTTAGCTCCTCTACACCAGTCAGTGGCAGCTCTATCTGCCAGGCTCTCCTCCCTCTTCCCTCAGGCAGCACCTACAGTAGTGTGCCTTGATCCAGATGTCTCTGCATCTAGGCAGGGGGAGATGCCACATGAAGAAAGCCTTCTTGCTGTTGCTGCTGCTGTTTCTACTTCTTCTGCTGCTCCTCTTGTTGCTGCTGCTGCTGAGCCTCCTACTGCAATTCTTGCAATAGACCTAAGGTCTTTGCTTTCTGGTTTTGATTCTGCCTATTTTAGCTATCTACCAGAGGTCCATGCTGTCCAGCCCCCAGAAGACTTATCCAAGGCACTTGTGCCATTGTTTTGTTGTGACCCTAGCATCCTCAGCTCTTTTGTACATTCAGTAATTGCTGCTACTGAAGATGTTGCTGCTGCTTCTGAAGAAAGGACTGACTTTGCTTCTGAGAATGTTGCTGCTGCTGCTGAAGATATTCTTACTACTGCTGCAATTCTAACTGTTTCTGACGCACCAATATCCAAGGATCTTCTGATGTCAGAGGCCACTGATTTTGAGCCTGCTGCAGTTTTTGATGTTGTTTCTGCTGTTTCTACTGCTGTTAGTGAAGTTTCTGCTGATGTTAGTGAGACAGTTGCTGCTGCTGTCACCTCTCCTGCTGCTGCTGTTGTTTCTGCCTCACCTCCTCCATCTGCTGCTGCCCCTACTGCTGCTAGTATCTCAACTTCTGCCTCATCTGCTGCTGTTCAGCTAAAGAAAGATCTTATGAAGAAAATAGATGCTTTATATGATGATCAGAGTTCTGAATCTGATGAATTCAAAACAGACTCTGATGACTCATCTGCTACCATTGCCAGGAAAAGGAAGGCAAGGAGCAAGGCAATGAAAAGGGTTCCTCCTGCAAAAGTTAAGGATAACAATGATATTCCTTATTATATCCTTCATAATTGCCCCATCACTGAACATTGGATGCAGTTTTCCAAGAACCAGCTGAAAGCCATGAAGAAAAAGAGAAAATATGAGAAGGGCTCTTCCCAATTCCAGCACCCTCATCCTCCTCCACCACCTCCTCCTGATGCAGGTGCATGTGGAAGCTCTGCAAGTCAACCCCCAACTAGAAGCCAGGCTCCCTATCAACCTCATGTCAGATCCTATCAAAGGGAAAGCCAATCCTGGGGTTCATATTCTAGGAGAGGAGGATATAGGGGTAATCAGAGAGATTTTCAAGTATATTCTAAAGGGTACTCCAGGCAGCACCCATATTCTAGGGGAGGACATGTTTCATCTGATACATCATCAGGTCCTTTCCCCTACAAGCTGAAAGAGAATGTGTCTGTCAGGCCTCCTCAAGACAATCCTTCCAACAGGTATGAGCCACCTGTACCTTATGAGGACCCTGAAAATAATCCAGCTACTTGGACTGCCAGGATGAAGGAATTGGCTGCACTAGATCAGATTAAGAAGGCCAGAGAACAAGGACTAGATGCTTCCAACATTTCTACAATGTCTGAGCAGAGACAAAAAGAACTAGACAGATATGCTTCCAGTAAATTCTTTGATGCTGACAGATATATGGAATTACATCCTGCAGCTGTGGTTCCCAGGCCTTCAAAGCAAACTTATTTGGGTGCAGCAGATGACACCAGGTCAAACAAAGAAGCCCTAAACCCTAACAGAGAAATTAAAATGGTTAAAGGCAAAGAGAAGAAGTGACATTGTAAGGTGACAGTTTCTGTGAATTCTGACTGTTATCTGGATGATATATATATCTCTGTGTTTCTACTTGTCTGGCTGTTGTTTTTCTGCTTAATACTTGTATATTGTTATTTAAATTTTTCCAAAGTCTGTAAATAGTAATCCTAACCCAAATAGGGAGAGATTGTTGGAACACCTTATTACTAATTTGGGTCATGATCACTATGTCTCTAGGAACCTTTGCTTGACCTCCTGTATAGCTTAAAAGGTCAATTAGAATTGAGTCTAAGGGTTAGAAGTCTAGGTTTGGAAGCTGCCCTGAAGACCAAGTTTTTCTGTCTGGAGACTAAGTCTGATCGTCGAGCTCAGCACGACGATTCGTCGAACTCCGATCGACGATCGTCTAGCTCAACTTCGACAGACCGTCGAACTCCATTCGACGATCGCTGACCTCAACTTCATAATATCGTCGAACTCCATTCGACGATCGGTGAGCTCAGGTCGACGATTTTGTCTCTGCATTAGATCTTTATCTCTGAGCTCAGTTCGACGATCTTTGAGCTCAGATCGACGATTATCTTGCTGCTGTGTGTTTTCAGATCGCTGAGCTCAGCTCGACGATAGCAGAGCTCAGTTCGACGATTTCAGATAACTTCCAGAATTCAAATTCAAATCAGTTAGGAGTTATTCTGCAATTAATTCAGAGATTTGGTAGCCGTTTTCATTCAATTCTGGACCAAGTTTCAAGGGATTTTTCAAGGAATGTTTCTGTGGACTTTCCTCTAGAAGAGATTATGCAATTAAGGATGCAATCAATGCAGACCAACGGCTATTCTTGACAGAGAATAATATTCTATTCTGTACCAGAGAATAAAAGACAGGATTTTTGAATCTCTCACAACAGAGCACACACAATACAGATTACAGAGACAACCTCAAAAATCTTCTGTCTAAAAGAATTCTGAAGAACACTCATCCAAGGAGATCAAGTTTTCAAATCTTCAGATCTCTTTTAGTTTTCAAAGTGTTCAAGGCCAACATATTCCAGACTCCAGACACTCAACATTTCAGTCCCTTTTGCTGAAATCATCCATTGCTGGAGTTCAATATTTGAAGGCCTATCACCCTCAGCAAAGCTTTTCTTCCTGAAGTTTTCAAGGATTCAGGGGGAGCTTTGACATCAATCCACATAGTCTTCTCAGTTATTTGAGAAAGAGAAGACTGCCATCACTCTCTCACCCCCACTCTGTAAAGGGTTTTTCAAACTCCCTTCAAAAGTTTGAACCTGGTTTTTGAGCACCTTGTCAAAAGCTCATTGGTGGCAAGACACCTGATCAAAAAATCTGCTTTGGTTTTTGAGCACCTTATCAAAAGCTCATTGGTGCCCAGGACACCTGATCAACTCATCCTACAGTGGATTCCTACCTAGGGTGGTAGAAGAGTGGATGTACCCAAGTTTGGGGAAGCACTATATTTCCTTGTGTCTTCTAGTTCTGCTTGCTTTCATTTTTGTTTCTGGCCTTGATTTTTCTGTGCTTGGTTTTTGCATAGCTTAGTTCTGTGATTAGATTTATTTCTGCTTCCCTGCTCACACATATTACAACAATTGTTGTAAAAGTTTGTAAAAGTTTTTAAAGCACCATATACTCTATTCACCCCCCCTCTAGAGTATATCAGATCTAGTTGCACTTTCAGTTTCTAAGTCCAGCTTCATGCTTCGGTCGACGAATTATATTCTGAGCTCGACGAACTTGGACTTCAAGTTCACAGCTTCTCAGGTCGACGAAGTCAGCTTCTCAGGTCGACGAAGTCAGCTTCTCAGGTCGACGAATGCTATTCTCTACTCGATGATTTCTGGACTCAGAGAATCTGTGTCGACACTTAGTGTTTGTGTCGACACCAGTCAACTTGTGTCGACACAAGGATTTCAGTCGACACTAACTTTTGTCGACACCAGGATTTCAGTCGACACCAGCTTCTGTCGACACCAGAGGATTTGTGTCGACACCAAGATCAATCTGTCGACACCAGCTTATGTCAACACAACATATCAGCAGATGCAGGATATTTTGTCTAAGTCCAAAACGTTTCTCAGGTCGACGATTTTGTTTCTTAGCTCGACGAATGAAGAATGTCTGTTAGATGAATGAAGATTGTCTGGTCGACAAACTCTCTCAAGCTCAGCTCGACGAACACAAGTTCAGCTCGATGAATTGTGTTCTGCGTTCGACGAATCCAGATTAGGTTTTCTTCAAGGTTCCCGTCCCGTTTCTTGGCACTGAATCCTGAACATTTAATGCCAGATCTTCTCGGAATGTTACCGTTAGAATGCGCATTGACTATGGACGATTACATGCCGTTTTTCCAGGGGACAGTTAGGAAAGTCATTGATTGCTGATTCTTTCCAAGGCCGACTGTAATTACTGCTCGACATTCAAAAGTTTGAATATTTTTTTCCTCAGTCTGTTAGAGACACATACAGATACACAGAAAACAGAGACACAGTAAGAGAACAGAATAAGCAGAGTTCAGGAATTACAGTACAGAAAAAACTCAAAAGTTGCAGAAGAACAAACATTCTCAAAGCTAAAGTTCTTGACTGCAATCAGCCTTAACAAGAGGACTTTTGGAGAAGAAGAAGAACAACTAAATTCAATCAAGAGTCTTCTTCTCTCTATTTACAAGATAACTTCAAAGGACAACAATCAAACAATCTATCAAAGAAGTTCCTGAAGCAGTTCTGGTCCAGGCATTCTAGGTCATTGAAGGCCTATCACCCTGAAGCAGTGCTCCAGCATTCCTGACCAATTCAAGATCTCAGGGGGAGCAAGAGCTGCTACATCAATCCACAAGTCTTCTCTCTGACTGTTGATAGAGAAGACACTATCACCCTCTCTCTCTTATTTCTGTAAAGGGTTTTAAATCCCTTCAAAATTATTCTGGTTGCAAGTCTCTTTCTAAAAGACTTGAAGGTTTTGTTTTTGGGGACCTGATCAAAACCCATTGGTGCCCAGGACACCTGATCAACTCATCCTGCACTGGATTCCTACCTAGGGAGGTAGAAGAGTGGATGTACCCAGATTGATTGGGGAACCATTATAGCTCCTTGTGTCTTCTGGTTGCTTATTTTACTTTGTTTTCTGGCTGTGTTCTGTGATTGCTCTGTGTTTAGTTAGGTGGTGTGTTTACTTTATGTTATTTGCTTCCCTGTTCACTTAGGTATACAACAACAGTTGTAAAATTTTTTTAGTAAGCACCATACTCTATTCACCCCCCGTCTAGAGTATATCAGATCTAACTTGCACTTTCAAGTCTAACCGCCGCATCGGTATCCTCAATATATTCAACACCCAAAGCCTTTGGGTCTTCATCTTGCACCCAAGACAAGGGGGTTCTACACCTCCTTCCATAAAGAGCTTCATGAGGAGCCATGCAGATACTAGCCTGGTGGCTGTTGTTGTAGGAGAATTCTACCAATGGTAAGAGCCTTTCCCACGGCTCTCCTCTATCCAACACAAATAATCTCAACAAATCTTCCAATGTCCGGATGGTCCTTTCAGATTGCCCGTCCGTCTGGGGATGAAATGCGGTGCTAAAGGTAAGGCGCAAACCTAAATATGCCTGAATTGCTTTCCACTCCTTGGAGGTAAAGCGACCATCACGATCAGAAACGATCGTCTTAGGAAAGCCACGATACCGTACGAACTGCTCCACAAAGGGGCGTACTAAGACATCCACATGAGCTTCTTTCTTCATAGGGATAAATCGGGCTACTTTCTTTAGGCGATCAACTATAACCCACACTGAATCGTTCTCGGAGCGTGAGCGAGTTAACACATGGATGAAGTCCATTGAGACATCCTCAAACTTCCACTCGGGGATGGGCAACGATTGTAGCAAACCACCGGGACTCTTGTATTCCGCCTTCACCCTTTGACAAGCTTCGCAGCGTGTAATAAAATATCTGACATCTTTCTTCATTCCCGGCCAACACATGGTCTTCCGCAAACCAGCGTACATCTTAGTAATACCCGGGTGCACTGAATATTGAGAGCAATGAGCCTCTCTCAAGATATCCTCACGGATTTTACCGCCCTTGGGAATGTAGAGCCGGCTACGAAAATAAACGAGGCCGTCTTTTAGCGTATTCTTATCCGTAGTCCCATCTTCGATTGACTTGATTGCCGGGGCCAGAGCCGCATCCATTCCTTGCTGCACTTTGATTAGGTCCCGGATATCACAAACTATGCCCTTGCTTGCCAAGTACTACGTATACTCTGCCAAAGGAGCCTTAAATATAAATGTAATATCCATCTCCTCAATCATCCGAGCCAACTACATACTCATCAACCGAGACTCTGGGCTAGAACCTGGTACCTTTCTACTCAATGCATCGGCCACCGAGATCACCTTTCCGGGGTGGTAGTTTATGGTGAAGTCATAGTAACATAAAATTTTTAACCACCACCGTTGTCTCAAGTTGAACTCCTTCTGAGTATGAACGTACTTCAAGTTTTTGTGGTCTGAAAAGATCTCGCAGTGGATGCCATATAGATAATGCCTCCAAACCTTCAAGTCGAACACCACTGCTTCCAGTTCCAAATCATGAACCAGGTAATAGATTTCATGCTTCTTCAGTTGTCTTGAAGCATAAGCAATCACGTGCCCGTGCTGCATCAATACCGCTCCCATCCCTTGATATGATGCGTCGGTGTAAACTTGAAATCCTTCCTTCCCAGACGGAAGTGCAAGGATGGGGGCAGAGTTAAGTCTATCCTTCAGCTCCTTGAATGCAGCTTCACATTAGGGTGTCCACTCAAATGGCACAACTTTCTTCGTTAATGAAGTAAGAGGGAGGGAAATCTTGGAGATTCCTTTCACGAACTTGCGGTAGTACCAGACAAGCCCAAGGAAGCTATGCACATCGACCGCTGACTTTAAGGGAGACAACTCCTTCACGACACACACCTTGGCCGGATCCACCGCTAGCCCTGCTCCACTGATCACATGGCCCAAGAAAGTAACCTCTTTAAGCTAGAATTCGCACTTGCTGAACTTCGCGAACAAGGAGTGCTCCTTCAATTTCTTCAATACCAAGGTCAGGTGCTTGACATGCTCCTACTCCGTCTTTGAGTACACCAAGATGTCATCGATGAAAACAATGACGAAGATGTCCAAATACGGTTCAAATACCTTGTTCATCAGGCTCATGAAATCCGAAGGGGCATTTTTGAGCCCAAACGACATTACAGTGAACTTGTACAACCCATCTCTTGAACTAAAGGTCATTTTCTGGATGTCCCCTTCTTGTATTCTCAACTAATAATACCCTGAGCGTAAGTCCAGCTTAGAAAACAAATGCGCTCCCACTAGTTGATCGAACAACTCGTCGATCTGAGGTAGCGGATAAGTGTTCCGCACCGTTAGCCGATTGAGTTCCCGATAGTCTATGCACAAATGCATGGTTCCATCCTTCTTCTTCACGAACAATACAGGGGCTCCCCAGGGTGACAAACTGGGGCGAACGAACCCAGACTCCACCAGTTCTTGCAGTTGAACTCTAAACTCCGCGATTTCCTTTGGGGCCATTCGTTATGGGGCCTTGGATACAGGCTTGGAACCCGATACTAGATTAATTTGAAAATCAACTTCTCTATGTGGGGGTAATCTTGTCAGTTTCTCAGGAAATACCTCTAGGAAATCCCGCACTACCAGTACATCTTTCATATCCAACACCATCTCCTTCAACTAAAATCATATCATGAAAACTTCATCCCCCTTCATATGGGCTTTTACTGTCTGAAATGAAGATAACAACATACGAGGTGCGAAGCTAATACCTTAGAAGATGACGTCGGCGTCTCCATGTATCAAGTAGATTCGTTTCTATGCACAGTAAATCCTCTTAAAGTGCCAGTCCAACCACGCCATGCCCAAAATGATGTCAAACTCCGGCATTCTCAAGACCGTGACATGCGTATCAAAGGCTTTTCCCCCAATGAATATCTCTAGCTCGCACTTGGCAGTTGCGGTAATCTCAGAGCCGTCCGGGAGGCGTACTCGTCGAGCTATACCAGTAAAATTTTGTACACCTTCAACGTCCTTAATGAAATCCTCAGACACAAAAGAGTGTGAGGCACCGGTATCGAACAGCGTATAGGTCGTCTTCCCGCCGACTACCACGGTGCCTAAGTACCAATAACCAAAACTCAATAGTAGGTGTCCAGTATGTTGTAAGCAAGTTAATTTAAACAATGAAAATGTGAAAGCTAGCTGCAACATACCTGCAATAACATCCTGGGGATTCCGTTCTTGTGTCATGTCCAACGCGTACACTTGATCCCGGGCAGGACCGGGGTTTCCTTCTCGTGGTCATCATCCTCGACCACGCATATAACCACGCCCCCGCGGAGCTACCGGAGGGAGAGCAGGAGGGACATTTCCAAATAACCGCGGGCAAAAACGTCGATTGTGGCCCGGCTGGTTGCATTCAAATCACACCAACCCACAATGCCCCTTAGGTTGTTGAAATTGTTGAGGCTCGGGCATTGGAGGCAACACGGGTGGATGCGGGAGCGGATGCTCCACCTTAAAATCTTGGTGGAAACGTCCTCCACCTCTTTGATGTCCTCTTCCTCCTCTAAAGTTCCGCCTTCTTCTATTGCTTGGGTCAGCTTCCATCACGCCCTCCGCAGGTCTTTTACCACTACTCAAGTGATCCGCCTCCAATCTCTTCTCCATGTCGATAATCTCCGCCAAGGTAGCGTCCGCTATAAAAAAAGTGCCTGCCTTATACCTAATCACCTAGGGGGGGTGAATAGGTGACTTAAATCTTTTTTAACTTTTTAGGTAGATTGTAGATTATATCACAGAGTTATAATTACTTCTTCACAGAAATCAATCAGCAATCACAGAATCAAACATGCACACAGTGAACACACAGATTTATAGTGGTTCCCCAAGGTTTGGGTACATCCACTTTCCCCCTTCGCCTATCTAGTAGTGTACTAGATTCGGCCAAACTCCTCCACTATCTCAGATCCTCAGATCTTACACTCAGAACCCCAAACAGGTTCCTACAGCTCAGGCCCAAGGCCCTACAACTCAGTCTTCTCCAAAGACCTACACTCAGCCACAAGGCCTACACTCAGCCACAACAGGCCTACACTCAGAGAAATAGATCTCCTACACTCAGGCACACAGGCCCTACCACTCAGCCTTTATAATTACAGGCTTACAACTCAGATCCCTAAGGATCCTACAAGAAAATAAGAATACAAAGTGTATATACCTACAACTCAGAGAAAAGAGAGATGAGTTGACAGGTTCTTGATGAGTTCTTGGTAGAACTCTGCTGAGATCAACCTCACTTGGCTTTCTTCAAAGCTTCTTGAATGTAGAACACAATAGGATTGATTCTCTGCAGCTGATATTCAATCACTGCAACTTAAGATTCAGAACTAGGTCTGAACACTTCTTCACAACCTGGTTCCAACCACTGTCTTCTTGGATGGAGCTCTCTCTCTCCAACTTCTTAGATCTTCACTTGATTATTCAATGAATAGCTAGATCTTTTTCTCTTTTTCAATCTCTTGATCATCTGTTTCTCTTGACAGTATAAGCCTATATATAGGCCTTCTTCATGGTGACCGGCTGATCCGGTTCCTAACAGCTTTCTGACAACTCTGACAGGTGCAGTAGACCGGCTGGAACGGCAGCTATCAAGTCATCCAGTCAGTTCTTGAAATATTTGTAACTGTCTGAAAGTGTCGAGACAGTTTGTCTTTAAGTGTCGACACTTATAGACTAAGTGTCGACACAAGTTGACTAAGTGTCGACACTTGCCTTCAAGGTGTCGACACAACTCCTTGTGTTGTAGAATTCATTTCTCGACACAGCTTCTTCAATATGTGTCTACACAGATATTGTGTGTCGACACAACTTCTTGTTCTTCAGTACTTAGTTGAATTCTTGTAAGTGTCGACATAACTCCTTTGTGTCGACACAGCTTCATGTGTTGAACTTGTTCAGTGTCGACACATCTTCTTGGTGTCGACACATGCCTTTTATGTTAATACTTGCTGAGTGTCGACACAGCTCCTTGTGTCGACACATTCTTCTTTTGTTGAGACTTTGGCTGAGTGTCGACACATCTCCTTTGTGTCGACACTTGTACTTAGAATTTTTGTTGAACTTTGCTAAGTGTCGACACAGCCTCCTAGTGTCGACACTTTCTTCATGTATTGAGTCTTCTGCTGAGTGTCGACACATTCTTTCTTGTGTCGACACTTTCTTCAAGTGCTGAGTCTTCTGCTGTGTGTCGACACATTCTTCATTATGTCGACACTTACACTTAGACTCTACTGAAATTTGTTGAGTGTCGACACAGCCTCCAAGTGTCGACACTTTCTGATGTAGACACAGTTCCTCTGGGTGTCGACACTGCTTCTAAGTGTCGACACTGCTTCTCTGGACTTCTCTTCATTGAGTGTCGACACAACCTGTATGTGTCGACACTTTCTATCTGGTGTCGACTCTGCATCACTGGTGTCGACACAAGTACTCCAAGTGTCGACACTGCTTGCCTGGGTGTCGACACAAGTCTTCTTAAGTGTCGACACGTTTCTTCTGGGTGTCGACACATGGACTTAGAATCTTTTCTGCTTTCCCTGCAAATACTTAACCTGCACAAGGCAACTCAAAATACATCAAATACATTTTGATGTATATCATTGAGTAGGGTGAGGCTTCTTCAAATCAGATACATTTAAACCAATGTACCCAACAATCTCCCCCTATTTGGAGAAGTCATAACCCTTAGTCAATGATATACACCATACATAACAAAATTTACATTATGATGTAAAACAGGATTATACAATCAGGGTAAGTACATAAACATGTAATAAACAAAACATGTAAACACAGGTATCTCAGAACAATTATGTAATAGATTTATCACACATCATATTGTTCTAACAACTTTGTCATATTCATTATACAAAAGTTTACAGAGTGTTTTAAAAACAAAAGATTACAACTGCTTCCAATACTGCTCCCATCCCTTGATATGATGCGTCGGTGTAAACTTGAAATCCTTCCTTCCCAGACGGAAGTGCAAGGATGGGGGCGGAGTTAAGTCTATCCTTCAGCTCCTTGAATGAAGCTTCACATTAGGGTGTCCACTCAAATGGCACAACTTTCTTCGTTAATGAAGTAAGAGGGAGGGAAATCTTGGAGAATCCTTTCACGAACTTGCGGTAGTACCAGACAAGTCCAAGGAAGCTATGCACATCGACCGCTAACTTTAAGGGAGACAACTCCTTCACGACACACACCTTGGCCGGATCCACCGCTAGCCCTGCTCCACTGATCACATGCCCCAAGAAAGTAACCTCTTTAAGTTAGAATTCGCACTTGCTGAACTTCGCGAACAAGGAGTGCTCCTTCAATTTCTTCAATACCAAGGTCAGGTGCTTGACATGCTCCTCCTCCGTCTTTGAGTACACCAAGATGTCATCGATGAAAACAATGACGAAGATGTCCAAATACGGTTCAAATACCTTGTTCATCAGGCTCATGAAATCTGAAGGGGCATTTTTGAGCCCAAACGACATTACAGTGAACTTGTATAACCCATCTCTTGAACTAAAGGTCATTTTCTGGATGTCCCCTTCTTGTATTCTCAACTAATAATACCCTGAGCGTAAGTCCAGCTTAGAAAACCAATGCGCTCCCACTAGTTGATCGAACAACTCGTCGATCCGAGGTAGCGGATAAGTGTTCCGCACCGTTAGCCGATTGAGTTCCCGATAGTCTATGCACAAATGCATGGTTCCATCCTTCTTCTTCACGAACAATACAGGGGCTCCCCAGGGTGACAAACTGGGGCGAACGAACCTAGACTCCACCAGTTCTTGCAGTTGAACTCTAAACTCCGCGATTTCCTTTGGGGCCATTCGTTATGGCGCCTTGGATACAGGCTTGGAACCCGATACTAGATTAATTTGAAAATCAACTTCTCTATGTTGGGGTAATCTTGTCAGTTTCTCAGGAAATACCTCTAGGAAATCCCGCACTACCCGTACATCTTTCATATCCAACACCATCTCCTTCAACTAAAATCATATCATGAAGACTTCATCCCCCTTGATATGGGCTTTTACTGTCTGAAATGAAGATAACAACATACGAGGTGCGAAGCTAATACCTTAGAAGATGACGTCGGCGTCTCCATGTCTCAAGTAGATTCGTTTCTATGCACAGTAAATCCTCTTAAAGTGCCAGTCCAACCACGCCATGCCCAAAATGATGTCAAACTCCGGCATTCTCAAGATCGTGACAGGCGTATCAAAGGCTTTTCCCCCAATGAATATCTCTAGCTCGCACTTGGCAGTTGTGTTCATCTCAGAGCCGTCCGGGAGGCGTACTCGTCGAGCTATACCAGTAAAATTTTGTACACCTTCCACGTCCTTAATGAAATCCTCAGACACAAAAGAGTGTGAGGCACCGGTATCGAACAGCGTATAGGTCGTCTTCCCGCCGACTACCACGGTGCCTAAGTACCAATAACCAAAACTCAATAGTAAGTGTCCAGTATGTTGTAAGCAAGTTAATTTAAACAATGAAAATGTGAAAGCTAGCTGCAACATACCTGCAATAACATCCTGGGGATTCCGTTCTTGTGTCATGTCCAACGCGTACACTTGATCCCGGGCAGGACCGGGGTTTCCTTCTTGTGGTCCTCATCCTCGACCACGCATATAACCACGCCCCCGCGGAGCTACCGGAGGGAGAGCAGGAGGGACATTTCCAAACAACCGCGGGCAAAAACGTCGATTGTGGCCCGGCTGGTTGCATTCAAATCACACCAACCCACAATGCCCCTTAGGTTGTTGAAATTGTTGAGGCTCGGGCATTGGAGGCAACACGGGTGGATGCGGGAGCGGATGCTCCACCCTAAAATCTTGGTGGAAACGTCCTCCACCTCTTTGATGTCCTCTTCCTCCTCTAAAGTTCCGCCTTCTTCTATTTCTTGGGCCAGCTTCCATCACGCCCTCCGCAGGTCTTTTACCACTACTCAAGTGATCCGACTCCAATCTCTTCTCCATGTCGATAATCTCCACCAAGGTAGCGTCCGCTATAAAAAAAGTGCCTGCCTTATACCTAATCACCTAGGGGGGGGGGTGAATAGGTGACTTAAATCTTTTTTAACTTTTTAGGCAGATTGTAGATTATATCACAGAGTTATAATTACTTCTTCACAGAAATCAATCAGCAATCACAGAATCAAACATGCACACAGTGAACACACAGATTTATAGTGGTTCCCCAAGGTTTTGGTACATCCACTTTCCCCCTTCGCCTATCTAGTAGTGTACTAGATTCGGCCAAACTCCTCCACTATCTCAGATCCTCAGATCTTACACTCAGAACCCCAAACAGGTTCCTACAGCTCAGGCCCAAGGCCCTACAACTCAGTCTTCTCCAAAGACCTACACTCAGCCACAAGGCCTACACTCAGCCACAACAGGCCTACACTTAGAGAAATAGATCTCCTACACTCAGGCACACAGGCCCTACCACTCAGCCTTTATAATTACAGGCTTACAACTCAGATCCCTAAGGATCCTACAAGAAAATAAGAATACAAAGTGTATATACCTACAACTCAGAGAAAAGAGAGATGAGTTCACAGGTTCTTGATGAGTTCTTGGAAGAACTCTGCTGAGATCAACCTCACTTGGCTTTCTTCAAAGCTTCTTGAATGTAGAACACAATAGGATTGATTCTCTGCAGCTGATCTTTAATCACTGCAACTTAAGATTCAGAACTAGGTCTGAACACTTCTTCATAAGCTGGTTCCAACCACTGTCTTCTTGGATGGAGCTCTCTCTCTCCAACTTCTTAGATCTTCACTTGATTATTCAATGAATAGCTAGATCTTTTTCTCTTTTTCAATCTCTTGATCATCTGTTTCTCTTGACAGTATAAGCCTATATATAGGCCTTCTTCATGGTGACCGGCTGATCCGGTTCCTAACAGCTTTTTGACAACTCTGACAGGTGCAGTAGACCGGCTGGAACGGCAGCTGTCAAGTCATCCAGTTAGTTCTTGAAATATTTGTAACTGTCTGAAAGTGTCGAGACAGTTTGTCTTTAAGTGTCGACACTTATAGACTAAGTGTCGACACAAGTTGACTAAGTGTCGACACTTGCCTTCAAGGTGTCGACACAACTCCTTGTGTTGTAGAATTCACTTCTCGACACAGCTTCTTCAATATGTGTCGACACAGATATTGTGTGTCGACACAACTTCTTGTTCTTCAGTACTTAGTTGAATTCTTGTAAGTGTCGACATAACTCCTTTGTGTCGACACAGCTTCATGTGTTGAACTTGTTCAGTGTCGACACATCTTCTTGGTGTCGACACATGCCTTTTATGTTAATACTTGCTGAGTGTCGACACAGCTCCTTGTGTCGACACATTCTTCTTTTGTCGAGACTTTGGCTGAGTGTCGACACATCTCCTTTGTGTCGACACTTGTACTTAGAATTTTTGTTGAACTTTGCTAAGTGTCGACACAGCCTCCTAGTGTCGACACTTTCTTCATGTATTGAGTCTTCTGCTGAGTGTCGACACATTCTTTCTTGTGTCGACACTTTCTTCAAGTGCTGAGTCTTCTGCTGTGTGTCAACACATTCTTCATTATGTCGACACTTACACTTAGACTCTACTGAAATTTGTTGAGTGTCGACACAGCCTCCAAGTGTCGACACTTTCTGATGTAGACACAGTTCCTCTGGGTGTCGACACTGCTTCTAAGTGTCGACACTGCTTCTCTGGACTTCTCTTCATTGAGTGTCGACACAACCTGTATGTGTCGACACTTTCTATCTGGTGTCGACTCTGCATCACTGGTGTCGACACAAGTACTCCAAGTGTCGACACTGCTTGCCTGGGTGTCGACACAAGTCTTCTTAAGTGTCGACACGTTTCTTCTGGGTGTCGACACATGGACTTAGAATCTTTTCTGCTTTCCCTGCAAATACTTAACCTGCACAAGGCAACTCAAAATACATCAAATACATTTTGATGTATATCATTGAGTAGGTTGAGGCTTCTTCAAATCAGGTACATTTAAACAAATGTACCCAACAATCTCCCCCTATTTGGAGAAGTCATAACCCTTAGTCAATGATATACACCATACATAACAAAATTACATTATGATGTAAAACAGGATTATACAATCAGGGTAAGTACATAAACATGTAATAAACAAAACATGTAAACACAGATATCTCAGAATAATTATGTAATAGATTTATCACACATCATATTGTTCTAACAACTTTGTCATATTCATTATACAAAAGTTTACAGAGTGTTTTAAAAACAAAAGATTACAACTGTAAATAAAAGATAATTCTATTCTATTTCTGTTCAACCTCCTTGATAACTATGCCCTTGCCAGATTTTATCTTTGCTTGTACTGGGGGTTCAGCATCTTCAGCAGCAGCAGGCTTCTTGCCTTTAAGATCCTTTTTTCTTTAGCTCTTCAGCTTTGATCTTTTGCCTCTCAAAGTAATGATAAGGCTTGGGAAAGTACTTGCTAGGCTCCTGGGCAGTAGGAGGTAGCTTTCTCATCTTTGCCTTTCTTCTATATTGCACTATGGCTTCTTGCCTGCTCTCATGCTTCCTCCACTCCAATTCAGAAAACCACTTGTTTCTATCTTGAATATTGTCTTTGGCAGCCTTCCATGCAGTTAAGATAACATTCCTTGAAGTGGGGCTCCACTATTCAAAATCAGGCCTTTGTTCAGCTTGCTCTCTGAACCTTTTCTTAGACAATAGAGTCTCTTGTTCCTTAAGCAGCAAAGCTTCTTGTTCTTTTAGGATAGCCTCTGGCACTGGCTGAACCACCTTATCTATTATAACATTGTGCTTTCCCTCAGGTGGGCTATAAATTGTCTGTATATCTGCTTGTATCATATCAAAGTCTGGAGGAGGGTAGATTACTTGAGCCACTTCAGGTTGCTCCCCTCCTAGATATGCAGGATTGATCCCAGACTCTGCTATATTATCATCATCACATAAAGAAGGATAACCAAGAGTGGCTCTGATAGAATTAGAAATCCACTTTGCATGATCAGAGCTGGCTTTGACTAACACCCTCTCCCCCTTTATGACTTCTCTTTCCATGTGATCCCTTAGATCATCTTTCTGAAACCTGATTTGGGCATCCAAATAGTTTACTCCATCCTTAAAGTAAGGTTTCAACCTTTGGAGTTTTTCAGTTATCAACTTATGAGAGTTTTCAATAGCAGAAGTAACAGCAGTTATGCCCTCTTGTAAAGCTTTATCAAACTCTGCCTTAGCAGTAGCAGTAGATGTAGTCTGTCCAGCAGCTATATTCTTCATCTCTGTGACAATTGCATTGTGTGAAGCAGTCAAATTGTCATTCATCCTGAGCTGGTTCTCCAGAACATATCCTTGCTTCAGTGTAATGTCATCCACTTGAGCTTTGATTTTCTCCTGATGAGTAGCTAGATAGACTATTACATTCCCTCCCTTGTGGAAGCAGTCAGTCATCTCCTTCTTTTTTAGATTCATCTAAAATCTAATAGACTTAATATCTTGGGCAAGATCAAACAGTAAAGACTTATGCCCCTCATCCATATATGTTTCTATTGCCTTCCTTTGCTCATCAAGTTTTATCTGCATAGCAACCATCAGAGAACTATAATCTACAAATGGTGCTGGCTGTAGTGCAAGCTGTGGTGTTATGGTTTGCAGAGCTTTCTTATAAGTCTGGCTCCTTCTTTTAAATACTTGGAATTTCCTTTTCTGTGCTCTTGCAGCCTCCTCATCTTCAGAAGCTGATGTGCTTGCTATTTCTACCCTCTCCCAAGGTAGCTCCTCAATATCCTTAGGCTTCTCAGGCTCTTTCCTTGCAGTTTCTTCAACAATTACTACTTGCTCCCCCTCAACATGAGCATTCTCCCCCTCAGCAGCAGCACTTTCCTTCTCAAAGTCTGTTTGGTCCAGATTAAGGAAGAGATCTTCCATTGTAAACTCTTGTTGAGGTGGTGATGGAGAATCCCTTGTCTCATCAACAACTTGATCAGATACAACTTGAGCTGCAACAGATGTGTCCTCCATGACAACATCTGGAGGTTGACTATCAATCTGAGGTTGTTGATTAACATCAGATAATTTGTCAGTTATAACATCACTCTCAAGAAGGAAATCTAATTGGTTGATTTCAGTGATTACCTCAAGAATGATTTGAGTGGCTTGTTCACTTTCTAGTGGAGTTGGCTCTTCCACTACTAGAGGCTCCCCTGGATGGAATCCTGGTGAAGTGGGCTAGCTTGTGGTAGCTTCCCCTGCCTGTCTGCAGCTTCTTGTCTATCTGGAGACTTTCCAGCAATTCTAGTTTCTTGTTCATCATCTGGTGTAAAGACAACTTGTTCTTCTGAACTGCTAGAGGAATCTTGAGCCACAGGGGCTGTCCTCTTCTTCTTCTTTAGGGGTGTTTCCTTCTCAGGTGTTGGCATCTCCTTAGTCAAGACTCTATCCCATCTTGAGAAGATTCTCATGTCCATTCTTCTCATGTGATTGATCTTTGATCCTGCAGCCTGACTCATTACTTCTGGTATACTACCAGCCAAGTAAAGACTTAGTATCCTACCCAAATTGGGCTTCTTCATACTCTCTTTAATCTTCTCAAATACTACTACAGACCAATCAGTTTGCAGTGTGAAGATAATCCTTGTCATGAGACTGAACATATGGGCTGAAACTCTGTCATGCCCTCCAGGCTTGCTCAAGATCACCTTGCCAACAATTTCTGAGAAAAATTTTCCTTGGCTGTTCATTCCTTTCCTATTGAAAACAGAACCTATTTTCATCTTGGAATCCAGTCCACACCAAGTTAATGCTTCTCTGGTCTTGGAAGCAGTAACTTCATCTTCTTCCTTAGTCCTTGGTAGGTTTAGTACCTTTCTCAAACTCTTAGGTGAGACCTTCACCTTTTCTCCATGAACCCTTGACTTTATCTTGAGTCCAGAGTCGTCTAGGGTTGCTCCATTCAGAAATTCTAGAACTTCTTTCTTCCAAATCTTTGTTGGCTCTGAAACAAGAAAATCTAACCCTGAGTTTGCAACTAGGGTTACCACATCCTTGATCTCTTATTCTGCATCATCAAACGCATGCCGCACCAGTTCATATCCTTCATTTACGTTCTCATCGAGCTTGGGCGCCATTAGGGTTTGAAGAATTTGAATTGAGAGAAGAGAGGTGTCGACACACAAGTTTGGTCTTGAAACTTTGGTGAGCGTGTCGACAGACAATGGCGAAATCCTATTTATACCTTTCTAGGTTTGAAGATGAAAGGGCGCGTCAAGAAACTCAAATTGTGTCGACACTGTTGAAAAGTGTCGACACAGACTTATAATGTCTCGACACCTATGTGTCGACACAAGTATAGTCGACAGAATATATGTGTTGACACTTGTTTATGTGTCGACACCGCTTAGCTCGACACTTAGTCGAGACTTTACTTCACTAATTCTGCATAAAGTCTAAGTGTCGACACCATCTTGGATGTGTCGCACCTACCCTGTATGTGTCGACACTAATTTTCTGAAGCGTCGACACCAACTTCCTAGATGTGTCGACACATTTTCCCTGAAGTGTCGACACCACTTTTTTGTGTCGACACAGACAACTCTGTGTGTCGACACCTTTTTACTTAGCCATTTCTATAGACTTATTCTAAGTTTATCATACCTAATTCAATTTTGAATCTATTGAATTTGGTTTCTTCTAAAGGCTTAGTATACATATCAGCTAGTTGATTATCTGTATTAACATATTCTAGTGAAATATCTTCTTTTTCAACTTGTTCCATTAGAAAATGATATTTTATTTCATTGTGTTTAGTTCTACTATGGGAAACAGGATTGTTTGCAATAAATATAACACTAGTAGAATCACAAAACAGTGGTGTTCTACTTACTTGAATACCATAATCCTTAAGCTGATGTTGTATCCATAGAAGTTGAGCACATCAACTTCCTGCAGCCACATACACTGATTCTGTTATGGAGATAGCCACACTTGTTTGTTTCTTGCTACTCCATGATATCAGTCTTCCACCTAGGAATTGACAGGTTCTAGTTGTACTTTTTCTATCTTCCTTGCAGCCTGCAAAATCTGCATCTGAATAACCTGTCAGTTCAAAGTCTCCATTCCTAGGGTACCGAAGGCCTAGATAAGGAGTGCCCTTAAGATATCTCAGTATTCTTTTGACTGCTGTCAAATGAGACTCTTTAGGGCAAGCTTGGTACCTAGCACAGACACATGTAGCATACATGATATCTGGTCTACTTGCAGTCAAATATAGAAGGGAGCCAACTATCCCTCTATACAAAGTCTCATCTACAGGTTTCCCTGCATCATCTTTGCTAAGAGACATACTTGACCCCATAGGAGTTTTCATGGTACTGGATGAATCCATACCATACTTCCTTATCAGTTCTAGGGTGAACTTAGACTGGCATATGGATAAACCATTCTCAGTCTGTCTAACTTGGAGACCAAAGAAGAACTTAAGTTCCCCCATACTGCTCATCTCAAATTGTCCTTGCATTAGTTTTGCAAACGTTTTGCAAAGACTACTTTCAGTAGACCCAAATATGATGTCATCTACATATATTTGGACTAGTATGATCTTGCCTTTGGATTCCCTAAGGAATACAGTCTTGTCTATTTTACCCCTTGTGAATTTATTCTCAATGAGGAAACTAGACAGGGTTTCATACCAAGCCCTAGGGGCTTGTTTTAACCCATACAAAGCCTTCCTAAGTCTATAGACATAATTAGGTTGAGTTGAATCAACAAAACCTGATGGCTGTTCCACATAGACCTCTTCTTTCAGATTACCATTCAGAAAGGCTGACTTAATATCCATTTGGTAAACTTTAAATCCTTGAAAGGTTGCATATGCCAGGAACATTCTTATGGCTTCCAGTCTGGCTACTGGAGCAAAGGTTTGATCAAAGTCAATACCTTCTTCCTGCCTATATCCCTTAGCAACCAGTCTTGCTTTGTTCTTGACAATTATTCCATGTTCATCCATCTTGTTCCTAAAGATCCACTTGGTTCCAATTATATTATGGTCTTTTGGTTTAGGAACAAGCTCCCAGACTTTGCATCTCTTGAACTGATTCAGATCCTCTTGCATTGCCTCAATCCAATGAGGGTCTAGGATGGCTTCTTCAAACTTCTTTGGCTTTACTTGGGATAGAAAACTGGAGTAGAGTACTGCACTCAGATTTCTGCTCCTTGTTTGTACCCCTTGTCTTAGATCACCAATGATTTTATCTGCTGGATGATCTCTTAGATGTTTATTAGCTGGAGGCAGCCTGACTTCAGGTTGAACTCCTTCAGCTTCTTCAACTTGCTGCACTCCTTGGTCTTCTTCAGCATTAGATACATGTAGTACTCCCCCTGGACAACAGCCACTATCATCTACATGCTAACTTGCAGTAGATCCTTCTTCAATAGTGAGCTTGTCCATCTTCTTAGTCACACATGTGGAGCTGCAAATACTTCTAGACAACTCATGGTTAATAAGTCTAGCTTCATCAAATACTACATGTACTGACTCTTCTACAACTTGAGTAGTCAAGTTGTAGACTCTATAAGCCTTACTATTGTTGTTGTACCTAACAAAGATCCCCTCTTGGGATTTGGCAGCAAACATAGTCAAGTAAGACTTTCCATTGTTAAGTATAAAGCACTTACAACCAAAGATCCTGAAATAGGATAGGTTTGATTTTCTACCTTTCACAATCTCATAGGGGGTCTTATTGTGGCTTTTAGTAATGGTAGCCCTATTTATTATATGGCATGCAGTATTAACTGCCTCAGCCCAGAAATATTTTGGGAGAGATGTGTCACTTAATAGGGTCCTACAAGCCTCAATCAAGGTTCTGTTTTTCCTCTCAGCAATGCCATTTTGCTGAGGTGTTCTTGGTGAAAAAAATTCCTGAAATATCCCAAATTCTTCACATAGTTTTGTCATACTATCAGACTGGAATTCAGTACCATGGTCACTTCTTATCTTGACCACTGTACTGTCTAGTTCATTCTGAATTTGTTTGACAAAACTATAGAAGATATTAGGTGTTTCAGATTTCTGTCTAAGGAAGAACACCCAGGAAAACCTTGAGTAGTCATTTACAACCACAAAGGTATAGACCTTCCTACCTAGGCTGTGAACTGGCATAGGACCAAAGAGATCCATATGCAAGAGGTATAAACACCTCACAGCATCTTTGTTTTCAATGCTATTAAAGGTGGATCTAGTCTGCTTGCACTTTTGACAAGCTGAACATATCCCATCTTTAATACACTTAACTTGAGGACCATTCCTCACTAACTCTTTGCTAAAGAGTTGGCCAATTATCTTGTAGTTAAGATGGGCTAGCCTCTTGTGCCATTTGACACAATGAGAGACTTTCTCATCAGCTACAAGACACACTGGAGACCATTGGTCTCACACATAATGTCTAGGCAATAGACATTTCTCTTTCTATAACCTGTCAAAATGATCTCTTGATCATTTGACCTCCTGATATGACAACCATATTTGACAAATGAGATGTCATATCCTAAATCACTCAGTTGACTTATACTAATAAGGTTATGTTTCAAACCTTTAACATAAGCCACTTGAGTAATTGTAATATGGGTGCTAGAAATGTTACCAAAACCCTTAATGATTCCTTTTTCAGAACCACCAAAGGTGACTTTAGGACCATCCTTGATTGGTGTGTAGTCCTTTAGCAATCCCCTAGTTCCAGTCATGTGCCTGGAACATCCACTGTCCAAGTACCATATTGGGGCATGGCCACTTGGACTCACCTGCAAAACAGATTAGTTGACCTTAGAACCCAAAGAATTCTTGGGTCCTTGGTGCTGGTTAGTTTGCCTCTTAACAAAGCTACCTGCAGATCTTCCAACAGGCAATTTGCTACTCAACTTGGCATTAGAATTATGCCAACAGTCTATGGCAAAGTGGCCTACCTTGCCACAGCACCAGCACTCAAACCTATTGTACCTTTGCTTAGGTATATTCCTAGCTGTTTGATCTACAGCTGGCTTGTTGAGAGCTGGGGCTTTGCCCTTAGACTTGGACTGAACAGTCCTAGCATGTTTAGTAAACCCCAGTCCAATTTTACCCTTGTGAGGTATAAACTCATCAATCAAAGGTAGAACAGACTTTGGTTTAGAAAACCTAGCAACAATGTCTCTCTCCTTCTGAAGATTAATCTCCAGATTTCTGATTTGATCATTCTTAAATGTTATAGTCCCCATCTGAATAACAGTTATGTTTTTCAGTCTGGCTATTTCATTTAACTTTTGATCAATCGGCTTATCAAAATCAGTTGCAGCCACTTTGAGACTTGCAATTTCTTTAGCCTGACTCTTGGCCAAGGATTTGCTTTTCTTAAATTCTTGAAACAGAACTCTATATTCATCAATCAACTGATGAACATCCCCTTCAGATTCAGATCCACTGGTATCACTTGATGCTGATGTAACTGAATCTGAACTAGCACTAGAAATTGAACTTAAAAAACAATTTTGTACCTTACTAGGTCCAGGCAGATCCTGGATGTTGTCACCTTCTATTAAGGCCATCAGTCCTTTCCACTGAATGTCCTCTTGCTCATATATAGAGTTCATTATCTGGATGAACTCCTCTTCCTCTTCTTCAGCAAATAGTCCTATGTAAGCTTCAGCTTCTGACTCAGTTTCTGAAGAAGACATGTCTGACAGGCCTTTGTCCTTCTTGGCAACAAAGGACCTTTCCTTCTTGCCCTTGAATTGAGTCTTCTTCTTATCATTAGAATCTTTCCTTTTCTCTATACAGTTAGCAATAACATATCCTTGTCTGTTACAGCAATAGCAAACAATTTTTGATAAAGTTGCTTTGCTTGACTTGTGCTTTCTCCTGTATTTCTTTGATGACTTCTTATTCTGATAAAAGTCATCTTTTCCCTGTGATGTGGATGGCTTTGACCTCCACTGTTTCTTCTTTAGAAACTTCTGAAAGTGTCTTGTGAATGCTGCAGAGTCCTCATCACTCACACTGCTTTCATACTTTCTGCTTTCTGAATCATCTGACTCAGTCTCAGCAACCTTTGGAGGTCGAGATGGAGACTTAGTTCTGTATTTTCTGGTGGCTTCTGTCTTGAATGCCACTGTCCTTTCTTTATGCTCACTTCTTGTAGTCTTTTCCTCTTCTTTCCTCACCATCAACTGCATCTCATAGGATAGCAGTTTTCCAAACAATGTTGGAGGAGGAATATCTGTTAACTTGGCCATTTCCCTTATGTCACAGATCTTGGTGTCCCAGTCCTTTGTTAAGGACCTCAAGAACTTATCATTTAGCTCATAATTACTGAAATCTCTTCCATAGGTTATTAACTCATTAACTATCCTATAGAATTTCTTATAGCATTCTGTTATGCTATCTGACTTGCCTTGCCTGAAACTTTCATATTCATGGTTTAACAAGGACTTTCTGTCCTGCCTTACTTATTCAGAACCCTCCATATAAACTATCAAGGTATCCCACATCTCCTTAGATGTCTTACAGTGTATCAAGTTCTGAAAGGTAGCATCATCTATGGCACTCACAATGATATTCTGAGCCCTCTTGTCCATGGTGGCCAGAATAATCTCATCTTTTGTCATTTCAGAAAAGTCTTTAGGTGTTCTCTGATTTGCATCTAAGACTGATACCTTCATAGGCACATATGGCCCTTCTTTAACTGTGATATATATTCTAGGGTCTGAGGCTTCCATAAACAGTCTCACCCTTTCTTTCCAGATGCCAAAAATCTCTTTTCTGCAAATGGGCAACTTCATGGATCCAAGTTCCTTATGATTCTCTGTTGAACCCATGTTTCTTGATTTTCTTGATTCTGCACTTTACTTTATACTGAATCTGCCAACAGGATCTACTCAAACAGTTAAGTCCTTTTTGAGTAACGTGGTTCTGATATCACTTGAAAGAAATTGTACCTAATCACCTAGAGGGGGGGGGGGGTTGAATAGGTGACTTAAATATTTTTTAACTTTTTAGGCAGATTGCAGATTATATCACAGAGTTATAATTACTTTTTCACAGAAATCAATCAGCAATCACAGAATCAAACATGCAGACAGTGAACACACAGATTTATAGTGGTTCCCCAAGGTTTAGGTACATCGACTTTCCCCCTTCGCCTATCTAGTAGTGTACTAGATTCGGCCAAACTCCTCCACTATCTCAGATCCTCAGATCTTACACTCAGAACCCCAAACAGGTTCCTACAGCTCAGGCCCAAGGCCCTACAACTCAGTCTTCTCCAAAGACCTACACTCAGCCACAAGGCCTACACTCAGCCACAACAGGCCTACACTCAGAGAAATAGATCTCCTACACTCAGGCACACAGGCCCTACCACTCAACCTTTATAATTACAGGCTTACAACTCAGATCCCTAAGGATCCAACAAGAAAATAAGAATACAAAGTGTATATACCTACAACTCAGAGAAAAGAGAGATGAGTTGACAGGTTCTTGATGAGTTCTTGGAAGAACTCTGCTGAGATCAACCTCACTTGGCTTTCTTCAAAGCTTCTTGAATGTAGAACATAATAGGATTGATTCTCTGCAGCTGATCTTCAATTACTGCAACTTAAGATTCAGAACTAGGTCTGAACCCTTCTTCACAGCCTGTTTCCAACGGCTATCTTCTTGGATGGAGCTCTCTCTCTCCAACTTCTTAGATCTTCACTTGATTATTCAATGAATAGCTAGATCTTCTTCTCTTTTTCAATCTCTTGATCATCTGTTTCTGTTGACAGTATAAGCCTATATATAGGCTTTCTTCATGGTGACCGGCTGATCTGGTTCCTAACAGCTTTCTGACAACTCTGATAGGTGCAGTAGATCGGCTGGAATGGCAGCTGTCAACTCATCTAGTCAGTTCTTGAAATATTTGTAACTGTCTGAAAGTGTCGAGACAGTCTGTCTTTAAGTGTCGACACTTATAGACTAAGTGTCGACACAAGTTGAATAAGTGTCGACACTTGCCTTCAAGGTGTCGACACAACTACTTGTGTTGTAGAATTCACTTCTCGACACAGCCTCTTCAATATGTATCGACACAGATATTGTGTGTCGACACAACTTCTTGTTCTTCAGTACTTAGTTGAATTCTTGTAAGTGTCGACACAACTCCTTTGTGTCGACACAGCTTCATGTGTTGAACTTGTTCAGTGTCGACACATCTTCTTGGTGTAAACAAATGCCTTCTGTGTTAATACTTGCTGAGTGTCGACACAGCTCCTTGTGTCGACACATTCTTCTTTTGTTGAGACTTTGGCTGAGTGTCGACACATCTCCTTTGTGTCGACACTTGTACTTAAAATTTTTGTTGAACTTTGCTAAGTGTCGACACAGCCTCCTAGTGTCGACACTTTCTTCATGTATTGAGTCTTCTGCTGAGTGTCGACACATTCTTTCTTGTGTCGACACTTTCTTCAAGTGCTGAGTCTTCTGCTGTGTGTCGATACATTCTTCATTATGTCGACACTTACACTTAGACTCTGCTGAAATTTGTTGAGTGTCGACACAACCTCCAAGTGTCGACACTTTCTGATGTAGACACAGTTCCTCTGGGTGTCGACACTGCTTCTAAGTGTCGACACTGCTTCTCAATACTTCTCTTCATTGAGTGTCGACACAACCTGTATGTGTCGACACTTTCTGTCTGGTGTCGACTCTGCATCACTGGTGTCGACACAAGTTCTCCAAGTATCGACACTGCTTGCCTGGGTGTCGACACAAGTCTTCTTAAGTGTCGACACGTTTCTTCTGGGTGTCGACACATGGACTTAGAATCTTTTCTGCTTTCCCTGCAAATACTTAACCTGCACAAGGCAACTCAAAATACATCAAATACATTTTGATGTATATCATTGAGTAGGGTGAGGCTTCTTCAAATCAGGTACATTTAAACCAATGTACCCAACACAGCCCTTTGTAGAAACGCTTGGCGCATCCTCTATCATCCAAATCATAAGAAGCCACGAACCTCGCGAGGTGCTGAAACTCTCGCTGATATTTCGTAACTGATTTTGATCCTTGCTTCAGCAGAAGAAACCTCTCTTCGAGTTCATTTCAAGCGGATGTGGGAATGAAGTGCTCCAAGAAGACATTTGAGAACTCGCTCCAACTTATCTCTGTATAGACCCAGCCTTGGAAGGTGGAGCCCATGAGGGACTTCCACCACCTCTTAGCATGTAGTTCCAAGACGGACACTGCCAACGTCACAACCATTTTTGCTGGGTAACGGATCCCCGCCAGCAGCTCCTGCACCATATAAAGCCATTCCTCCGTGCGTACAGCCGACTCCATCCCGAGGTAGGCGGGAGGGGAGAGGGCCCGAAAGGTGATCAGCCAGTTAGAGCCCGGGGCCTGTTGTTTCACCGGAGGATGCTGTGCCCTAAAAGCATCGAGGATGGCAGTGAGTGTCTGCCCCAACTCAGATTGTTGGAACTGAGTGGGTATGGAAGGGGTTGGAGTACCCCACATCGACTCAACATGAACTGGAATCTACACGTAGAACACAAACTTATGGTCAGGTTGGCTAATCTTGAGGTCAAAGTTCTACAACTTAGTGTGAATTACATATGTGCACACCACTGCTTCCGCTAAGTCAGTTTGTGCCGAAACGGACTAATCGAGCGAGGTTGGAAACCTTGTTGAATGACTTCTTTAGTTGAGGATTGTGGCAAACTGATAACATTTATAAGACCCCCCACCCGGATCCCAAAACACGGCACGAAGGGGGTCGTATGCCCAGAACAGCCACCTTGCGATAGCATTAGTACACAGGCTAACCTGTACCACAAGACGCCTATTGTGCTGGCTACAACCAATATCAACACATATGCCAACCCAACTAAAATATAATAAAGAGAAGTCAAATCCACACAAAGTATATACGTCCAAAGTACATCAAAATATAGAACCAAAACATGCTTCTACAATATCAAAGTACAACTATAAAATTGCCCAAACGGGCTACATCAGAGTCGCTCAACACTCACATCCATAACCAACGGTCGCAACAACACCGTCACATCGGGCCCGGTCGTCCTGGCCTAGTTGTCTTGCTGCAAAGTTTGCGGCTGCTCTACCTCCGAGGAGACCTCCTAAAAAGGAAGACGTAGTAACCGTTAGTCGAAACGACTAAGTGGATTCACATCCGCTCCCCCGGCAACTCCTCGGCACTGGACAGGGAAAAGAGCAAGGGTACAAAGTATAATAAATAGTATAAACAGGTACAAGAAGGTGGTAATGGTACAATAAGATTAACAACAATTTATCTAGCAGTTCTACAAGAGTTATATCAGTCATCAAGTAGAAGTAACTACAGCAGGAAAGTAACTTAACTTATAAGGATGTCCATACAAGCTTATAAGTTAAGGATCGGTTTGCATAAAGTAACTCATCATATAGAAGTGCCCATACAAACTTATACGATGGGGGATCTTGTTGTGCAATGATATGAAATGGTATGTATGATATGCAATGACTCACCCATGATCACACACATGCAATTACTATGTCGACAAAGATTATAGGTCCCACTATTCGAGCAGGTAGCTAACCTCTCATGCATCAATCGCCGTGGCCAGGCGGTGACAGTAGAGCAGGCATATCTACTACTTGGCAGGCATCCACACTGCTTCACCTAGGCCTCTATACGCCTCAAAGCTAAGAATACAACAGCGGAGCACATGCGTACTATGGCCCAGCGGGGGTCTCGAGTAGATGTGCACCAAGAACACAGCCTCGAACTAACCTTGTGTGACCCGGAAGGGGCCTCGGAAGAAAGCACGAGGACACAGCCCAACAGTTCACTTGGCACGGAAGGGGCCCCGAGACGTAAACATCGAGGACACAGCCCAACCGCCCAAAGTCTAACTGTCAACTCCCGTCAATATGACGATCGGCGAGCCCGTAGACCTGCCACACTATTCTTAACCCGGGATTACGACACCGCATGTTGACTCACATCGCATGCAATTCCACATCTCCATGGCATGGAAGGGGCCTCGGAAGTAAGCATGAGGACACAGCCCAACCATCCAACCTTGACTCATCTTTTTGCATTCCCAACTAGTGATGGTCAACACCGCACTTACATCCTTCCACAATGCTACCCATAGGGAGATGACACTCTAAGCATTGGACAACTAGATTCAATCCACTATTCAACATTCACATGGCCATAGGTTATCCTCCTACATGTCATCCCAAATGATCTCAACACAAAGCTAACGAGATGCACATTTACATTAAATTGCCATTTGCTATCAAATCATTCCGTTTAATTATGCTTACTCCACGATTCCGTTATATGGAATCTAATTAATAACTTTATCATTCATAGCACTATGGTGGTTAACATAAAAGAGTTCACCCAAACTTCAAATTAATTACAACATTGAATCAACCGAGTGAAATCCATGTTATATAAACCCAGAATTTAAGTGCAGAATAAATATGGACAACAACTTCGACCGGAGATTCCCGAAGCTATAGGAATCCGGTGAAGATGTGTAACCCCTCGATGGAAAGGTCCTTCCATGGGTTACAACTTTTATATTCATACCACAACCTAGATTTGAGTGTATCCTGTTTGAAATCGACCTCAAATTCCGCTGCGTACAAAACACAATTTCTGCATGCAGGGTTTGCCGGATGTCAATTTCATTCAGGCTTTCCTGTGGCTACAGACTTCACCTGAAGTCGTGCAACCATTCATTGGAAAGGTATTTACAAGGGATTCAACTTTAGTGTTTAGTTGAAAGCCCAGATCTGGACATAATATATCTGAAACTGGCCAAGAAGCTCACTGCGCGCAGAACACAGATTCTGTACGCATCTTAAAGAGGAATGAACGACATCGGTTCATCTTCATCCTCAGGTTGTTCTTCCAAAATCACACCAGAAATTCCTCCTCACTTATTCAACCTCTTGAGGCCATGATTCTTTACGAAACCATCCCCAAACTTCACATAGAAGGTTGGAGAGGTTGAAGACACAACTAGCCTTAGAGCACAAGCCCTAGTACGACGTCTTCCTAGAGAAATCACCATCTCGCTAGTTGAGACTCTTTTGAGTCGACATATCACCTATATATCTATAGATCTAGCACCAAGGGTGTAAGACTCTTTTTTTGCAACAACCACCGGGGTCTTAGGCCCAGAACCGCCGCTTTGCGGTGACACCTTCACACCCGGGAAGGTCATCACTACAAAACGACGATCCTGCCGGCCAAATCGATCACCATCGACAGAATGTATAATGAATGAAAATGTAAGCATTCAAGTCCACAATATTATAAAGGAGGAAATCACATGACAAATAAATAGTCCACACCAGAAAGTGAATACAGACTTAAGCCCGATACATGATAACCTCACTACAATCCACTCATAAAAGTAAAACTACTAATACTCGGCTCCACTCACGGATTCGGATGCCTGTCCACCCGAGCTACACTGGCCCATATCCATCTACACCATACCCTGCTGGTGTTGCGTCTCCTGCGGATGTTCCCTGTCTCCCATCCGGAGCACCTAAAATATAATGGTCAAATGACTGTCAGTCAAACTAGACTCAGTGAACAATCCCCCACCCCTCTACCCGTGGTTCCTAGACACCGGGCGGAAAAGAGTGAAAAGGAGGACCAAAAGCCGGGCGTAATCAAGCAGGTGACATCTACCTTAAGGAATAAAATAAAAGGGTATGGCAGGGGTATCACAATAATTAAACATGAGTAAACAAGTATGTAACAAAAGTAAACAGTAAGGAGTAGCAAGTAAGTAAAAGCAGTAAGAAGAGTAAGTAAGAGCAACGAGAAATATAACCGTTGATTTATAGGGATCACAACTATAGACCAAGTGGTCGTTTTGCGGGGCCTATTGTATAAAATGTCCCATACCATTTTATACGATAGGTGTCAGGGGTTAAATGCAATGATTATGCTATGACATACAAGTATGCTATGGTATGAGCATGCAAATGCAACTCACACACACGACTCTATGCGCACAGACCTTTAGTTCCCCTTTTTGGAGTTAGCTAAACTCTCAGGAGCCTCTCGTCATGGCCAACGGAGACAGTGGGTCGGGCCTCTCCACTCCTAGACTGGTAATCACACTACCCCGTCTAGCCCCTCATGTACGTTTTCGTACTATTCCTAGCAAACCAGATAGTCTCCCGAGTCAACGTACCGACGACGGTGTGATCGATCGTCCAATACCGAGGACCCACCATTGTTATGCACATGCAACCATGATAGTTTGTATCTATTTATAGTACCGAGCCTCCAGCTCTTTAGACTACCAAGCCTACTAGTTCACCATGTTCCCGAGCCCACGGCTCCCTGGACTAATCAAGTCTCCTTTTTTACAAGTCCCCGAGCATCCAGCTCCCCGGACTTCCAAATCAATACCGAGTCCATTTAACTCTACCAGTAAGCCCTTAGGCCACGGGCCTACGCTATCCTTTCACTACCAATTCATCTCCCTTCGTGTAAAAGTGTGAGTGTAAGGTGAAACTATTATTAGGGTTACTCTTGCCCCAATTATGCCTAAGGTTTACGTTAGCCCAGGACTGCCTAAGGTATTCCCCGTGAAGGGCTCTCGAAGGCACTAGGAACTATGATGAGATTACGCCCAAAGCTCCCTTTCGCAAGGCACTTAATATTATTGATTTCTACCCTTGATCAAATCTCTCATTTATTTACCCAAACCAGCAACCTACTAAGGATTCAACTCTTCAGATTCATTACCCACTCTAGTTCAGTTTCTGCAGTTACTATATGCAGACCACTCTATACTATATGAGATGTATAAAGGAGGTACTCCAGACTGTCTTCCAAATCTCCTATAAAATTTACCAGAGGTATATCATAACAAGTTTAGTCTAAAATCAGAGAATCATAATTTTTCTAATGATTTTGATAGTTATTGAATTTTCCCAAATGTTTGTCCATGGGCAATTTTGAACATGAACTATATGATCTACTCAAGTAATGGTCACCCAAAAATTTGGATCACTAAATAACAGAGATATATTACTAGATACTAATTTCCATAATTTTTCAGAAAATATGTGACCTGCAATTAATTTATCCAAATAATTCCCTTAATCGTATGTAAGAAGGAAGTACCAAAATTATTCATCAAAAAATTATGTAAATATTACAGAATCTTAATATGGTTCAGAAAAGATCATTGTACAAAAATCATAATTTTAGAGACTTGCTAGACTCCAAAATAAATTAAATTAAATTTTCATGGGAAACAACACTTAATGAAGCAAACCTTAGAAATATTCTTCCAAAAATCCCATAAATATTCCCAGAGCTTTAAAACATAATAAGGAGTCCCCTGGCTAAATTTCATCAATTTCCAGCAAGTAGTTCCTTCATAATAAATTTCTAAGCAAATATTACAAATTACTAAATTGTTAATGAAGTATCCAAAATAATAATCCTAAATTCATAACAAAAATCTCCAGAGCTTGTACTAACTTTAAACACTACTCTACCCAAATTTCAAGTGATTTTAAAGTGATTTGATAGCCTAATACTCCAAATTAGTTTTGGTGCCCTAAACTAGGGTTAGGGTTTTGAGGGGGTTTAAGACTTCGAAATTCCCTAAAATTTTAACCAGAGGACTATACTACCCTATGGTCCTCTCCACCAAATTTCAATCCATTCCAAGGTCATTTGACCCCATGACCTTCAAACCCTAAAAATCCCCATCAAGGGACCTTCCCTAGGGTTCTAGGGTTACCCTGCTCTTAACCACCACAAATTCCATTGGAGGGTGTGTCATACCATAGAGAGTCAGTGGCCAAAATATCAGCCTCTGTTGAGGTGATTTGACCACTCAAAAGCCAAAGAGGGTGTTTTGACCTAATAAACCACATAAGGGGCAAACTAGGGTTGGATAAAACCTAATAAAAACATCTCCAAAGGAGATGGAATTTTTACCAGAGCCCTAACATGCTCTCTAAGACCACCCACCTAAATTTGGGGGGATTTTGAGGTGTTTATGAAACCTAATTAATTTATACTTGGTTTATTACATTTTTCTAAAAACTATAGGAAAATATTTTCCAAAAATTCTGTTTTTTTGGATATGTCCAAGATATAGTTAAGAAAAGCCCCTCCCCAAATTTCAGAATATTTGGATGTATGGTTTGGAGTGGGCACTTAAATTAAGCTCTGGACAGCCCTATGGATAGACCTCACCAAAATGAGTGTTGTGGTCTAACCAGGACTCCAATTTGTGTGAAATCAATTTTAAATTACATTAGACAAAAGGGCTACATTTTATATGTTGACTACTTTTATAGTAGAGGCATCTAAGTATTTTTAATAAACAAAAATATCTACTGCTAATAATCTCCATAAAAATCAAAAACATTAATATCATTTGAATCACCTTGATCAAAACGGGTGTCATCCGTTCATCCTCAACCTCCAGCCAAGGGCCAAGATTGGCCCGACCTGGAGCCTCTTACAACCAACTTTCTGGCCACCCCGACAACCTCCCTGGCCGGCCACCACCACCACCACCTCTGTTGAGGTGGTGGCTAGCGTTTGGCGGCGAACATGACGCTGGAGGCGGCGGTTTCCGGCGAACTCTCACCACCATTTTTCATCGAATTTCAAGGAAATTTTCTCTCCGATCCGGCTCGTTTGAGCCCGACTTCTCAACCTAAACAAGTATAGATCTAGCACGCATAGAGAGGAGAAGGATTGGACCTTGTCGACGCCCTGAAGTCGGGAAGATCGTCGGGAAGCCATTTCTGAAAGTTGCGTCGCTCGGCTTCTGCAAATGCAAGGTGGGGAGGCTTGGTTTCTTCGGGTAAGGATTGGGAAAGCCTCCTCTCAACTCAATGGTGGTGTCTAAAGCTTCAGATGGGGAGAGGAGGGGCTGGAATATTAATTTCCTTCAAAGCCATTAATGGCTAGGCTCGGCCATGGTGGAGAGGAGGGGCTGAACCAAGTCTGACGGCTAGGAGAAACGGCCGGAACTTCTCTCCTTCCCTGGGAAATTGAATTCAACCATTAAATGTGGATTTTGGTGAACCGTTTCCTTCCCTCTCCTTCCTCATTTCTCTCTCCTCATCACGGCGATTCTGCCCAGAACCGCAGTGTCATGCCTGGTGACACGGGCATGTATCATCCGACACGGGCGTGTCGGGTGGGCGTGTTCACTTCTGTTCGACGAAATGAGCTGAGCTCGACGAAATGAGCTCGACGATCATCGGGCTGACGACATACCTAGCGACACAGGCGTGTCAGGAGCGTGTTCCCCCCTATTCTGCGAAATGAACTCGACGATCATCGAGTTGGGCTCGACGAAATGAGCTCGACGATCGTCGGGCTGACAACACGCCTGGCGAAATGGGCGTGTCGGGGGCGTGTTCTCCCCTATTCTACAAAATGAAATCGACGATCGTTGAGCTGAGCTCGACGAAATGAGCTCGACGATCGTCGGGCTGACGACATGCCTGGCGACACGAGCGTGTCAGAGGCATGTTCCCCCTGTTCTACGAAATGAACTCGACGATCGTCGATCTGAGCTCGACGATCATCGGGCTGACGACACGCCTGACAACACGGGCGTGTCTATGCCAACACGGGTATGCCAGACCCGGAAGAGTTGTTTTCACGGAATTTGTGTGGTTGTTTATTTCTTCCTAGAGGATCTGATGGTTCAGATCTCCCCTTGCTGATATAAGGCTGAGCTATAGGCAGACCAAGGTGATTTTCACCTTGGCCTTCTTCACTTGGTCCCTTGGGCTTCCTAGGGTTTTGACATGACCAAAACCACTCTTGGGGGTCTAGTCGGAAATGGGATGTTACAAAAGGAGAGGGGTGGAAGCTCACTTCATTTTTGACATTCCGACTATTTCCGGCCATGGATCGTGTAACTCTTCTCGGCGACATCTTCTTCTTCAAGACGACAGCGGTTCTCCTTCTCTTGGACTTGCTCCAGTAGTTTTCCCTCTCTATAGAAATTTCTCTCAGGAAAAAGGGTTGGAATGAAGTGTGAAAATGGCTAGGGTTATCACAACCCTTATATATGAAAATTGACACAGGTGGGACACGCCCGTGTCATTACCCGTGTCTCGCTTCGAGCGAAGCATCAATGACGATTTTAGTGTCAGTTCAATACTCGACACGGGTAGGGACACGCCCGTATCCCGAACCGTGACTACATAACACGACCGTGTTCCCTGGCCGTGTCCTTCTCTAGATACATCTCGACAAACTCAACTCGACACATCGACACACGGGTAGGGACACACCCGTGTCTCTACCCGTATCATACATTTCGTCGATCTCGACACACTTCGTCGATCTCGACATGCTCTGTCTAGTTTAACTGGACACACTGACATACGGGTAGGGACACACCTGTGTCTCTACCCGTATCACACATTTCATCGATCTCGACACACTTCTTCGATCTCGACCTGCTCTGTCGAGTTCAACTCAACACACACACATACGCGTAGGGACATGCTCGTGTCTCTACCCATGTCATATATTTCGTCTATCTCGACACACTTCGTCGAGTCCAACTCGACACACACGGGTAGGGACATACCCGTGTCTCTACCCTTGTCAATGCACAGGATACACATCGTCGATCTCGACACGCTTTGTCGAGTTCAACTCGACACACACGGGTAGTGACACACCCGTGTCTCTACCCGTGTCATACACTTTGTCGATCTCGACACACTTTGTTGATCTCTACACACTTCGTTGAGTCCAACTCGATACACACAAGGGTAGGGACATGCCCGTGTCTTTACCCGTGTCATTTCACACGGGTAGTGACACGCCCGTGTCACTACCCGTGTCCTTCTCTGGACATATTCGAGTCGTCGACTTGAGAGCTGTTGTCTCCTAGACGGGTAGGGACACGCCCGTGTCTCTACCCGTGTCCTATGCTTGACTGATTTCTCCTCCTATTTACAAGTACAACCCAGTTTCCAGCACTCCCTGAGCCCAAGTCAGCTCTTTTGACTCAAAAATGTGCATGAAGGGTCTAGAGCGAATCGGGATGTTACACCCTCTCCTCCCATGAGCACCATATCCCGGTCAGCATATCCTATATGATGTCAAGCCACTCATCTTTACGTACAGCTGACTCTGTCCACAAGTAAGATGGGGGAGAAATTCCTCAGAAGATGCTCATCCAATTGGCCCACGGGTTTGGCTGTGGAGCCAGAACCTGCTGGGCCCTGAAAGCCTCCAGAATGGATGTCAAAGTCTGCCACACCTCTAACTATAGAAAAAGAGTGGGGGCCGGGGGAGGTGGTGCAACATTCAAAGTTTGCTGGACTCCGCCCTGTGGTGTAGACTATGCCGGAGGCTGCGTAACAAAGACCATTTGTAAGCAATTGACCCAAACCTAGTTAAAAGTGGAGAATTTATATGTGATCCCCCATATGGGAACACCACTGCTTCAGCTGCTTAGTTTGTCCCCAAAATAAACTCGAGCGGGGGTGACCCAGGGTTAGTGGACTACTACTTTTTGATTGAGGCTTGCTTTGATTCCACTTGTAAGACTGCATTTTTTTCCTTTTAAACCACAGGGTGAAAGATAGGGGATATATCTGATTACTCCAGAGGGGGGTGGCTGAATAGAGTAACTTAAAACTTTTGGCTATTTTAGAATTTATTAGAGTAAAGTAGGTGATATTAATAGTAGTATAAAAAGAAATGCAACCTCAACAAATCTATCACAGCACAGCAAGAACAAAATAGAAAATGATCACACACATACAACACAAGAATTTTATAGTGGTTCCCCAAACTAGGTACATCCACTCTTCTACCACCATGGTAGGAATCCACTATCAGGTTTTTGATCAGGTGACTGCCACCACAAGATCTATTTCCAGGCAGATCTCACAACCCTTTAGGGTTGTGATCAGGTTCCCAAAAACCAAGAATAAAATGAAGGGAGGTAATAAATACTTTTACAGGAGGTTGAGAGAGTTGATGGTGTCTTCTCTTTTCTCTATACAATAGAGAAGACTAGTGGAATTCTATTGTCAAAGCTCCTTCTGAAATAAGAATGATTCAGAAAGCTTAGAGCCTTGCACAGGGTATAGGTCTTCAGCCATGTCCTGAAGTGATCCAGGAACTTTCTGACTGATTCAAAGTTGTTGTCCTTGAATGTTCCTAGAGTAGAAGTTGAAGAAGGATTCTTGATATTGATGGTTGTTCTCTTTTTCAGTCTTTAGAAAGATCAAGGGGAAAACAGGTAGTTTTTAGCACAGAGAAGAAGCAAATATTCTTCTGTATATTTCTGTTTATCTTCTCTGTATTCTCTTGTGTTGTAACTGCTTGTCTGATGTCGAGTCTCAATCATTCTGTTGTCTGAAATGAGAGAAATCTCTTTTATATTCTGTTGTCAAAAATTCTCCTTTGAAATTTGAATTCCAAGTATTGATTGCTGATTGATTCTGGAGAATGAAACAACTCGAGAATATTCTTTAATGAGTTTCCCCAACTGTCCCAAAAAATTAAGCAAGTAACTAATCCTGATGGAGTCCATAATTAATGCTGCCAATAACGACAATATTCTGGGGAATATGAGCATTAATTACTCAGGAAATCACTGCTAAGAAATATAATAAATAAGGATAGAATAAGGAAAAATTCTAAGTCTGGCTTGGGACAGAATTCGTCGAGCTTTGAACAGAATTTTACGACTGGAGATCCAAGTTTGTCGAGCTGATAATTCCTGCTCATCGACCAGAGCTCGGCAAGCTGCATTCTGCAAATAACTAGCCAATTCAGCCCTCTAAGTTCGTCAACCAAAAAATCTGTCTTCATCGAGCAGAGTTCAGACAACATAAACTAGAAAGAATCTATTGAAGCTGAACTCCAGATTTCATCGAGCAGAGAATCTCTCTAAAAGAAGAGATCGTCGAACTGAGCTCGAATATCGTAGAGCACAACTTAGAGAAATAACTTTGAGTTCATCGATCTGCGATCGACAATCGTCGAGCATAGTTCGAAGAATTTCGAACTGATAATTTTTAACTTTGAATTCTTCTAAGTCTGGGTCTACTGAGGTCCTCTACTGGCTGGTCCATGAAGGTTGAACCTAATGACTTATCCTAAACTCTAGGACTCATAGACTTGACCCGGGCTAAACAAGGTGGGTCAAAACTCATCCTAATTCCCTCCCCTCCATAGGTTGATGAAGACAGTGAAGAAGAAAGCTTAGAAGTGGTTGAACTTCATCCAACAACAGACATAATTCCACAAGAGGAATTAATTCCAAATGCTGTTGCTTAACCAAGTCCACCCACTGATCTTGTTACACTAAGGGATCATCCCAGATCTCAGGTTATTGGAGACATATCAGTAGGTCTACATACAAGGCATCGACTCAACCAAGATGTGATGCATACCTGTTTCATCTCTCAAGTTGATCCACAATCCATAAAAGATGCTGAGCAAGATCCCCACTAGATCATTGCAATACAAGAGGAACTCAACCAATTTGAGAGATGTAGAGTTTGGGATTTAGTTCCAAGACCCAAAGACTACCCAGTCATTGGAACTAAATTGTTATATAGAAACAAACTTGATGCCCATGGTGTAATTGTGAGGAACAAGGCTAGGCTTATTGCTCAGGATTATAGGCAAGAAAGAGGGATAGACTATGACCAAACTTTTGCACCAGTTGCAAGGTTAGAAGCAATCAGGATCTTCCTTGCTTATGCTGCATATAAGAAGTTCGAAGTTTATCTGATGGATGTAAAGAGTGCCTTCTAGAATGGAGTACTTAAAGAAGAGGTTTATGTTAAACAATCTCCAGGTTTTATCTCTCCAACCCATCCTTCATATGTTTTTAGATTGCATAAAGCTCTTTATGGTCTAAAGCAAGCTCCAAGAGCTTGGTATGAGACCCTAGCTAGCTTCTTGATAGAGCATAAATTCACCATAGGCATTGTAGATAAAACATTGTTCACTAGACATCATAAGTATCAAACTTTGTTAGTACAAATATATGTAGATGACAATATATTTAGGTCTACTGATTCCAAACTTTGCAAGAGGTTCTCTGATCTCATGCATTCAAAGTTTTAAATTTGTAGCATGGGTGAGATCTCTTACTTCCTTGGTCTCCAAGTGAAGCAGCTACCTGATGGCACCTTCATCTCCCAGGATAAATATGCTAAATAGCTTATTAAAAAGTTTGGGATGGCTGATGCCTCAGCAAAGAAAACACCTATGACCACTAATGCTATAATAGATTCGGATGCACATGGGAAACCTATTGATCAGAAATTATATAAGGGCATTGTTGGGTCCCTACTATATCTTACAGCAAGCAAACCTGACATAATGTTTGCCACATGTCTTTGTGCTAGGTTCCAAGTCAACCCTAAAGAATCTCATCTAGTTTTTCTAAAAAGAATTTTTAGATATATAAAGGGTTGTCATAGTATAGGACTCTGGTATCTTACTGAGTCAGAATTTGATTTAGCTGGATATTCAGATGCTGACTTTGCTAGATGCAGGGTAGGCAACAAAAGTACTTCTAGAACATGTCAGTTCCTTAGCATGAGATTAGTTTCTTGGTTCTGCAAGAAACAATCATCTTTGTCTACATCAACTGCTGAAGCAGAATACATAGCAGCTCGCAGTTGTTGTTCCAAGATGTTGTGGATGCAACACCAACTCCTGTACTATGGGTTCAACTTAAATAATTCAACTCTCTTATGTGATAAAACAAGTGTTATATACATAGCACAAAATCCAGTCCATCACAGTAGGACTAAGCATATATACATTAGGCATTATTTTATTAGAGAGTGTGTAGACAAAAACAAAATTAAACTTGTCTATATCTACACTGATTTACAAAGAACAGATATTTTCACCAAACCTTTGGATCAAAGAAATCACTTATTCTTTATAATTCAGCATGGAATGATCAATGGAGAAGCTTTAGTTTAATTTCTATCTATGCTTGACGAATTTTTCAAAGTTCGTCGAATGGAGATCGACGAATAGAGAAAAGTTCTTGAGATTTTCGTCGAATGGCAATCGACGAACTCTCTGTGAGTGAAGTTACTTTCGTCGAACAGAGATCGATGAATCTGCTTCAGAAAAATTTCATCGAACAGAGCTCGATGAAATATTTTCAAATATTCAGACTAAGCTCGACGAATTATTTACCTACAAATTATTTCGTCGACCTCAGATCGAAGAATTCTTTATTTTTTGTGGAACGGAGTCTGTCAATTCATATTCTGAAAAATCCTATATCTAGGTTTTTCTTCAACCTCCATCCCGCGCTTTCAGTTCCATAATACTTGATCTCTGTTTCTCTCTTGCAGGTGCACCATGTCGATTCCAGCGGGCAGTCTTGCATCCATGAAATTTGATACTGGATTTGTTGTGGACTTTGAATCGTTTCAACATTCCAATCCTAACTTCCTGAACATCTTGCAACAGCTTGAAGATCAGCAGTTGAAAAATTTGATGACCACTAGGAACAAGCTCGCCAGTGCAGAAATCAGAGAGTGGGTCTACACTTCCTCCACAACAGATGAAGACACCACGACCTGCATAATATCGGGTAATGCAGTCTCTCTTACCCCAGCAATTTTAATCGAAATTTTTGGATAGATAATGGTATAGAAGAATTAGAAATTGATAATGAGGAATTTGATGGGATGCTGAATAAAATGGGTTATTTTGGAGAAACCCCCAATAAATTGCTGAAGAAACATCTATCTGCTGAGTATAAGTTTCTCGCCGATGTTGTGGGCAAGGTGTTGTTGGGCAAGCACACAGGACATGACTACATAACCAGGCATCAATTCCTAGTGATGTGTGCATTGGTGAATAAGAAGCCAGTAAATTGGGCACAGATTATGTTTGAACTGATTAAGAAAAATACCAAAAAGGAGGTTTGCTTTGGAAGGATTCTTGGAATCTTCCTTAAGGAAAAGGCTGCTGAATCCCTGGTCACCATGACCATATTCATAAATGTCTCCAAGAGGCTCACCTATGCCATCTTTGGAAGGGGGAGAGGACCATCACTAAGCCCTCCAAGGCTTCATCCTCTTCCTCCAGGCCTTCTAAGAGTACCAGGGCTGATCCAGCCACTTCCCACCCTACTGAAGATATTCCTCCTCCACCTCCATCACTTCCAGCCATTAAAACTCATCCTCAGATGGTACAATAACTCCCCTCCACAGTTCACATTGAAAGTGATAGGTTAGATCTAATATACTCTAAAGGGGGGTGAATAGAGTATTTGTATGTCCTTATAAAATTATTACAGCTTTTTCTGCAATTAAAAAGTGCATAATTAAACTAAAGTAAATAAACACACATCAGTACTAAAAACACAAGCACACCAAGAACAAAAAAGAAAAGGGGCAACCAGACGAGACAAGAAATTTTATAGTGGTTCCCCAACCTGGGTACATCCACTCTTCTACCACCCTGGTAGGAATCCACTCAGGTTTTTGATCAGGTGTCTCACACAAATAAGCTTTTGATCAGGTGCTCAAAAACCAAATCCTCAAGTTTTTTGATCAGGTGACTTGTAACCAGGAATCACTTTTGAAGGGAGACGACAACCCTTTATAGAGGTGGGGATGAGAGAGTGATGAAAATCTTCTTTTCTCAATCACACTGAGAAGACTATATGGATTCAGTGATGTTGTCAAAGCTACCCCCTAAGATGTATAAGTGTTCAGGAGAATTGGAGCTTTGCACAGGGTGATAGTCCTTCAATTGAGAACTTGATCCAAGAGCTTTAAACTGATGGTGCTTGAATGTCTTAGGAAGGTCCTGGAGAAGAAGTACAAGAAGACTCTTGATTTGAAAAAGATGTTCTTCTTGCTTCTTCTTCAAATTACTGACAGACTGAGAAAGCCAATGAAGATATGCTTCTCAATATCTTTTGATGAAAAGCAGGAATAATCTTTTTTGTCTTTGTATCTGTATATGAGAAAAGAGAAAAATCTCTTTTTATATTTTCCTAGGGAACTTGGTCTTTTGAATTTTGAATTCCTTCTTCATTCAATACTGACGGCCTAGAGAATAAGCAGCATTGAATAATTTACCCAACTGTCCCGTAGAAAAATGGCAAGCAATAATTCTGGAGAATATCCTAATCAATGCTTCTATAACGGTTATATTCAAAGAATGTTAGAGCATTGATTACTCAGGAATTATTGCAGTAATCGTTGGGACAGGGCTGAAAATGACTCAGTCTGGAATCGTCGAACATTTGACAGAAATCGTCGAACTGAGTCCACAGTTCGTCGAGCTGAGATGTTGTGTTCGTCGACTAGACAGTTTCTGTTCGTCGAGCTGAGTTCCATGATAGTCGAGCTGGAAACTGAATTGCTGTCTCTTTTGAACGTTGCTTATTCTGTGTCTGAAGTTCGTCGAGCTGGTAAATGTGTTCGTTGACTGGAGTTCAGCAACTATTCTGGAGTTGTCAAATATTTTGTGTGTCGACTGATATCATGTGTGTCGATACAAGTCTTCTGTGTGGTGTCGACACAACCTTTCCAAATTATCGACTGATGATCTGGGTGTCGACACAAGTTCTTCTAGTGTCGACTTAGTTGGTGTCGACATATACTCTGAGTATCGACACATGTCTTCTGGTTCTATGTTATTGAAGTAGATAATTCCAGAATTCATCGGGCAGAGAACTGAGTTCGTCGACCAAAGTCTGATACTAAGGACTTAGAATATCTTGATGTTTTCTGAATCTTGAAGTGTTGTTGTAGTGTCCAAGTTTTCGTCGACCTGAGTACCAAGTTCGTCGAGCTAAGCTCAGAGAATTTACTCTGAGATCGTCGAGCTGAGCACGACTATCATCGACCTGAGTTCGACGAACGTCGAACTCACTTTACAGCGTCTTGAAATATTCTAAGTCTTGAGTCACTGGCAGTCTTGTTGATAGCTGGTACATGTGATGTTGACTCTAAGGACTTGCCTAGACTCTAGGACACAACTATGACCCTGGTTACACATTGTGGGTAACAAGATCCTAAGTTAGTGAACCAAGTCCAAATCAAACTAGTGATCCAACACACACCACAGTCCATACTCCTATACCTCCCTCCTCTCCAATACATACATCCCCAACTCATATTCACTTTTATACCTCACCTCCATCCCCCCATGGTACACTAACTCCATCATCTTTAGTACCTCCATCACAAACTCATATTCACTTTCATACATCCACTCAATCCCCAGGTGACACACTAGTTCCATCACCACCCTCATCTCCACTACCACCACATTTGGCTGACATTCCCCTCTCCAATCTGTCCTCCCTACCATCATTCATGATGCAGTGGCCTGGCTCTTATACGGTGGCCCACTGCCGGGCTGTAACCCAAGCACCCCACCCATGACCGCACTTATTCTCAACGCGGCGGGATGTTGAGGTGGGGTCTCGAACCCATAACCCCCTTGATAAAGAGCTTTCCTAACAGCTCTCAACACCAACTGAGCTGCAGCTCAGTTGATGAGAGCTGTTAGGAAAGCTCTTTATCAAGGGGGTTGTGGGTTCGAGACCCCGCCTCAACATCCCGCCGCACTGAGAATAGGTGCGGTCATGGGTGGGGTGCTTGGGATGCAGCCTGGCAGTGTGCCCCCGTATAAGAGCCAGGCCACTGCATCAAAAAAGTGCACTTTTTTGATGCAGTGGCCTGGCTCTTATATGGTGTCCCACTACCGGGCTGCAGCCTAAGCACCCTACCCATGACCGTACCTATTCTCAGTGCGGCGGGATGTTGAGACGGGGTCTCGAACCCACAACCCCCTTGATAAAGAGCTTTCCTAACAACTTTCATCACCAACTGAGCTGCACCACCCCTCACCATCTTCAACCCGACCACCTCTACCCCTAGCCGGCCGGCCACCAACCTCCACCTCCCGAGCACACCCCTCCCCTTAAAATAAAACCGGCCGCCCCTTTTCACGTGGAGTTTTATCCGAGAAGGGTCTCCTTCTACGGCGAGGAATCGGGATATTGGTGAAGCGGCCAAGGCGGACGATATATCTCTCCATCCGGCGCGCCTCCGGCGGAACCGTTTAAGAGTGATCCTTCAGAGATAGTAGGAATCATCTTTTCCGACTTGGGTAATGATCCTCTCCACTCATGTGTGATTCTCTCTTGATATTCTAGTGGTCGGAAAGATTTTTACGCTGGATTTGAATCATTAGATTCTTCGTGGTTTTTTCCTTTTGATTTTGCATCAATCCTAAACGCGTTATTTCTGAAAGGGCTTGGCGAACCCCGTAATTTTTGTTGGGAGAGATCTACCATTTTTCGATCGCATTTTGGGTAGACCTCTTTTGGTACAACCTCGCTTGTCCGGACCGGGTGGGTCCTTTTAGCTTGGGAGAACGTCGGCTTATAGCCGTTCATTTGACCTTCCCGCGGAGTAGCTACCGTACGTTGGTGAACTGGGATAAATTGTTTGCGAGTGCGCCGCGGTTAAAGTGCGAGTGTGATTGTGGAATTAGAGAGGCGTCCACTTTATTCCCATAACCCATATTGTGTCCACGGTAGAGGCCTACATCAATTCAATCTGCTTATATCCCCCCTTCATACTCCTTCTCCTCCAGATGAACCAATGCAAGATTCCTTACCTCCTCCTCCATCATCCACTACCATCCCCACTTCTGTCTCCACTGAGACACCTTCTGCATTCCTGCCACTAGACCCCTCCATCATTCCACCTCTTATAACACTTATCACTCCGCTCCTCAAAACATTCATAGCAGAGGCTATTTCTCCTCTTGCTACCTCCATCTCTTCTCTTGCTGATCAAATTTCCACTCTCTATGCTACTCCTTCTTCAGTCAGGGGACTGGCTCCAGTACCCACTGAAACCAGGCAGGGGGAGATACTCTATGAAGAAGCAGCAGCAGAAACAGCAGTAGCAACCGAAACAGCAGCAGTAGTAGAAAAAGCAGCTACACCAGAAGCAACAACAAATGCAGATGCTGATGAAGATTTATTTGATTTAATTAATTTCATTGAGTCTGACATGGATTTGGATGACACAGTAACAAAGGAAATAATAACTGCTGGTGATTATATTATAAATCCCATAGTAGATCTTTTAAAGTTGTTGAATCTTTTTGATACAGTTTATTTGAATGAACTTCCAAAGTACAGCCTAAAGCCATCTTTGGCTATATTCCCCTATACCTCACCAATAAGCCCCAAGGTTGGCAAGCAACTCAAGGCTAGTCTTGCCATTATAGAGGCTCCAGCCATTCCATCTCAACCAAAGTCTGATTCCCTCATTACTGCATCCCCTGCCAGAGTCATTTCTGCTCCAACTTTTGTTATGGATGACTCCCCAATGGCTGATCTTGATGAATTGATCAGGGCTAATATAGAAGAAGAGAATAAATCAGTTGTTGAATGCACTGATGTGCACAGTTCTCCAGCTCCAGTTCCTCCTCCAGCTCCTTCCCAGGCAGAGAAACCCTTGATATTTACAGAGGCTCTGAAAGAAATAAATGCATTATATAATACTCCTCAAGACTCTTCTGATGATGAAGATTGAAAGTCCACCTAGTGTAAACTACCTTCACCTATGGGGGGGGGGGAATAGGTGACCTGCAGCGTTTTTTGCGGAATTAAAATTGTACCTGCACAAGATAACAAAACAGCACAGCAAAGAAAGGACACAAGCAATTTATAGTGGTTCCCCGATTTGGGTACATTCACTTTCCCCCTTCGACCTATCTCCCAACAAGAGACGACTCGGTCACTTCACCAACAGGATTGAAATCCAATCCTTACACTACCGGAAGGAACCCTTCCACATGTAGGAGACAACACTCCCACAACACGGGTTGCACCCAACCCTTACAACTAGGAACCAACGTTCCTTTACAAAAAAATGAAACTAGAATGTACAAGAAATACAAACAACTTTTGGAGACTAAGGTGTCCCTCTTCGTTCGATGACGTGTTCTTGAAGTCAACGAAGAGTCCACAACCCTAGATCTCTCTTAGAGAGAATCTCCCTGAAACCAGCGGCGACAACGGTGTGCAGTTGCTGTACTTTGGAGATTCAATCTTCGTAGCAAAGCTAGCAAGGTCTTCTAACAGTCACACTAGGATCGATCGTCTCGATCGATTCGGAAGGGGAAAGTTTTCCCGATCAACGAATCAAGAGACAAGGGATCTCTGGTTAGATGCGTGAGACGCTATGCTTGGCTAAGCTTCTGTCGCCAGAAGATCTGGAAGAATCACGATCAAAAGCGGCGAACAACTAGCACGAGCGGTGACGGCGGCGGAGCAGGTATCGCGATCTAGGTCAAGGTCGGCGGCGTGACTTCGTCTTTTTCTGTGTCTTTACTGTTCAAAATACGCGTGTATTTATACGGTAGAATACTACTTTATGACCGTTATGGGTCCCACCTGAAGAAACCCTAAAATCGGTTCAAATCAGCGTCTTAACGTTTGATCCAGTCCAGCGGGATCCAGAAAATCGTCCAAGGTAAAATCAGCGAGAATCGAATGTGGTTCTCGTCGATTCGGCGAGAATCAAAGGTGATTCTCGTCGAGTTTGACTTATTGACACGCTCTGATTTAGTCGGCGAGAATCAGCCAGTGATTCTCGACGATTCGGCGAGAATCACTAATGATTCTTGTCGAATCGGCGAGAATCACTTGGTTATTCTCGTCGATTATCACTTAGACGATTTTTCGTCTTTCCACCCATGAGCTGCTCCTTGACCCATCCTTGCTCCTTGTCTGCTCTTGCATTATCACAGGCCTGTACTTGAAAATAAGTACACTCCAATAGAGAGAGTACACGTAGGCCAACACACTGATCTGCTCAACGAGGGATTACGTCGTGCAGACCCGTGTATATTGACCTACTGCACCCTGACATTGGAGTGCACTTAGCATGGAATAACTGCAAGCACAACTTGAAAGATTTCATCAAATACATTGTCTATTTACCTTAGCTTGTTCAGGGGCTTCTTCAAATCAGGTACGTTGTGGATACAATACCCAACAATCTCCCCCTATTTGAAGAAGCCTAAACCCTACAAGCTAAGGTGAATAGAGCGTATGTGAATGAAAAGCATGAACGTAACATGGAGTTGAGAGAGATATTCATTACCAATACCAATTTCTTGAGAGAAAACTTGGAGCCACCTTAGCCTTAGTCGAGAGGGTAATATATCTCCCCCTTTTCGGCTTCTGCAAATCTGGGACTGTTGCATATGACCCCTTGCTCCCCCTCAGTTCTTGCACTTGTGCGCACACTAGAGTTCCTGACAGAGGCTACCCCTAGATGCATGAGCCTGGAGCTGCTGTAGTCTTCATTCCTCATAGTTTAGCATCCCCAATTCAGTTTTGAAAAGACTGAACTTGGCTTCGTCTATGGGCTTTGTGAAAATATCTGCAATTTGTTTGTCCATGGGGACATAGCAGAGAGAGATGTCCTTGTTCTCCATGTGCTCCCGAATGAAATGGTAGCGCACTTCAATATGCTTCGTTCTGCTGTGCGATACCAGATTGTTGGCAATTGCAATTGCACTGGAGGAGTCGCAGTACATTGGTACTTCCTTGAACTGAAGGTCGTAGTCGGCTAACTGGTTTCTGATCCATAGGAGTTGTGCGCAACAGCTGCCTGCCGAGATGTACTCAGACTCTGCTGTGGAGGTTGCTACACAATTCTGCTTCTTGCTGTTCCATGAAATAAGCCTTCTTCCGAGGAATTGACACGTCCCGGAAGTGCTTTTCCTGTCATCCCTACTCCCTGCAAAATCAGCATCTGAAAAACCTATTAGCTCGACATCATTGTTTCTCGGGTACCACAAGCCAAGATTCAGAGTACCTTTAAGGTATCTTAGAATTCGCTTTGCAGCGACATAGTGAGATTCCTTAGTGTTCACCTGATATCTGGCACATACACATGTGGAGAACATGATATCCGGTCTACTGGCCGTAAGGTAGAGCAGGGATCCAATGATGCTTCTGTATTTGGTTTCATCGAAAGGTTTACCTTTCTCATCCTTATCCAGAGACATAGTGGAACCCATTGGAGTCCTCATAGAGGTTGCATTCTCCATACCGAATTTCCTGAGGAGTTTATTTGTGAACTTCGTCTGAGAGATGAAGATTCCATCCTCAGACTGTTTCACTTGAAGTCCCAAGAAATACTTTAGCTCTCCCATACTGCTCATTTCAAACTTTCCTTGCATAAGTTTAGAAAACTTTTTGCAAAGATTGTTGTCCGTTGAGACGAATATGATGTCATCGACATAGATTTGCACCAGCAAAATCTTGCCTTTGACTTCCCTGAGAAACAATGTCTTATCTATTTTACCTCTAGAGAACTTGTTATCAAGAAGAAAACTAGATAATGTCTCATACCAAGCTCGTGGAGCTTGTTTTAAACCATATAGAGCTTTATTAAGAAAATATACATGATTGGGATAAGTAGGATTGACAAAACCTGGGGGTTGAGTGACGTATACTTCCTCTTTCAGGTCTCCGTTCAAGAATGCTGATTTTACATCCATTTGAAAGACTGTGAATCCTTTGTGCGAAGCATACGCCAGGAACAATCTGATTGCCTCGAGCCTTGCCACTGGTGCAAAGGTCTGGTCGAAGTCAATCCCCTCCTCCTGTCTGTAACCTCGAGCCACCAGCCTGGCCTTATTCTTTATGATGACACCATGTTCATCCAGTTTGTTTCTGAATATCCAGTTGGTTCCAATCACATTATGCGTTCGTGGTCTGGGAACCAGCGTCCAAACGTTGCATCGTTTGAATTGATGCAGTTCCTCTTGCATGGCCAAAATCCATGCCGCATCTTTGTTCGCCTCGTCGAACTTCTTTGGCTCAACCTGTGACAGGAAGCTAAGATGCAAAATCTCGTTAATAGTACCTCTTCGAGTTCTGACACCAGCACAAGGATCTCCGATGATCTTCTCTCTAGGGTGATCCCGCACATGCCGGAGCTCTAGAAGTCTGGCGTCTGGAGCTTCGACTACTTCTTGGACTTCTCCTTCTTCTAAGAGATTTTCTCCATTTTGATCTTCAACATTCTCAATAGACGTTGAGGTGGAAACTTTGACGTACTTAGGAGTTCCATCTTTAGCGGTCTCATCGAGACTCAGCTGTTCAAGTCGTGCACCTGCATCTTCAAGAATACTGCTGGAAGAATTGCTGTTAAGCAAGCTTCCTTCATCAAATACAACATTAATTGAATCTTCTACCACTAGGGTTTTCTTATTGAAGACCCTATATGCCCGACTGTGGGAACTATAGCCCATGAATATGCCTTCGAAGCATTTTTCACCAAATTTAGTACGCGGGTACTTCCCATTATTCAGTACATAACATCTGCAACCAAAGATCCTTAAGTAGGACATGGTTGGTTTCCTGCCTCTCAATAGCTCATAAGGCATCTTACGATGATGCTTGTTGATCAATGCTCGATTTTGTACATGACAAGCTGTATTGATCTCCTCTGCCCAGAAGTATTCTGGGAGAGAAGCATCTTTCAACATTGTCGTGCAAGCTTCAATGAGAGTTCTATTTCTCCTCTCCGCAACTCCATTTTGCTGAGGAGTGCGCGGGGAGGAAAACTCATAAAAGATACCTTGTTCTTCACAAAACACTGTCATAGCACCAGATTCGAATTCTGTTCCATGGTCACTTCTGATTTTGACCACTGAGTAGTTAAATTCGTTCTGAACCTGCTTGACAAAACTAGTGAAGATGTCAAACGTATCTGACTTTTGTTTTAAGAAGAACACCCATGTAAACCGAGAATGATCATCAACTATCACTAGCGTATAGGACTTGCCTCCTAAGCTATGAACTTGCATTGGACCAAACAAGTCCATATGTAGAAGATAAAGACACCGGGAAGAGTCTTTGTCTGCAATGCTCTTAAAGGTAGACCGAGTCTGTTTGCCCATCTGGCATGCAGGACAGGGGCTATCTTTGATGCACTTGATAACGGGAGCATCCCTTACTAAGTTTTTAGAAAACAACATACTAATTGTTTTGAAATTAATATGTGCCAATCTCTTGTGCCATTGTTCACAAAGAGATGCACTGCCTGTTGCCACTAGGCATACGGGGGTAGATGAATCTAAACTAAGAAAATTTAAGCAGAAGATATTTCTGCTCCTAATGCCTGTTAATACCGTCTCAGAAGAGGCACATGATATTATCAGGCATTTATCCTTGCAGAACTTAACGTCATAACCTTTATCACATAACTGACTTACACTGATAAGGTTATGGTTTAACCCTTCAACATAAGCCACGTCGGTGATAGAGATTATACCGTTGGAAATCATACCGTAACCTCTGGTGACTCCTCGATCTGACCCCCCAAAGATGACTTTGGGTCCATTCTCGACTGGAGTGTAATCACGCAGCAGGCTTCTTGTCCCAGTCATATGCCGGGAGCATCCACTGTCCAAGTACCATATTGGCATTTTGGTGGCCTTTGGACATTCCTGCAAAACAAAATCAATTTCCCTTAGGAACCCAATCGAACTTGGGTTCTAGATTCTTGGTTAGCATACTCCCCCTCGGTTGGTTAACCCTACGAGTGGTCGGCCTCGCATTGCTAACATAGGGAGTCTCGTTATACCTCAGATTAAACCAACAATCCACGGCAAAGTGACCGACTTTGCCACAACACCAACAGTCAAATCTGTTGTACCTCTTCCTAGGCTCCTACTTTACCCTGGGAATGGTGGGTACAGTCGGGGCCTTGGATCTGGAGGTGGAGGCCTCATAGTGATTGCAGTCACATGACTTCTTCACCTTCTGTTCCTTCAGTATAACAGGCTTGGCTCTTGGTGCCTGCTTTCCATTATGGCCGCTAGAGAATTGACCATAATTTCCCATGTGGATTTCCTCATAAGGTGCCCTGAAGGCACTCTCACGGAAGTTGGGGGGAAAAGTCCAACGATCATATCGGCTCTTTGGCTTTGCAACCGAGGGCCGGAAATGATGACCAAAGGTTGATTCAAAGTCATGTTGGTTGCAAGGAAAGCTAGGCTTTCTGAATGCAACAGGACTGAGCGGAGCCTTTCCCTTTTCAGCAGCAGATGCCTTCTTGGCGGCCTTATTCTTCCTCTGGTTCCTGTTTCTCCTGGATGAGGAACCAGATACCCCTACATGCCCCAAGCCAGCTCCTTTGGCCTGAGCAGAGAAGGTATCAACTACTGGAAGAACTGTTTTTGGCATAGAGAAGCTCTTGACAATCTTCCTTTCTCCGCAAGTTGTTCTTCCAACTTGTCGACTTCCTCCTGCTTAAGATCAAGGAGCTTAAGAGACTCTGAATGCTTTGAAGTCAGGTCTAGGTGCTCCTGTCGGAGAGAGATCAAACTGGTGATCTCTTCCCTTAGGGAGACACTCTCACCCTTAAGGAATTTCTCTTCCTTTTTCTCAGCCTTCAATCTCTTACGGCACTCCTCGAAAGTGTTGAGCAGAAGCTCATTCTTCTCGAGGAGCTCCGCTTTACGGGCCGAAAGGCTATCCTCGGGGTCATCATCCTGAGACTCAGGATCAGATTCAGAGTCGGAGAGAGGGGTGTGAGCTTTTACCTTCCCAGTGAATGGGGGCATTCTCCTTCTGAGTCGGAGCGACCCACCAGCCCGAAGTAGGCTTCCTCATCATCACTAGAGTCTGAGGAATCAGACTCACTCAGTGTCTTTCGCCTTTTGGCGATGTAGCTCCACTCTTTCTTCTTATCTCTAGAGGACTTGTGCTCCTCTCCCTTCCCATTTTCTCCCTTGCCACGGTGGCAGTCGGCCACGACGTGTCCTGGATTATTGCATCCAAAACAAATAATGTCAGAGGAGAGATGTTTGTTCGGTTTAGATGCGTACCTGTCAGAAGAATAATTTTTCTTCTGAAGCCTGGAGGAGGAGCCGTCTCTCTTTCTTTGATTCCTCATCTTGAGGAACTTCTTGAATTCTCGGGTGATGAGGGAGAAATCTTCCTCAGACAACTCTGAGCTGGAGGAGCATGGCTCGGAGTCCTCCTCCTCATCCTTTTTCCTGGCACGGTATGAAGCCGCACCCTTGCCCTTCATGGAGTGAATGGCTTTTAGAGCCACAGTGTTGGGTACATTGGTCAAATGTACCTGATTTGAAGAAGCCTCACCCAACTCAATGATATACATCATAATGTATTTGATGTATGTTTGAGTTACTTGTGCAGGTTAAGAAATCACTGGACTGAAGCAAAAAGTTTCTAAGTCCATGTGTCGACACCCAGAGGGAAAGTGTCGACACTTAAGAAAGCTTGTGTCGACACCCAGACAAGCAGTGTCGACACTTGGAGTCATTGTGTCGACACCTGGGATGCAGAGTCAACACCAGACAGAAAGTGTCGACACTTGGAGCTGTGTCGACACTCAGTGAAGAAAAGTGCAGAGAGAAAGTGTCGACACAAGGAGGTGTGTCGACACCCAGTGAAGCTGTGTCTACACCAGAAAGTGTCGACACTTGGAGCTGTGTCGACACTCAGCAAAAGTCTACAGAGTCTAAGTACAAGTGTCGACACTCAACATAATGTGTCGACACTATGCAGAAGAGTCAGCACTTGAAGTAAGTATCGACACTCAACACAATGTGTCGACACTCAACTGAAGAGTCAACATTTGAAGTATGTGTCGACACCCAGAACAATGTGTCGACACACAGCTGAAGACTCAACACTTGAAGAAAGTGTCGACACAAGGATCTGTGTCGACACTTAGCAAAGAAAAGAATTATCAACAAAATATTCTAAGTACAAGTGTCGACACTAAGGGAATGTGTCGACACTCAGCTGAAGTCTCAACAATAAGAAGGTGTGTCGACACAAGGAGCTGTGTCGACACTCAGCAAGATTCAACATAGAAGAATATGTGTCGACACCAAGAAGCAGTATCGACACTTGACAGATTCAACACAAGAAGATGTGTCGACACAAAGGAGTTGTGTCGACACATAGAAGAATTCAGCAAAAGCTAGAAGAACAAGTACTTGTGTCGACACTCAATTTCAGTGTCGACACATGCAGAAGAATCTGTGTCAAGAAATACAAGGAGTTGTATCGACACCTTGTAGACTTGTGTCGACACTTACACAACATGTGTCGACACTTGGACTATAAGTGTCGACACTTAAAGACATAAAGTCTCGACACTTACAGACAGTTAGAAATTTTCAAGAAGTGACTGGATGACTTGACAGCTGTCGTTCCAGCCGGTCTACAGCAACTGTCAGAGATGTCAAAAGTCAGTTATGAACCGGTCCAGCCGGTTAACATGAAGAAAGCCTATAAACAGGCAACTACAGTTTACAGAAACTGTTGTTCAAAGTTGTTGAAAGTGGTTAAGAGTTGTTGAAGTAATTATTGAAGTAATACAAAGAGTATCAACACAAGAAGATCTAGCAGTTAAAGTGCAGATCTAAGAAGTTGGAGAGAGAGGGCTCCATCCAAGAAATCAGCCTCTGGAACTAGGCTGAGAAGAAGGATTCAGATTCAGTCTGGATCTTAAGTGGCAGAGGTCAAGGAACAACTGCAGAGGATTCAGCCTTATTCAGTTCTACTCAAGAAGCTTTGAAGAAAGCTAAGTCAGGGTGAATCCAGCTGAGTTCTTCCAAGAACTCATCAAGAATCTCTCAACTCCCCTCCTTTAATTCTGAGTTGTGGAGTTATTATTTGTATTACATTTTTAACTTGTAGGATCCATTGGATCTGAGTGATTGTAAGCCTATATTTATAAAGGCTGAGGGTAGGGCTTGTTAGCCTGAGTGTAGGAGATAGAGATCTCTGAGTGTAGGCCTTGGTTGGCTGAGTGTAGGCCTTGATTGGCTGAGTGTAGGCTTTGGGATAAAGCTGAGTTGTAAGGCTTTGGGCCTGAGGTGTAGGAACCAATTTGGGTTCTGAGACAGTGCAGGAGTTTGGCCGAATCTAGTACACTGCTAGATACGTGAAGGGGGAAAGTGGATGTACCCATATCTTGGGGAACCACTATAAATCACTGTGTGATGTACTGTGCTGAAATTGTTGCTGTGTATGCTGTGTTTGCTGTGATAAACTAGTTAGATTGTTGTGATATAACTGATTGCTGCCAATAAAGTTAGAGAAGGATTAGGTCACCTATTCACCCCCCCCCCCCCCTCTAGGTGTTTAGGTACCATATCTTTCAAGTGGTATCAGAGCCAGGTTCCTCAAAACAAGGACTAACAGTCTGAGGAGATCCTGTTTGGCAGATTCAGTGTAAGGCATTACACAGTTTCAAGAAAATCAAGAAAATCAAGAAACATGGGTTCTTATGAGAATCACAAGGAATTGGGTTCCATGAAATTACCCATATGCAGAAAGGAGATCTTTGGGATCTGGAAAGAAAGGGTAAGGCTATTTATGGAGGCCTCAGACCCTAGAATCTACATCACAGTAAAGGAAGGGCCTTATGTGCCTATGAAGATTTCAGTTCTAGATGCAAACCAGAGAACTCCAAAGGATTTCTCTGAGATGACTAAGGATGAAATTGTCCTGGCCACCATGGACAAGAGGGCACAAAACATAATAGTGAGTGCCATTGATGATGCAACTTTTCAGAACTTAATTCACTGTAAAACAGCAAAAGAGATGTGGGATACTCTCATTGTCTATATGGAAGGTTCTGAAGAAGTTAGGCAAGATAGGAAGTCCTTGCTAAATCAGGAGTATGAAAGCTTTAGGCAAGGAAAGGGTGATAGCATCACTGAGTGCTATAAGAAATTTTACAGAATAGTTAATGAACTCATGTCTTATGGAACAGAGTTCAGTAACTATGAACTAAATGACAAGTTCTTAAGGTCCCTAACCAAAGATTGGGACACCAAGATCTGTGCCATAAGAGAAATGGCTAAGTTGGGGGAAATTCCTCCTCCCATATTGTTTGGCAAGCTATTGTCTTATGAAATGCAGTTAACAGTGAGAAAAGAGGAGGAGAAATCAACAAGGACTGAGCACAAAGAAAGAACTGTTGCTTTCAAGACAGAAGTTCCCAGAAAGTGCAGGAATAAGTCTTCAACTCCACCTCCATAGGTAGTTGAATCAGAGTCTGATGAGTCTGTCAGCACAAAGTCTAAGAGCAGTGAAAGTGATGAAGACTTTGCTGCTTTCACTAGACACTTTCAGAAGTTTTTGAAAAAGAAACAGTGGAGGTCAAGGCCTTCTACATCACAAGGAAAGGAAGACTCTTATCAGAAAAAGAGGTCTTCAAAGAATGACAAGAAAAGGACAAAATCAAGCAAGGCAACTGGTTCAAAGATTATTTGTTATTGCTGCAATAGACATGGCCATGTTATTGCAGATTGTCCAGAGAAGAGAAAGGAATCTGGTGACAGGAAAAAGACTCACTTCAAAGGGAAGAAAGAAAAGTCTTTTGTTGCTAAGAAGGAGAGGACTCTATCAGATATCTCTTCTTCAGAAACTGAGTCTGAGGCTAAAGCCTACATAGGGCTGTTTGCTGAAGAAGAAGAGGAAGAATTCATGCAGATCTTGGAGTCAATTTATGAACAAGAAGACATTCATTGCCAAGGGCTAATGGCTTTGATAGACAGTGCCAAAATCCTGGAGCAGCCAGGACCCAGTCAGGTACAAAGTTCAAGTTTAAATTCAGTTTCTTGTTCTAGTTCAGAATCAGATTCTTTTCATCAAGTGATGAGAATATATCTGAGTCTGAGGAAGATATTCATCAGCTTATAGATGAATATAAGGTACAGTTGCAAGCCTACAAGAAAAGCAAGACCCTAGCCAAAAGTCAGGCAAAGGAAATTGCTGATCTTAAAGCTGCTGCAATAGATTTTGAGAAGCAATTTGATCAAAAACTGAATGAGGTAGCGAGGCTGAAACACATTACTGTGATTCAGATGGGAACTATCACTTTTAAGAATGATCAAATTAAGTGTCTGGAGAACAATCTTCAGAAGGAGAAGGAATTGGTTGCTAGGTTTTCTAAACCTAAGTCAGTGTTACCCATAATTGATGAATTTGTTCATCACAAGGGTAAAGCTGGACTGGGCTTTGTTAGACCTGCAGGGACTGAGCAGTCCAAGTATAAGTCCAAGGGCAAAGCCCCAACATTCAACAAGCCTGCTGTAGTCAAGACAGTCAAGGCAGTACCTAAGCAAAGGTACAATAAATTTGAATGTTGGTGTTGTGGCAAAGTTGGCCATTTTGCAGTGGACTGTTGGCACAATGTGAGTGCCAAAGTGAGTTCCAAACTACCTGTTGGAAAGCCAGTAGGTAGGTTTGTCAAATTGCAAACTAACAATCACCAAAGACCCAAGAATACTTTGGGTTCTAAGGTTCATTAATTTGTTTTGCAGGTGAGTCCAAGTGGCCATACCCCTACATGGTACTTGGATAGTGGATGTTCCAGATATATGACTGGAACTAGGGGTCTACTGAAGGACTACATTCCAATCAAAAATGGTCCTAAAGTGACCTTTGGTGGTTCTGAAAAAGGAATCATCAAAGGGTTTGGTAACATTTCTTCAAACTTAGTTACCATTACTCAAGTGGCTTATGTTAAAGGGTTGAAACACAACCTAATAAGTATAAGTCAACTAAGTGATGTAGGGTATGACATCTCATTTGTTAAAAATGGTTGTCATATCAAGAGGTCAAGTGATCAAGAGATCATTTTGACAGGTTATAGGAAGAGGAATGTCTACTGCCTAGACATTATGATTGAGAACAATGGTTCTCCAGTTTGTCTTGTAGCTGATGAGACAGTCTCTCATTGTGTCAAATGGCACAAGAGGCTAGCCCATCTTAACTACAAGACTATTAGCAAACTCTTTAGCAAAGAGTTAGTGAGGAATGGTCCTCAAGTTAAGTGTGTCAAAGATGGTATTTGCTAAGCTTGTCAAAAGGGCAAGCAGACTAAATCCACCTTTAGAAGCATAGATAACAAAGATGCTGTGAGGTGTTTGTACCTCTTGCATTTGGATCTCTTTGGTCCAATGCCAGTTCACAGCTTAGGTAGGAAGGTCTATACCCTTGTAGTTATAGATGACTACTCAAGGTTTTCCTGGGTGTTCTTCTTAAGACAGAAATCTGAAACACCTAGTGTCTTCTACAGCTTTGTCAAGCAAATTCAGAATGAACTAAATAGTACTGTGGTCAAGATTAGAAGTGACCATGGTACTGAGTTTCAGTCTGACAGCATGACAAAACTATGTGAAGACTTTGGGATATTTCAAGAATTCTCTTCACCTAGAACACCTCAGCAAAATGACATTGCTGAGAGGAAAAATAGGACTTTGATAGAGGCTGGTAGAACCCTATTGAGTGATACATCACTGCCAGAGTATTTCTGGGCTGAAGCAGTTAACACTGCATGCCATGTTATAAATAGGGCTACCATCACTAAAGGGCTAAACAAGACCCCCTATGAAGTTGTGAAAGGCAGGAAACCAAACCTATCCTACTTTAGGATCTTTGGTTGCAAATGCTTCATACTTAACAATGGAAAGACTTACTTAACTAAGTTTGCTGCCAAGTCTCAAGAGGGAATTTTTGTTGGGTACAGCAATAATAGTAAGGTTTATAGAGTCTACAACTTGACTACACAAGTTGTAGAAGAATCAATGCATGTAGTTTTTGATGAGACAAAACTTATTAATAATGAGTTGTCTAGCAATGTATGCAGCCCCACAGGTTTGACAAAGACAATGGACAAGCTTACTATAGAAGAGGTGCCTGCTGCAAGACAGCAAGGAGAGGAGAGTAGCTGTTGTCCAGGGGGAGAACTACATGTGCCAATTGCTGAAGAAATCCAAGGAATACAGCATGATGCAGATGCTGAAGTGGTTCAACCTGAAGTGAGGATGCCTCCAGCCCACAGGCATCTTAGAGATCATCCAGTAGAGCTGATTATTAGAGATCCAAGACAAGGAGTTCAAACCAAGAGCAGATACATGAATGCATCAATCTACTCCAGCTTTTTGTCTTAAGTTGAACCTAAAAGATTTGAAGAAGCAATAATGGATCCACAATGGACTGAAGCAATACAAGAAGAGCTTAATCAGTTCAAGAGGTGCAAGGTCTGGGAATTGGTTCCTAAACCTAAAGACCACAATGTAATAGGAGTTAAGTGGATCTACAGGAATAATATGGATGAACAAGGGGTCATCATTAAGAATAAGGCTAGACTGGTTGCTAAAGGATATAGGAAAGAAGAAGGTATTGACTTTGATCAAACCTTTGCTCCAGTAGCCAGACTGGAAGCCATAAGAATGTTCTTGGCCTATGCAACCTATCAAGGATTCAAGATATACCAAATGGATGTCAAGTCAGCATTCCTAAATGGTAATTTGAAAGAAGAAGTCTATGTGGAGCAGCCTGCAGGTTTTGTTGATCCAACTCTACCTCATTATGTCTATAGACTTAGGAAAGCTTTGTATGGGTTAAAGCAAGCTCCTAGAGCTTGGTATGAAACCCTATCTAGCTTCCTCATTGAGAACAAGTTCTCAAGGGGGAAAATAAATAAGACTCTATTCCTTAGGGAATCTAGAGGTAAAGTCATACTAGTCCAAATATATGTAGATGACATTATATTTGGGTCTACTGAAAGCAGCCTTTGCAAAAAGTTTGCAAAACTTATGCAAGGTCAGTTTGAAATGAGTAGTATGGGAGAGCTGAAGTTTTTCTTGGGTCTCCAAGTTAAACAGACTGAGAGTGGTTTGTCCATTTGTCAGTCAAAGTTCACCCTAGAACTCATAAGGAAGTATGGTATGGATTCATCCAGTACAATGAAGACTCCTATGGGGTCAAGTATGTCTCTTAGCAAGGATGATGCAGGGAAACCTGTGGATGAAACATTGTATAGAGGGATAGTTGGCTCCCTATTATACTTAACTGCTAGTAGACCAGACATTATGTATGCTATATGTGTTTGTGCAAGGTATCAAGCCTGCCCTAAAGAGTCTCACTTGACTGCAGTCAAGAGAATTTTGAGATATCTAAAGGGCACTCCCTATCTAGGCCTCTGGTACCCTAGGAATGGAGACTTTGATCTAACAGGTTATTCAGATGCAGACTTTGCAGGATGCAAAGAGGATAGAAAGAGCACTACTGGAACCTGTCAATTCCTAGGTGGGAGACTAATTTCATGGAGCAGCAAAAAGCAGACTAGTGTGGCTATCTCTACAGCTGAGTCAGAGTATGTGGCTGCAGGAAGTTGCTGTGCTCAACTTCTGTGGATTCAACATCAGCTAGAGGACTATGGATTTCAGGTAAGTAGAACTCCACTTTACTATCATTCTACAAGTGCTATTTTAATAGCTAATAACCCTGTATCTCATAGTAGAACAAAACATATTGAGATTAAATATCACTTTCTTAGAGAACATGTAGAAAGAGAAGATATTTCACTTGAATATGTTAAAACAGATGAACAAGTAGCTGATATGGTTACTAAGCCACTAGAAGAAGCTAAGTTCAATAGATTCAAAATTGAACTAGGAATGATAAACTTAGAGTAAGTATACAGATTTGAAAATGACTAAGTAAAAAGGTGTCGACACATAGACAAGTCTATGTCGACACAGAATAGTGGTGTCGACACTTCAGGAAAAAGGTGTCGACACATCTAGGAATGTGGTGTCGACACTTCAGTATGTTAGTGTCGACACATGTCAAGTAGGTGTCGACACATCCTATGTGGTGTCGACACTTAAGTTTTACTCAAAATTTTTCTAAGTAAAGTCTCGACAATGTGTCGAGTTATGTTGTGTCGACACATAACCAAGTGTCGACACATAAAATCTGTTGACTAACCTTGTGTCGACACATGTGTGTCGAGACATTATAAGTCAGTGTCGACACTTATTGCCAGTGTCGACACACTTTAAGCTAGCTGTCCCGCCTGTTCATCTTCAAAATCAGAAAGGTATAAATAGGGTTCTGTCTTTGTTTGTCGACATGCTTTCAAAGTTTCGAGACCAAAACTCCTGTGTCGACACCTCTCTTTTCTCAAGACTAATTCTCCAAACCCTAATGGCTCCTAAGCTTGAGGAGAACGTTAACGAGGGCTATGAGTTAGTGCGCGGCGCGTTCGATGAAGCTGATCAAGAAATCAAGTCGGTGGTAACCCTAGTCGCCAATTCTGGACTAGAATACTTGGTTTCAGAACCAACAAAGATTTGGAAGAAGGAAGTTCTTGAATTCCTTAATGGAGCTGTTGTAGATGACTCTGGATATAGAATCAAATCCAGAGTTCATGGATCTAAAGTCATGATTTCACCAAAAAGTCTGAGGAAGGTACTCCAGCTACCTAAAACACAAGATGAAGAAGAAGTAACTGCATCCAAGACCAGGGAAGCCCTTACCTGGTGTGGACTTGATCCAAAGATGAAGATAGGATCTATCTTTAACAGGAAAGGCATGAACAGTCAAGGAAAATTCATGTCTGAGATTGTGGGCAAGGTTATTCTCAGTAAGCCTGGAGGGCATGACAGGGTGTCTGCCTCTATGTTTGGAATTATGACTAGAATCATATTCACTCTGAAAACAGACTGGTCAATAGTGATTTTTGACAAGATCAAGGAGAGCTTGAAGAAGCCCAATCTGGGCAGAATTATAAGTCTCTACCTAGCTGGTACAATACCAGAGGTAATGAACAATGCTGCTGGAAGCAAGATCAACCACATGAGGAAGATGGATCAACGGATATTTTCCAGATGGGACAGGGTGTTGTCCAAGGAAATACCAACTCCAGAAAAGACAGTTGCTGAGAAGGAGATTCCTCCAAAGAAGAAGAGAAAAACTGCTGCTGTGGCACAAGAGTCCTCTAGCAGTTCTGATAGTGAAGAACAAGTTGTTTTCACTCCAGATGATCAAGAGGAAGTGGCTGCAGAGAAGACCCCTGCTGCTCAAGATGTAGCTGAGATCCAGGGGTAGCTGCCTCAAGCTAGCCCCATCCATAGGGATCACAGCCAGGGGGAGCTATCAGTTGTAGAGGAACCATCTACACTGGACAGTGAGCAAGCCACCATCATTATCCAAGAGGTACTCACTGACCTCAAAACTTTAGAATATCTTATAGAAGATGCTAATTTGTCTGATGATCTTCAGCAAACTCAGCTGAATACTCAAGTTCCAGATGTTGTTTTAGAAGATACATCTGCTGTAGTTCAAGATGATACTTCTCAAGTGGTGGAAGAACCAAGAACTTCTCCAGCTTCTTCACCTCAAGAGTTTACAATGGAAGATCTATTCCTAAATCTAGATCAAGAAGATTTTGATATGGACAAGGATGCTGCTGCTGAAGATAAGAGTGCTGCTGCTGAGGGGGAGCACATGGAAGTTCTAGAAGAGCCTATTAGGCAAGAAACTGAAAAGGCAACTGCTGTGCAAGCTGACAAACCTCCAAGCCCTAAGGAAAGGGTTGAAATAGCCAGCACTTCAGAATCTGAAGAAGATGAGGCTGCAAAGGCTAAAAGGAAGAAATTATATGTTTTTAAAAGAAGAAGCCAGAGTTACAAGAAAGCTCTGCAATCTGTAGCCCCACAGCCTATAATTCAACAAGCCCCAACTGTTGATTATAGTGCTTTACTGACTGCACTGCAGATTAAAATGGATGAACAAAGAAAAGCAATAGAGGCTTATGTAGATGAAGGGCACAAAGCCCTACAGTTTGATCTTGCACAAGATATAAAGTCTATAAGGTTTGAAATGAACCTTAATAAGAAAGAGATGACAGACTGCTTCCACAAGGGTGGCAATGCAGTGGTGTATCTGGCAACACACCAAGAAAAGATCAAAGCACAGGTAGATGATATAGCATTGAAGCAAGGGTATGTACTGGAAAATCAGTTAAGGATGAATGACAACTTGACTGCTTCACACAATGCTATAGTCACTGAATTGAAGAATAAGACTGCTGAACCTTCAACATCTATTGCTGCTGCTAAAGCTGAATTTGATAAAGTATTCCAGGAAGAACTTACTGCTGTTAAGTCTGCTATTCAAGATTCCCAGAAAGTCATCTCTGAACAACTTACAAAGCTGAAACCATTCTTTAAAGAGGGAATCAGGTATTTGGACAGTCAGATAAGGTTTCAAAAGGATGATGTTAGAGACCATATGGCCAGAGAAGTCATAAAGGGGGAGAGAGTATTAGTCAAAGCTAGCTCTGACCATGCCAAATGGATATCTAACTCCATCAGAGCTACACTGGGCTATCCTCCACTCTGTGATGATGATAATGTTGCTGAATCAGGGATTCAAACTGCATATCTTGGAGGTGAGCAACCAGAGGTAGCTCAAGTGATTTATCCACCTCCAGATTTTGAAATGATTCAAGCAGATGTCCAGACAATGTATAGCCCAACTGAAGGGAAGCCTAATGTTATTCTAGATAAAGTGGTTCAGCCTATTTTTGCAGCTATGCAAGAGGCATTAGAGAAAGAAGAAGAGGCAAGGTTGTCAAAGAAGAGGTTTAGGGAACAAGCAGAATAAAGGCCAGATTTTGAACAGTGGAGCCCTACCTCTAGGAATATAATTTTAACTGCCTGGAAAGCTGCCAAGGACAATGCTCATGAAAGGAACAAGTGGTTCTCTGAAGCAGAATGGAGGAAACGTGAAATAAGACAAGAGGCCATTGTTCAATATAGAAGAAAGGCAAAGATGGGAAAGCTACCTCCTACTGCAGTGGAGCCTAGCAAGTACTTCCCCAAGCCATACCACTATTTTGAAAGGCAGAAAATCAAAGCAGAAGAGCTGAAGAAGAAGGACTTAAAAGGCAAGAAGCCTGCTGATGCTGCAACTGCTGAAGCCACTGTCAAAGCTCAAGTCCAATCAGGCAAAGGCATTGTTATCAAAGAACCAGATCAGAAATAGATTAGGAATTGACTTGAAGATTGTTGTAATCTTTTGAATGAAATACATTTTTGTAAACCATTGAAGATGTATTAGAAAAATGTTAGAACAATAAATGATAAATATATTTCATGATTGTTCTGAGAATATGTCTATTTCTTGTTTGTTCTGCAATGTTGAATGTGTATACATGTGTGAAATATTACATGTTTATGTTTACCCTGCTGATTATAATCTGCTTTATATCATTCTATAATTTTTAATTATGAATGGTGTATATCATTGACTAAGGGTTATGACTTCTCCAAATAGGGGGAGATTGTTGGGTACATTGGTCAAATGTACCTGATTTGAAGAAGCCTCACCCAACTCAATGATATACATCATAATGTATTTGATGTATGTTTGAGTTACTTGTGCAGGTTAAGAAATCACTGGACTGAAGCAAAAAGTTTCTAAGTCCATGTGTCGACACCCAGAGGGAAAGTGTCGACACTTAAGAAAGCTTGTGTCGACACCCAGACAAGCAGTGTCGACACTTGGAGTCATTGTGTCGACACCTGGGATGCAGAGTCGACACCAGACAGAAAGTGTCGACACTTAGAGCTGTGTCGACACTCAGTGAAGAAAAGTGCAGACAGAAAGTGTCGACACAAGGAGGTGTGTCGACACCCAGTGAAGCTGTGTCTACACCAGAAAGTGTCGACACTTGGAGCTGTGTCAACACTCAGCAAAAGTCTGCAGAGTCTAAGTACAAGTGTCGACACTCAACACAATGTGTCGACACTATGCAGAAAAGTCAGCACTTGAAGTAAGTGTCGACACTAAACACAATGTGTCGACACTCAACAGAAGAGTCAACATTTGAAGTATGTGTCGACACCCAGAACAATGTGTCGACACACAGCTGAAGACTCAACACTTGAAGAAAGTGTCGACACAAGGAGCTGTGTCGACACTTAGCAAAGAAAAGAATTATCAACAAAATATTCTAAGTACAAGTGTCGACACTAAGGGAATGTGTCGACACTCAGCTGAAGTCTCAACAACAAGAAGGTGTGTCGACACAAGGAGCTGTGTCGACACTCAGCAAGATTCAACATAGAAGACTATGTGTCGACACCAAGAAGCAGTGTCGACACTTGACAGATTCAACACAAGAAGGTGTGTCGACACAAAGGAGTTGTGTCGACACATAGAAGAATTCAGCAAAAGCTAGAAGAACAAGTACTTGTGTCGACACTCAATTTCAGTGTCGACACATGCAGAAGAATCTGTGTCGAGACATACAAGGAGTTGTGTCGATACCTTGTAGACTTGTGTTGACACTTACACAACATGTGTCGACACTTGGACTATAAGTGTCGACACTTAAAGACAGAAAGTCTCGACACTTACAGACAGTTAGAGATTTTCAAGAAGTGACTGGATGACTTGACAGCTACCGTTCCAGCCGGTCTACAGCAACTGTCAGAGATGTCAGAAGTCAGTTATGAACCGGTCCAGCCGGTTAACATGAAGAAAGCCTATAAATAGGCACCTACAGTTTACAGAAACTGTTGTTCAAAGTTGTTGGAAGTGGTTAAGAGTTGTTGAAGTAATTATTGAAGTAATACAAAGAGTATCAACACAAGAAGATCTAGCAGTTAAAGTGCAGATCTAAGAAGTTGGAGAGAGAGGGCTCCATCCAAGAAATCAACCTCTGGAACTAGGCTGAGAAGAAGGATTCAGATTCAGTCTGGATCTTAAGTGGCAGAGGTCAAGGAACAACTGCAGAGGATTCAGCCTTATTCAGTTCTACTCAAGAAGCTTTGAAGAAAGCTAAGTCAGGGTGAATCCAGCTGAGTTCTTCCAAGAACTCATCAAGAATCTCTCAACTCCCCTCCTTTAATTCTGAGTTGTGGAGTTATTATTTGTATTACATTTTTAACTTGTAGGATCCATTGGATCTGAGTGATTGTAAGCCTATATTTATAAAGGCTGAGGGTAGGGCTTGTTAGCCTGAGTGTAGGAGATATAGATCTCTGAGTGTAGGCCTTGGTTGGCTGAGTGTAGGCCTTGATTAGCTGAGTGTAGGCTTTGGGATAAAGCTGAGTTGTAAGGCTTTGGGCCTGAGGTGTAGGAACCAATTTGGGTTCTGAGACAGTGCAGGAGTTTGGCCGAATCTAGTACACTGCTAGATAGGCGAAGGGGGATAGTGGATGTACCCATATCTTGGGGAACCACTATAAATCACTGTGTGCTGTACTGTGCTGAAATTGTTGCTGTGTATGCTGTGTTTGCTGTGATAAACTAGTTAGATTGCTGTGATATAACTGATTGCTGCCAATAAAGTTAGAAAAGGATTAGGTCACCTATTCACCCCCCCCCCCTCTAGGTGTTTAGGTACCATATCTTTCACACAGTCTTTTCCGTGGCTGCAGCCTTCTCTGCTTCTTCTTCTGCTTTCCGGGTGTTCAGTTGAAGCTCATAGGACATCAGCTTCCCAAACAGAATTTGTGGGTCTGTTTCAGCTAGTCTGCCAAACTCTCGGATGGCGCAGATCTTTGTGTCCCATTCTTTAGTAAGGGACCTAAGGAATTTATCATTAAGTTCACCATCAGTGAACACTCTTCCATATCCTTTGAGGGCATTGACAATCTTGAGGAAGTTCTTGAAGGTGACTCCGATCTCTTCCTTAGGCCCTTGTCTGAAGGCTTCATATTTCTGGTTTAGGAGGGATCTCCGATCATCCCTCACTTCATCAGTGCCCTCCATTAGGATAATCAGGCAGTGCCAGATCTCCTTTGTTGTCCTGTAGTTGCAGAAGTTCTGCATCATTGAGTCATCGACCGCGCTAACCAGAATGTTCTGCGCCTTCTTGTTAAGTCCCACCAGCACCATCTCGTCCTTGTCCATTTCAGAAATTTTCTTTGGCACTTTCTTGGTAGGATCAATGGTGCAGACCTTAGTGGGGACATTAGGTCCCTCCTCGACGATCATGAAGAGTCGAGGATCAACTGCTTCCATGTAGAACCTGATCCTTTCCTTCCAGATAGGAAAGGTGATCCTGGTGCACATTGGGATCTTGCCTGTGTACTTGAGCCCGTCCATGGTAGATGTTTTCTTTCTTCTTGACACTAGTGGCAGGACTCTACTTAAGGTGTGAACCTTTTTGAATAGCAACCTTGCTCTGATACCACTTGAAAGTCCACCTAGTGTCAACTACCTTCACCTATGGCGGGGGGGGGGGGGGGGGGGGGGGGAATATGTGACTTGCAGCGTTTTTGCGGAATTAAAATTGTACCTGCACAAGATAACAAAACAACACAACAAAGAAAGGACACAAGCAATTTATAGTGGTTCCCCGATTTGGGTACATCCACTTTCCCCCTTCGACCTATCTCCCAACAAGGGACGACTCGATCACTTCACCAACAGGATTGAAATCCAATACTGGCACTATCGGAAGGAACCCTTCCACACGTAGGAGACAACACTCCCACAACACGGGTTGCCCCCAACCCTTACAACTAGGAACCAACGTTCCTTTACAACAAAAAATGAAACTAGAATGTACAAGAAATACAAACAACTTTTGGAGACTAAGGTGTCCCTCTTCGTTCGATGACATGTTCTTGAAGTCAACAAAGAGTACACAACCCTAGATCTCTCTTAGAGAGAATCTCCCTGAAACCGGCGGCGGCAACGGTGTGCGGCTGCTGTACTTTGGAGATTCAATCTTCGTAGCAAAGCTAGCAAGGTCTTCCAACGGTCACACTAGGATCGATCATCTCGATCGATTCGGAAGGGGAAAGTTTTCCCGATCAATGAATCAAGAGACAAGGGATCTCTGGTTAGACGCATGAGACGCTATGCTTGGCTAAGCTTCTGTCGCCGGAAGATCTGGAAGAATCACGATCAAAAGCGGCGAACAACTAGCACGAGCGGCGACGGCGGCGGAGCAGGTATCGCGATCTAGGTCAAGGTCGTCGGCGCGGCTTTGTCTTTTTCTGTGTCTTTACTGTTCAAAATACTCGTGTATTTATACGGTAGAATACTCCTTTATGACCGTTATGGGTCCCACCTGAAGAAACCCTAAAATCAGTTCAAATCAGCGTCTTAACGTTTGATCCGGTCCAGCGGGATCTAGAAAATCGTCCAAGGCAAAATCGGCGAGAATCGAAGGTGATTCTCGTCGAATGGGCGAGAATCGAAGGTGGTTCTCGTCGATTCGACAAGAATCAAAGGTGATTCTAGTCGATTTTGACTTATTGACACGCTCTGATTTAGCCGGCGAGAATCAGCCAGTGATTCTCGACGATTCGGCGAGAATCACTAATGATTCTCGTCGAATCGGCGAGAATCACTTGGTGATTCTCGTCGATTATCACTTAGATGATTTTTCGTCTTTCCACCCATGAGATGCTCCTTGACCCATCCTTGCTCCTTGTCTGCTCTTGCATTATCACAACCCTGTACTTGAAAATAAGTACACTCCAATAGAGAGAGTACACGTAGGCCAACACACTGATCTGCTCAACGAGGGATTACGTCGTGCAGACCCGTGTATATTGAACTACTGCACCCTGACATTGGAGTGCACTTAGCGTGGAATAACTGCAAGCACAACTTGAAAGATTTCATCAAATACATTGTCTATTTACCTTAGCTTGTTCAGGGGCTTCTTCAAATCAGGTACGTTGTGGATACAATACCCAACAAAGATGATGAAGAGGATTCTGATGATGAGCCTAATAAGAAAGTCTCCAAGAAGATAAAAGTCCCTCCCCCTCCTGCCCCAAAACTAAATCCAACAAATGATACTCGCTATTATATACTTCAGAAAATCACACCATATAAAGGCATGCCAGCATGGATGTGCCAGTCCAAGAACAAGCAGAAAGAGTGAAAGAAAAGCAGGAAGTACTCACATCCTCCTCAGAGATATAGAAAGGACCCTCCTCCTCCACCACCTGCTGCTAGTTCTTCAGGCACTTCATCTCAAAGGACTACCCATTATCAAACATATCAAAGACAGCAGGGTAGATCTTTCTCTTCATGAAGCAGCCAGCAGAGGCATTATTCATCAAGCAAACTGCATCATCATCAACAACAACAACAAATCACTGAACATCAGAAAGTTGAAAGCCCAAAGTGACCTGCCTCCCCTCCTGTACCTTTTAAAATCCAGAAACAGCTACCACTGCAAGGATGGCCAGATTCCAGGAATTGGTTGGCCTATCCATGATCAACAAAGCAAAAGCTGAAGGAAATGATCCTTCTGAATAAACTACCATGTCCAAATACAGGAAGGAAGAACTCAACAGGTTTGCTAAAGCTAACAAATTATTTAATGTTGATGACTACATGAAACTGCATCCAGAAGCTGTAGTGCTAAGGGCTACCTCCCTTAATATAATTGGAGCTGCTGATATGACAATGACAAAAACTCAAGCAGCAAACCCAAACAGGGAAATCAAATTTACACAGCCTTGTGACAAAGTTAAGGAGGTTAAGCCAAAGGAGCCCAAGAAGAAGAAATAAACTTTACACTGTTTAGTCACTTCGATTGTTTTAAAATTGTCTGTTTATATTCTTGATACAAAGCTCTCTGTAAATATATATCTGTTGCATATTTTAAAATTTCCTACCATTTATATTTTTTTCTTGCTTTATGAATGTCTTGTGTCTGTATTTAGTGACCTCACCCAAATAGGGGAGAGATTGTTGGATCCCTAGTTGGACTTAGGCTAGGTTCACAAACTAGGATGTTTGACCCAACATGTATAACCAGGGTCATGTTTGTATCCTAGAGTCTAGGCCATGTCCTTAAAGTCAACACAACATGGACCAGCCATCAACAGATTGCAGAAGACCCATGATTTAGAGAAATTTCAAAGACTCGGGAAATGAGTTCCACGTTTGTCGAACTCAGCTTGACGAAAGTCGTGCTCAGCTCGACGAACTCAGAGACAATTCTATGAGCTGAGCTCAACGATCGTAGTTCTCAGGTCGACGATTGATGTATACTCTACTTCAAATATTCTAAGTCTAGAATCATACTCTAGTCGACATATTCATGTTCTTAGCTCAACCAACTTGGACCACAGTCTCGACAAGTTGTATCAAGTATCTGTTAGCAGTTCTCAGCTCGACGAAATCAATTCTCAGGTCGACGAAATCAATTCTCAGGTCGACGATTTCTGGACACTTTACTTCTACATTTCTAAGTCTAAGAAACATTTCACTGAACTCCAGTCGACGAAGTTAGAATCTCAACTTGACGATCTTGATGCACAGAATTGGCCAGGTTCTAGAGAAAGTAGTTATCTATTCTTAGGTCGACGATCTTGGATCTCAGGTCGACGAACAATAATTATCTGGTCGACGAACATAACTTCTCAGCTCGACGAACTCTGGACCTAGGTCGATGAATTCTGTTCTTCACTCGACGATTTCTGTACAGTTCCAGACATGGACTTTTCCTCCCTTTGTCCCTTATTACAGTAATTCCTTTATAATCAATGCTTAATATTCTCTGAATATTACCGTTAGAAGCAGCATTGATTATGGCCATCATCAGGATTATTACTTGCCGTTTTTCAATGGGATAGTTGGGGAAATCAATCATTGCAGATATTCTTCAGGCCGTCAGTAATCAATGCTGGAGAAATTCAAAATGCAGAATGAAGATTACATGGTAATATAAAAATAATTTTTCTTCTTCCTTACACACACAGATAGACAGATGTCAGAGAGGACAATTCAGAATACAGGAAAAGAAATCATACAGTAATAAAAAAAAGAAACTAGAAGTCCTAGACCAGAGAAAGAATAATAAGGTGAAGAAGAAGAACATCCATTCAAATCAAGAGTCTTCTTCCTTATTTATTCCAGGATTCTTCAAGGACAACAAAAACTCTATCAGTCAAGAAGTTCCTGGATATCTTCTGGTCAAGGCTAAAGGATTGAAGACCGACTCACCCTGTAGCAAAGCTCCAACCTTCCTGAATAAATCAATATCTCAAGGGGAGATTTGTTAACATCAAAGATCCACTAAGTCTTCTCAGTTGTACTTAAGAAAGAGAAGACAACATCACTCTCTCATCCCCCCACTGTAAAAATGGTTCTTTAACTCTCTTCAAAAGTTATTTCTGGTTGCAAGTCACCTGATCAAAAGACTTGGGATTGGTTTTTGAGCACCTGATCAAAAGCTCATTGGCGGCAGTCACCTGATCAAAAACCTGAGTGGATTCCTACCAGGGTGGTAGAATATTGGATGTACCAAGGTTGGGGAACCACTATAAAATTCTTGTGTTGTATGGTTGCCATCTTTTCCTTTGTTCTTGATGTGGATGTGCTAGCTAAGTTTGTTGTGTCTGTGATTAATTAGTTTATATTTTGCTATGCCTGTGCTAGATTATTTTATCTTAGGACTGTTCTTTACATACAACATAGTTTAGTATAAAATAGCTTCCTAACTCAGCAGTTTTTCATTAAACAGCAAAAAGTGTTAAAGTTTTAAAGATACTCTATTCACCCCCCCCCCCTCTGGAGTATATCAGGTCTAACCCTAACTTTCATCCTACATAGATTATTAAATTTCTACAAATACTTTAGGAAAATATTTTCCAAAACTCCCATTTTTATATATCTTATAGGTATCGGGAAGAGTGACCCCATCCAAAATTTCAAGTCATTTGGATGTCTGGATTGATGGGGGAACTCAAAATATTCTATGATCTAGCCTAACTGTAGACCTCACCAAAATGAGTGTTGTGGTCTGACTTGAACATCAAATTGGTTCAAACTAATTTTAAAATAACCTAGGCTCATAGGGATACAACTTTCATGTAGAACACTTTTACTGTAGGCGAACCTAATTATTTTTTAATAATTAATTTAAAATAGCCCAAAAACTGTGACAGAAAATACATAAATCAATATTTAATACACTAGATCTAGCACAGATCTTAAAGTAGATCGAGTGGCTCTGACATTGTCTTCTTCATCCATCCAATGGCTGAGATCAACCAGACCTGGAGCACATTCCAAACCCATTTGTCGGCCAACCAGCCACCTCCCTGGCTGGCCACCACCGCCAACTCCTTCGCTGAGGTGGGGGCTATCGCAGGGATGCGACACGGCCGCCGGAGGGGCTTTTTCTGGCGAACCCGCAATGTAGAAAAAACCATGAAAATCCATAAATTTCTCTCACCCGATCGAGCTCAATTGAGCCCAATTTCTCTCCTAAAAGATGTAAGATGCTAGCACATGAAGAGAGGAGTAGAGGAGGACCGTTGTGGTGGCCTGGAGTCGGGCCAATCGTCGGGTTGCCATGGTCGGATCTTGAGCTTGTGGGTGTTCTGCAATAGCACTATCAAAGGCCTTAGCACCTATAGGTAAAGTGTGGAAACTGCTACTATTGACCTAGGGTAGCTTTTAAAATCATCAAATTTGGGCGGGGAAAGGTCTAACATGCAATGGCCATTAATGGCCACTAAAGGCTCATTTTGGCCAAGGTGGGTTCTCCTTCCCTAGGCATGAATTCATCAGAAAACCTCCCATAACTGATAAAGCGAGTGAATCTCCATCAATTGGGAGAGTAAATGAGGATTCAATGGCATTCAATCACCATGAATGGCCATTTTCTCCCTCTTTCTCTCTATATATATATATCTCTCCATCCATTAAAGGGGAAGAATGCTTTTCTCTCTCCTTGTCATCAAGGCTGAATATGATGACTAATCCAGCCTAATGGCAGCCCATTAGCTCATAATATTAAATAAAATAAAGTTAGCCCAAGTGAATAGAGCTTGAGCTTGGGTTAGCCCATTTGGGCTAATTTGACTTAACTCTGGTGTAGTATTGTCCTTGGTCAACATGACCATTTGGGTTGACCCCAATGGGTCCTTGGTGACCCATTGGGATCTCCTAAGGTCTAGAAAGACTTAGGTAGGGCTGGTTGGGTATCTTGGGGGTCACTTGACCCTTAGTTAGGGCACTTTGACCTTTTTGTGGTTAGGGTTGACTTGGGTCAACTTAGCCTCTTTGGTTGACCCCAATAGGTCCTTGGTGACCCATTGGCCTCCCTTAGGGCTTGGGAAGGTCTAGTGGCTCCCTTGGCAAAGTGGATGTCAGTTATCCATGTGTGAGCATAGTTTGACCTAACTAGGGCTTGGGTTGACTTTGGTGGTCAAGTTGAAGTTTTTAGTTGACCCTATTGGGTCCTTATGGCTCTACTAGACCCTCGAATAGGTTAGTGATGTTGTGGTGGGGTCATGGAGTCATGGTGAAACCATATGGTCATCTCTAAGCTAGTAATTGGAATTCTACTATTTGTAGACCAAGATGGTTTACGCACGAGTTGTAACATCCCTCAGACTCCTAGACCCCTAGGATGGTTTTGTCATGACTGAGTCATGACAAAACCCTGAGAAGTTTAAAAAAGGTTGGGGTGAACTGGGGAGTTAGTGGGTGAACCACCTTGGTCTGCAATTAATAGAATTCCAAGTACTAGCTTAGGGATTACCATAGGGATTCACCATGACACCATGACCCCACCACAACATCACTAACCTATTAGAGGGTCCATTAGAGCCATAGGGACCAACTAGGGTAAACTAAAATGATCAGGTTGACACAAGTCAACTCAAACCCTAATCAGGTCTAACTAAGCTCATACATGGTCAACTGACCTCTCCTTGGCCAAAGGGACCCACCTAGACCTTGCCAAGCCCTAAGGGAGTCCAATGGGTCACCATGGACCCATTTGGGTCAACCAAAGAGGCTAAGTTGACCGAGGTCAACCCTAACCACAAAAAGGTCAAAGTGACCTAACTAAGGGACAAGTGACCCCCAAGATGCCCAACCAACCCTACCTAAGTATTTCTAGACCTTAGGAGAGCCCAATGGGTCACTAAGGACCCATTGTGGTCAACCCAAATGGTCTTGTTGATCAAGGTCAATTCTACACCAGAGTTAAGTCAAATTAGCCCAAATGGGCTACCCTAAGCTCAAACCCATTTCCCCCAATTGGGCTAACCTCATTTTTATTATTAATATGGGTTAGTGGGCTGCCATTAGGCTGGATTAGTCACCACATCGGGTTGTCGGATCGCTTCCTACTGCCCAAGGTTGTAAGCCCTTAGTTGCACCGATTGGAATTGAGAAGCACTAGACTCCACCATCTTCCCTTTCACTGCGGCACTGGGGCCAGAGCGCACAGTCTGCTCCGGCCTTGGCTCCTGCTCAGCACCTCCTTGAGTACAAAAATGAGCTATGTGACCCACCTTATCATAATTAAAGCACGTCGGTGGTCCATTAGAGCAAGACCCTACGGACGTCCAGCTGCTTTTCTCACCGTACTTGAAAAGGTGAGGCTTTTTCTTCCATCTATTCCCTTTAGAATTCCCTTGGGATTGAGAAGGCCTCCCTTCGCCTTGCTTGGGTTCAAAACCCTTACGACGTTGGGTTCGCTCCAGATCACTCTCCAATGTTCTTGCAGCCTCAACCAACTCATTGAAATCAGCTCTCTTCATGGCGATGAGGGGTTGTCTTAGATTCTCCCTCAGCACATGGTAGAAGAGGTTATCCATCTCCTCATCGTCTGCCATTGTCGTTCCCGCATAATGACCAAACCGAGTGAACTCCTATACATACTCGTCCACCGTCTTATCCCGCTGCACCAAGTGCAGAAACTGCCTTTGGAGGGCCAACCTCGTCGAAGAAGGAATGTACTTCTTTAGGAAAGCATTCCCAAACTCTTCAATGGACGAGGTGCGTCCGGGAAACTGGCAGCTGCTATGGCTCACCCACTACAACTTCGCATCTCCTTCCAACATGAAGGCCGCAAACTCAGAATTCTTCTCCTCTGGTGTTTCTGCCGCCCTCAAAAGTTCTTGCATCTGTGCCCACAAATCCTCCGCATTAGTCGGCGTACCCACTGCCTTAAACTTTGTAGGATGGGAGCTCAGAAAATATTTCATCTGCCGGTCCGCATGCCCGACAACCACCCTTTTGGCCAACGACTCTGCTCTCATGGCTTCTCCGCGTGGCACGGCCGTCACCGTAACCGGGGTAGCAGGAGTTGCTACTTGAGCAACATGGGTTGCTACTTGATTTATCGTTGCAGCTTGGTCGGCCACCATTACTTCTGCAAGAATGTGACAAAAATCGAATGGGTTTACTCCCATGCACAAAGGACCCAGAGCAGTAGCGCTGCTCGCCGAAAGCTCTTCTCTTGGTCTAGACGTACCCGCCTTGTTGCTTGCACTCTTAACAAAAGCAAGATAACAGTCTCTAATCACAAGACTCAAACATAAGGACACTCATGGTCACGCAGTACTCCTATGTGGATAACTTATATATGCGATCCAATTACGTTAAATCGACTGCTAAACCTGACCTTGGACGCAACCTCGCTCTGATACAAATTATAACACCTATGTAACACCCCAGATTTTGAGAGAGGGTCGATTTGCATTTCTGGACAATTTTGGTTTCTGGAAGGGGGCACATTGCCCGGGACAAGGGCGTGTCCCAGGGCGTGTCAGGCTGGATTCCACAACTTGACCGCGTAGTCAGCACTTTGCGCTCGGCAAAGTGTCGAGACAGGGCACACGGCCTGCGACACGGGCGTGTCGCAGGGAATGTCGAGCCCGTGTCGACACTCGGCCCGGGGTGTCGACATTTTCGCTCGACAATTTGTCGAGACAAGGCACATGACCTAGGACACAGGCGTGTCCAAGGCCGTGTGGGTCGGTCGACGAACTTCAGTCGACGATGCTCACTCGACGAGTGTCGAGTGTCGAGTGTCGAGTGTCGAGACTGGGGCACACGGCCTGTGACACGGGAGTGTCACAGGGCGTGTCCCGCTTGGTCGACGATCTTCGCTCGACATTTTTCCGCGGTGTCGACACAAAGGCTGTCGACGAGTGTCGAGACATCGCATACGGCTTGGGATACAGGCGTGTCCCAGGCCGTGTCCTTCTCGGGTTGTTTTCGGGGTTGTGTCGATGGAGGCACACGGCCGACCATATGGACGTGTCAGTTGGGACACGGGCATGTCGGGTCGAACACGGGCGTGTCGAATGCCCGTGTGCTGTTCTAGGCGTGTCGATTTGTGACGGCGAATGGGGGAGACGGCCCTGGACACGGGCACATGCCAGGTCGTGTTCGGCCTAGGTATTTTATTTTTCAGACGGATCGTGGCCATTCTTTCCCTTATTTTGGGATCTGATGGTCCAGAACTGCTCTTGGGGAGTTAAGTCCGAGAATAGGGTTGGAAACCCTCATTCTTCTTCAAGCTTTTCTCTTACTAAATTCTAGAGAGAAGGGAGAGTAAGGAAGAAGGTGAAGGAGGGTTTGGGCTGTAGGAGAAGCTTCGGTGCTCCAAATCGCGAGCTGAGTCCAGATCCGTGGAGGCTAGATCGTTGTGAAGGTTTTCATCCGGCTATTTTCCCATGGCAAGGAAGAGGAGTCGGAAGGTAACGACACTTCTCCTCTCGGTCTTAGGATGCATGTCTTTAGCATCATTTATTTTCTAGTTTTGGGCACCAAACACTCAAATGAGAGGGGTTTTGGGTCGCCAAAGTTCAAGAGGAACCTCCGGGTTGATTGAGTCCGTCCCCGGCATGATTTGCATTAGAGATCCGCTCCGTTAGTGGATTAGTCATGGTGGGTGAAGCCATAGTCGCGACCATTAGTCCGACTCGGTGATATTGCATACGAACTTTAAGGATTCGTAGAGTTTTCATTGCGGCAAGATGTCGTTTGTGATGTGGTGATGTTTTTCCCCTTTTTCTCGAGTGAGTACGTGTAGTCGGAACCGGACAAGGTTAGCTCCTCGTGGCGGTAGATGGTTTCCTTGGTGGACAAGGTTAGCTCCGCATGAGTTGTAGATGGTTTCCTTGGTGCGCGGGAACGCTGCAGTACAAATGAGGGACTAGGGTGGAATTGTCTTGGTTTGTGATGTGCCAAGGCGTGGTTGTGTCTCCGTGGTCGGCTGGCTATCCCGTGACGTTCACGTTATGTGTGGAGAGTGTCCCGGCGATACTAGTCCCCTTCTGTGAGACTGATGAGAATGCCAAGCATGGGGGCAAGCCCGGGCAATGAGGCCATGAGCGGGTGGGGTCCGGCAAGGCTTCTTAGAATCGGTCAGTTCGTGTTTATTGGAATCCTGACATGAGACGTCAGAGCTTGTAGGAAAGCCCGGGTCTAAGACCTTGAGCGGGTGGGGCCTTTGCAAGAGTTCCATTTGGCGGCCTGTGTGTCGTTGGGGGGGGGGGAATTGTGTTACCCCCCTTTGTTTGTGGCTTTACGCTAATGGGGAAACAATGAGTACCCATGTGATGTGATAGATGCATACGAGATAAGGTGCCTTGGGTGAAGCCCGGGTTGTTGCATACATGTTGCATAAGTAGGCCTATTTTATTATATGCTCAACCAGTAGAGAACATGTATGATGTGTGTGACATCCAAGCCTGTTTCTGTAGTTGCTTTTTCTTGCTTATGAATATTGCATACGAAGTGCTAACTTGCAGGTTGGAGGAGTACGCCGGGATCCGTTAGGGGTGGCCGGGAGGAGATGTCTTTATTACACAGTTTGAGGTCAGCCTTTACTGACCCACGTTACTAATAAATTTTACAGGGCAAGGATCGCATGCAGGAGCTAGCACGCCGGCCAGAAAAGCCTAAGCTTCATGAAGTGCTTCTCTCTTTTGTAGCTCTACTTATATGATGTTGTATGTTTGAGACTCATGCTGTCCGGCTTGCATGCCGAGGTAGACTAGGAGTGTTATGCACTTTCTTGACTGATGTATTATTTGAGTTTAGACACTTGTTGTAAGGTCATAAGGCCATTGTTATTACTCTTCTTGTAGTGGATAACTTCTTGTCTTGCTTGTGTTTCTGCTATGTTGTGCAAAGAGTTTTGAGTGTGTGTAGTTATATCATCTTATAATACTAAAGCTGTGGTATCCGTATGTTGTGGGGCCCAGTCCGGACCCATATTATACGGTCATTACAGGGGAGGTGTTACAATTTGGTATCAAAGCGAGGTTAGATTGAAGGTCAATGCGTAGAGAAGTTATCCACATAAGAGTAACACGGGACCATGAGTGTCCTTATGTTTAAGTCTTGAGTGTAGAGACTGATTCCTTGTTTCTTGTTTTCTTGAAGAGTGCAAGCAACGAGGCGGGAACGTCGAGAGCAAGAAAAGAGCTTTCTGCGAGCAGTGCTACTGCTCCAAGTCTTTTGGGCACGGATGTAAACCCGGTCGACTTTTGCCGCATGCTTGCAGAAGCGATGGTGGTAGCCCAAGCTGCAGCGGCAGCTCAGGTAGCAACCCCTGCTACACCGGACACGGCGACGGCCGTGCCAGGTGGAGAGGCCAGTCGAGTGGAGCCTTTGGCGGAAAGGGTGGTTTTCGGACATGGAGACCGACACATGAAGTATTTCCTGAGCTTCCATCCCCCGTCGTTCAAGGGAGTTGGTACGCCAACGGATGTGGAGGATTGGTGGGTTCACATTCAAGAGCTTTTGAGGGCGGCAAAGACGCAAGAAGAAAAGAAATCTGAGTATGCGGCGTTCATGTTGGAAGGAGACGCCAAGTTGTGGTGGGTGAGCCATAGCGGCCGCCAGTTCCCTGGACGCACCCCGTCGGTGGAGGAGTTTGGGGATGCTTTTTTAAAGAGGTACATTCCCGTTTCTACACGGTTGGCACTTCAGAGGCAGTTCCTGCACTTAATGTAGCGGGACAAGACGGTGGACGAGTATGTGCGGGAGTTCACCTGTTTGGGTCGTTACGCGGGAACGACGATGGCAGATGATGTAGAGAGGGATAATCTCTTCTATCAGGGGCTGAGGGAGAACCTGAGGCAACCCCTCATTTCCATGAAGAGAGTTGGTTTCAATGAGTTGGTTGAGGCTGCCAGGATGTTGGAGAGTGATCTGGAGCGAACCCAGCGTCGTAAGGGTTTCACTCCCAAGCAAGGGGAAGGGAAGCCTTCCCAATCCCATGGAAAGTCTGAATGGAGTAGGTGGAGGAATAAGCCTCACACATCCAGGTCCGGCGAGAAGAGCAAGTGGACGCCTGGAGGTTCTCACTCTAGGGGACCGCCGACGTGTTACAACTGCGGTAAGGTGGGGCACATAGCTCATGTTTGTCCCCAAGGAGGAGCGTGACAAGAGGCAAGGCAGGGCAGACTGTGCGCTCCGGCCCCAGTGCTGCGGAGAAAGGGAAGATGGCTGAGTCGAGCGCTTCTCGGTTCCAACCGATGCAACCAAGGGCTTACAACCTTGGATAGCAAGAAGCGATCCGCCAAACCGATGTGGTGACAGGTATGAAGAAAATTTAAGTTGAAATTTTGTGCTTCATACTTTTAGACCCTTTTTGTGTGATGTCTATGTTGTAGGCTTCGTATTAGTTTTCGGAAACCCCGCTAGGGTATTATTCGATACGGAAGCATCGCACTCCTTTCTTGCGGAGAGCTTCATCCGGAGAATAGGAGTTGAGTATTTCTCGACGGACACGGAGTTGAAAGTGCGCATGCCCAATGGGCCATCCCTGACCACCGGGGCCAAAGGGCGCATCTGTTGGGAGCTGGACGGAGTTGACTTCATTTTGGTAGCAGCGATTTTTCCATTGGTTGAGTTCGATGTCATTTTGGGCATGGACTGGCTTGCAGAGCACCGCGCCAGTATTGATTGCCTATCTAAGGTAGTGACCCTAAAGAGCAAAGGGCAGGAGGAGGTCAAATTTGAGGGCCTTTGTGGAGTGGCCTATTCCCTGATTTCGGCCATGCAATTGATGCGAGCGGTTAACCAGGGTGGTGTAGCGCTTGTAGCAATATTGAAGGTTTGTCTCTCTCGCCTATCTATTGAGGAAGTGCCCATAGTGGCAGAGTTCAAGGATGTGTTTCCGGATGAACTTCCTGGAGTGCCTCCGCGGCGGGAGATCGATTTCTCGATCGAGTTAGTGTCGGAGGCTAGGCCGGTGTCACGTCCTCCATTTAGGATGGCACCAAAGGAGTTGGCCGAACTCAAAGTACTGCTACAGGAACTGTTGGAGCAAGGGTATATTAGACCCAGTTCTTCACCGTGGAGTGCGCCGGTGCTGTTTGTAAAGAAGAAAGACGGTAGCATGCGGCTATACATAGACTACTGAGAGCTGAATAAATTGACCGTCAAGAATAAGTATCTGATTCCTCGGATAGATGACTTGTTCGACCAATTGGTGGGGTCAGTGGTGTATTCAAAATTGGACTTAAAGTCAGGCTATAATCAGCTGCGAATTCGGGATGAGGACATACCCAAGACTGCCTTTGGTACAAGGTATGGACACTTTGAGTTTACGGTGATGCCGTTCGGACTGACGAACGCCCCATCTGTGTTCATGGATCTTATGAATCGTGTATCTCGGGAATACATGGATTCTTTTGTGGTTGTCTTCATCGATGACATCTTGGTGTATTCCAAATCTGAAGTGGAGCATGAGACCCACTTGAGAGTGGTCTTGCAAGTGTTGAGGGAGAATTAGTTGTATGCAAAGTTCTCCAAGTGCGAGTTCTGGTTAGAGAAGGTGGCATTTTTGGGCCCCGTGATTAGTGGGGATGGGGTGGCAGTGGATCCAACAAAAGTGGAGGCCATCAGAGATTGGCCAGTCTTGAGGACCGTGGCGGAAGTCCAAAGTTTTCTTGGACTAGTCGGGTACTATAGGAGATTCGTGGAAAATTTCTCGCGGATAGCTCTACCCCTCACCTCACTCACTCGTAAAGATCATAAGTTTGTGTGGACTCAAGAGTGCGATCAAGCATTTGAGGCACTGAAGGAGAGACTGATGATGGCTCCAATCCTAATTCTACCGCAAGGGATCGAGGGATTTCAGATCTTCAGTGACGCATCATGATGCGGTTTGGGTTGCATTTGGTGCAACATGTCAAAGTGATAGCTTTTGGGTGCAGACAGCTGAAACCTCATGAGAGGAATTACCCCGTCCATGACTTGGAGTTGGCGTCGGTAATTTTCGCATTGAAAATATGGCGGCATTATGTTTATGGTGCAAAGGTTGAGATCTTCACGGATCATAAAAGCCTGAAGTATCTCTTGGATCAAAAGAACTTGAACATGCGGCAACGCAGGTGGGTTGAGTTTCTTGGAGACTAAGAGGTGGCGATTCAGTATACGCCAGGTAAAGGCAACATGGTGGCGGATGCTTTGAGTAGAAAGTACTCAGGGCAAGGAAATTAGATCGAAGCTCATGATGAGCGGTTGGTACGGGAATGGGAGTCCCTTGGTTTGGAATGTGTTGCGAGAGGCGAGTCCAGCGTGGCTCGGTTGAACTGGATTGAAGTGCAGAACGACTTGACCGATCGCATTCGGGAAGCGACTCGGTTGGATGTGGACTTTCAACCATTTGTGTTGGAGGCTCAAACGGGCGAGAGCAGCGCTTGGGAGATGATTGATGGGATTCTTAGGAAGGACGGAAGGGTTTGTATACCGCAGTTTGGCAAACTCCGTGAGGAGTTGATGTTGGAGGCTCACTTCACAAAGTACTCCATTCACCCGGGCAGTACAAAGATGTACTTGGATACGAAGAAATCCTTTTGGTGGTAGGGGCTGAAGCGGGACGTAGCTTTGTATGTGAATAGTTGTCAGACTTGCGCCTTGGTGAAGGCCGAATGTCAGAAGCCGGGCGGGTTCCTGAGGCCCCTTCTAATCCCTGAGTGGAAATTTGATGACATCTCCATGGATTTTGTGCATGGTCTGCCTAGATCGCAGCAGGGTAATGATGATATTTGGGTGATCGTGGACCGCTTAACCAAGGTGGCCCACTTCATCCCAAATCGGAAAGAGGACAACGTGGAGAAGCTGGTGGAGTTGTATGTTCGCAACATTGTACGACTGCATGGGATTCCAAAGAGTATAGTCAGCGATTGAGATGGACGGTTTACGTCCAAGGACTGGAGACTGGTTCAGAAGAGCTTGGGCACGAAGCTAAAGTTCAGTACGACGTTCCATCCTCAAACTGATGGGCAAACCGAAAGAACGAACCGTACTATGGAGGATATGCTGAGAATGTGCATTCTTGACTTCGGCAAGAGGTGGGAAGATCACCTCTTCATGGTGGAATTCGCGTACAATAATAGTTATCAAGCAAGCATAAAAATGGCACCATACGAAGCTTTGTATGGGAGACGTTGTCGAACACCGATGTCTTGGGCAGAGGCGGGAGGCACCAAAATTTTGGGAAAAGAGGTGGTAGTTGACGCTTGTGAGTTGGTGCGGACCATTCAAAAGCGTATGAAGGTGGCGCAATACCGGCAAGAAAAATACTTTAATGCTCGTCACAGGAAGTTGGAATTTGCGGTCGGTGATTGCGCCTAATTGAAGATCAAGCCGTTCAAAGGCGTCTCACGGATTCGACGACTCAAGAAGTTGAGTCCAAGGTTTTTGGGGACTTTTGAAGTTGTTGAACGGGTGGGAGAAGCAGCCTATCGGTTGGCGTTGTCCGCAGAGCTGAGTGGATTGCATGACGTCTTCCATGTCTCCGTCTTGAGGAAAGTCTTGGTGGAGGCTAGTGTGGTGATCGAGCCGGCATCGGTGCCAATTGAGTAAGACTTGAGGACGCGTGTCCGTCCAATCCCTATAGAGGATTCGGAGACTCGGCAGTTGCGGAATAAAGAGGTTAAACTCGTGAGAGTCCGATGCGACAACTGCGGTCGTGAGGAGCAATCTTGGGAACGACAGCAAGCCATGCTAGGAGTGTATCCAAGAACTCTTCATTTCAGGTACCATTTAAGTGTGTTCCCTTTTGTTTTGAAATTTCTGGACAAAATTCTGTTAAGGGGGGGGGGGGGGGAGTTGTAACACCCCAGATTTTGAGAGAGGGTCGATTTGCGTTTCTGGCTAATTTTGGTTTCTGGCAGGGGGCACACGGCCCAGGACATGGGCGTGTCCCCGGGCGTGTCAGGCTGGAGTCGACGACGTGGCCGCATAGTCGACACTTTGCGCTCGGCGAAGCGTCGAGACAGGGCACACGGCCTGCGACACGGCGTGTCGTAGGGCGTGTCGAGCCCGTGTCGACACTCGGCCCAGGGTGTCGACATTTTCGCTCGACAATGTGTCGAGACAAGGCACACGGCCTAGGATACGGGCGTGTCCAAGGATGTGTGGGTCAGTCGACGAACTTCAGTCGACGATGCTCACTCGACGAGTGTCGAGTGTCGAGACTGGGGCATATAGCCTGTGACACAGGCGTGTCACAGGGCGTGTCCCGCTTGGTCGACGATCTTCGCTCGACATTTTTCTGCGGTGTCGACACAAAGGCTGTCGATGCGTGTTGATACTTCGCACGCGGCTTGGGACACGGGCGTGTCCCAGGCCGTGTCCTTCTAGGGTTGTTTTCAGGGCTGTGTCGATGGAGGCACACGGCCTACCACACGGCCGTGTTAGTTGGGACACGGGCGTGTCAGGTCGAACACGGGCTTGTCGAATGCCCGTGTGCTGTTCCAGGCGCGTCGATTTGTGACGGCGAATGGGGGACACGGCCCTGGACACGGGCGTGTGCCAGGCCATGTTCGGCCCAGGTATTTTATTTTTCAGACGGATCGTGGCCATTCTTTCCCTTACTTTGGGATCTGATGGTCCAGAACTGCTCTTGGGGAGTTAAGTCCGAGAATAGGGTTGGAAACCCTCATTCTTCGTCAAGCTTTTCTCTTACTAAATTCTAGAGAGAAGGGAGAGCAAGGAAGAAGATGAAGGAGGGTTTGGGCTGTAGGAGAAGCTTCGGTGCTCCAATTCGCGAGCCGAGTCCAGATCCGTGGAGGCTAGATCGTTGTGAAGGTTTTTATCCGGCTATTTTCCCATGGCAAGGAAGAGGAGTCGGAAGGTAACGACACTTCTCCTCTCGGTCTTAGGATGCATGTCTTTAGCATCATTTATTTTCTAGTTTTGGGCACCAAACACTCAAATGAGAGGGGTTTTGGGTCGCCAAGGTTCAAGAGGAACCTCCGAGTCGATTGAGTCCGTCCCCGGCATGATTTACATTAGAGATCCGCTCCGTTAGTGGATTAGGCATGGTGGGTGAAGCCGTAGTCGCGACCGTTAGTCCGACTCGGTGATGTTGCATACGAACTTTAAGGATTCGTAGAGTTTCCGTTGCGGCAAGATGCCGTTTGTGATGTGGTGATGTTTTTCCCCTTTATCTCGAGTGAGTACGTGTAGTCGGAACCGGACAAGGTTAGCTCCTCGTGGCGGTAGATGGTTTCCTTGGTGGACAAGGTTAGCTCCGCATGAGTTGTAGATGGTTTCCTTGGTGCGCGGGAACGCTGCAGTACAAATGAGGGACAAGGGTAGAATTGTCTTGGTTTGTGATGTGCCAAGGCGTGGTTGTGTCTCCGTGGTCGGCTGGCTATCCTGTGACGTTCACGTCATGTGTAGAGAGTGTCCCGGCGAGACTAGTCCCCTTCTGTGAGACTGACGAGAATGCCAAGCATGGGGGCATGCCCGTGCAATGAGGCCATGAGCGGGTGGGGTCCGGCAAGGCTTCTTAGAATCGGTCAGTTCGTGTTTGTCGGAATCCTGACATGAGACGTCAGAGCTTGTAGGCAAGCCCGGGTCTAAGACCTTGAGCGAGTGGGGCCTTTGCAAGAGTTCCATTTGGAGGCCTGTGTGCTGTTGGGGGGGGGATTGTGTTACCCCCCCCCCCCCCCACTTTGTTTGTGGCTTTACGCCAATGGGGAAACGATGAGTACCCATGTGATGTGATGATGTGCTAGATGCATACGAGATAGGGTGCCTTGGGCGAAGCCCGGGTTGTTGCATACATGTTGCATAAGTAGGCCCTTTTTATTATATGCTCAACCAGTAGAGAACATGTATGGTGTGTGTGACATCCAAGCCTGTTTCTATAGCTGCTTTTTCTTGCTTATGAATATTACATACGAAGTGCTAACGTGCAGGTTGGAGGAGAACCCCGGGGTCCGTTAGGGGCGGCCGGGAGGAGATGTGTTTGTTACACAGTTTGAGATCATCCTTTGCTGACCCACGTTACTAATAAATTTTACAGGGCAAGGATCGCATGCAGGAGCTAGCTCGCCGGCCAGAAAGGCCTAAGCTTCATGAAGTGCTTCTCTCTTTTGTAGCTCTACTTATATGATGTTGTATGTTTGAGACTCATGTTGTCTGGCTTGCATGCCGAGGTAGACTAGGAGTGCTATGCACTTTCTTGACTGATGTATTATTTGAGTTTGGACACTTGTTTTAAGGCCATAAGGCCATTGTTATTACTCTTCTTGTAGTGGATAACTTCTTGTCTTGCTTGTGTTTCCGCTGTGTTGTGCAAAGAGTTTTGAGTGTGGGTAGTTATATCATCTTATAATACTAAAGCTGTGGCGTCCGTATGTTGTGGGGCCCGGTCAGACCCATATTATACGGTCATTATAGGGGAGGTTGTAAAACCTCCCCTATAATGACCGTATAATATGGGTCCGACCGGGGCCCCACAACATACAGACGCCCCAGCTTTAGCGTTAAAAGATGATATTATCTATCCAACTCAAAACTCAGAATAAAACAACAGCGGAAACCAAAAACAAGACCAGAAGTTATCCATATACATTAGAGTATCAAAATGGCCTTAAGGCCTTACAATAATAGAGAGTCCAAAACTCAAATGATAACATCATACACCAATGTGCAAAAATACTAGTAGACAACCTCGACATGCAAATCGGAAACCTAGAGCATCAAACATACAATGCCACAAAATAGAGCTAGTAAAAAACTTGGAACACTTCATGAGGCTTAGGCCTTTTTGGCAAGTGAGCTAGCTCCTGCTTGCGATTCTTGCCCTGTAAAAATTTGGTAGTAACGTGGGTCAGCAAAGGCTGACCTCAACTTTATAACTAACACATCTCCTCCCGGCCGCCCCTAACAGACCCCGGGGTACCCCCACCAATCTGCAAGTCAGCACTTCATATGCTATATACATAAACATGTAAAGCTCTAAAAACAGGTTTGGATGTCTCAAACAACAAACATGTTTTCTATGTATGCAAACCTAGGCTTCACACAAGGCACCCTATCGTGTATGCAACTAGCACATCATCATAACATCTGGGTACTCCCAAATTCCCCATTGGTGTTAGTGATGAGTACGATTATGATAAGCTTTTTACTATCATAATTGTAATCATGTCTACTATTTCCTGCCCCTTTTTGTATTGATTTCACGATAATAGTAAAGAAATTGTCGTATCATAGATAGAAGAGCGCATTTAGAAGTCTTTGGCACTCCTTGTAATAAACTATTTACTGAGTCTTTAATTTTTCTATTGCAGGTAATGCCAACCAATGGACCTAACAGTCTCGGAGCAAACAAAGGAGTTCACGGAGCCTACATGGCTGATGATAGGACGAAAATTTGGTGCCCACGGCCTGACACACAGTCGTGTGCCTACCCGTGTCCTATGCACCTGGAGCTGAAGAATTTGGGCGCAGGAGATGGAACCTCACACGGGTATAGCACACGCCCGTGTGCCTACCCGTGGAATATTTGAACACGATTGACGACCAACCCGTGTCTGAGGAATACGGCCGAACACACGACCGTGTCCATACCCGTGTCATCTGACATGGCCCATTACCAGACACACCTTCTCGTGGGGAACCGCCTAGGAACCGTCCACACGGCCTGACACACGGCCGTGTTTGAACACGTGTCCGACCTGTTTGCAATGGGACTATAAATTTCCTGTAGAAAAAATTGTTTAAGACTTTTGGATCATTTCTGGATTGGAGAACTGCTGGAGGCCGAAGGGGAGCATCCAAGACAAGGAGGATTGAAGGGTATTTCATATGTATTTTTTATCTAATCACTAATCCCTTTGAATCCTTCCTTTCTCTTGATGATTCATCTTCAATTTTCGTTTTAATTTGCATGAACCTCTATTTGAACATTCTAGTAATCATGTATCACTTTGTTTATGTTAAATTTGTGGTATTGTATTTGTGTTTATGTTTGCAAACAAAGAGTTTAATCTTCCTTATGATCTACTTTTTAGCATTACATAATTTGCAATTTGCTAGATTGAGAAATTGGTTCTTTTCAATGATATTTGTATGTTCATATTGTGATGTTAATTCTCTTTGTAATTCAAACTCTATGATCGAGAGATATTTTGTTTGGAAAACTAGAACACGAGAAAAAGGATTCATGGTAATTTAGTGATAAAATTCATGAATTTATGTAGTAATAATGGTACTTTTCTTAATGCAAACTTGAGTGTTGTAAATTGTTCGAGAGAAAATTTACTATCTTAGGTTTAGATTTGAAATTGCTCGAGAGAGAATTTTGATTAATGTTCAACCTTTACATTACAACAATTTTAATAGTCTTTTTATTCCATGATCACTTAGAATTGAACTAATAAATGAATTCGTTCATGTAATTGTTTAAAAGCTTCATGTCTTTTATCGTTTTTACTTCTCCAATACTGAATCATCCAAATGGTCATAGTTAGGCTAATGTAGTTTAGATATCACTTTTATTTAGAGGTATGATAATATAGAGAGGGTGAGTATGAGTAGTTGAAGCGACCCTGTGGAATACGACACGAGATGTATATTTCTCCTATACTATGATTGATAGGTGCACTTGCCTGAATGCTAATTCAATCTAGTGTAAGCCCATCTACATAGTTGTATTAGAATGTAGAATGAAATCACATTGAGTTATTACTTGTTAGCAAGCAAAATCATCGAGTTTTTGGTGCCGTTGCCGGGGATCATTTTCAATATTTTGAAATCCTAATCTTTATTAATCTACCAATTTTCATTTATATAGTTGTAAATTAGTATTTGAATAATTATATTGCGTAATATTGTTTTTTGTAGTCTGTTAGTCTATGACCAGGGGCAGAAATTCTGGGCTAGTACCATTTCATCCTGACCCAGAACGAATTCTCCATAACACTAACCTAAGGGACGTGGGAATTAATCCGACAGATATTTCAAACGGACTATCTGAAGATGAGACAGTGAACCAAGGAGAGAATCATCTTGAAAACCTAGATACCATGGCCAACCAAAATGAGCAAACCATGTCTGACTTTGTTAGACCTAATCTCCAAGGAACCGGGTCGAGCATCGTTAGACCACCGATAGCTACCAATAACTTTTAATTGAAGCCTAGTGTGATACAAATGGTTCAACAGTATGTCCAGTATGATGGCTTGCAAGATGAGGATCCTAACACCCACTTGGCTGGATTCTTAGAGATATGTGACACATTTAAGATCAATGGTGTTTCCAACGATGCCATTCGATTGAGATTGTTTCCATTTTCACTAAGGCATAAGGCAAAGCAGTGGTTGAATTCCCTACCTAGAGGGTCGATCACTACTTGGGACATGATGGTTGAGAAATTTCTGATGAAGTATTTCCCACCTGCGAAGACTGCGAAGTTAAGGAATGACATCTCTACGTACATTCAATTGGAGTCTAAATCGTTGTACGACACATGGGAACGATTCAAGGAGTTATTAAGAAGATGTCCCCACCATGCTCTAAGTTTATGGCTTCAGATTCAGACCTTCTACAATGGTCTAAATCCGGCCACTAAACAAATGATTGATGCGGCTAGTGGAGGAACTTTGAACAACAAGACACTTGAAGCGACTCAGCAGTTGATAGAGGACATGGCAATGAACAATTACCAATGGACTACAGTAAGAAAAAAGCCTAGCAAGCCCGCAGGAATTTATGAAGTAGATGCCATCACCGCCTTAGCTATTCAAGTGGAGAAGCTTCACCAAAAGATGGACAGCCTTGCCTTAACATCACCTTCCATGGCACCTCAATAATGGGACCCTTCATGCAGTGGAATGTCTGGTTGTGAACCACAAGTTCAAGAGCATGTTGACTATATGGGTAACAATATTAGACCACCTTTCAATCAAGCCAACAACCCATATAGTTCTACATATAATCCTGGATGGAGAAACCACCCCAATTTCTCTTGGGGAGGACAAGAAAATCAAGGGAAGCAACCCATGTTTGGACAACAACCACAGTTAGAACCAAGGAAGCCTACATTGGAAGATGTGCTTACCAAGTTCATACAAACTACTGATGTATCCTTCCGGAATCAAGAGGGTTCAATTCGGAACTTGGAGAATCAGATTGGTCAGCTTGCAAGGATGGTTTCTGAAAGGCAGCAAGGAACACTTCCGGGGAACACTGAGATAAATCCAAGGGAGCATGCAAAAGCCGTTCAATTGAGGAGCGGAAAGGAGTTACAAGACCCAAGGCCTGCAAAGGAAGCCCCCCAAATGGAGTCTAGCTGCGAAGGACCAAGCGAGATGAACGTACCACCGATGGAGTACCAACCAGTAATACCATACCCAGCAAAGCTTAACAAGGAGCGCATGGATGCGCAGTATGGTAAATTGTTATCTATGTTTAAGCAATTACATGTTAACTTACCTTTTTCTGAAATTATTCAAATACCTAAATATGCAAAATTTCTTAAAGATTTGATTTCTAATAAAAAGAAAATAGAAGAATTATCATTAGTAACATTAAGTGAAGAATGTTCTGCTATTTTGCAAAATAAATTGCCACAAAAACTTAAGGATCCTAGTTCATTTTCAATTCCATGTTTAATCGGTGATTTACAAGTAAATAAGGCTTTAGCAGATTTAGGAGCAAGTATAAATTTAATGCCTTATAAACTATATCTGAAACTAGGCCTAGGAGAACTTAGCCCAACAAGAATGAGTATTCAATTAGCAGATAGATCGGTTAAGTATCATAGAGGAATAGTAGAAGATGTATTAGTTAAGGTAGATAAATTTATATTTCCTGCTGATTTTGTTATTTTAGATATGGATGAAAATATCGAAGTACCACTCATACTAGGTCGTCCATTTCTAGCTACATCTAGAGCACTTATTGATGTTTTTGACGGTAAATTAGTATTGCAAGTAGGAGAAGATGAATTCACTTTTCAAATTGGCAATACTATGAAACAATCCTTAGATAACGATGATTATTGCTATTTTTCTCATGGTATTGATGACTTTATGTCTTCTATAAATTCTAATTTTTATTATAAAGATCCTTTAGAAATTTGCATAACTAACAACTATCTAGAAGATGATAAAAATGATGACATTGTTGGACATTTATTTTTTCTAGAAAATTGTGTTGCCATGAATAGAACAACAGAATATAGTTTAATTACTGAAGGAGATCATGAAGCTCTTAAGAATAATACTAAGGATCCACCAATAGTAGAATTAAAAAAATTACTGGATCATCTTGAGTATGCATTCTTAGGAACAAATTCTTCGTACCCAGTTATCATATCTTCAAATCTTTCCAATATTGAAAAAGATAAATTAATAACTGTATTGAAGAAATGTAAAGGTGCAATAGCATGACAAATATCTGATATAAAGGGTATTAATCCTAGTTTTTGCACTCATAAAATCTTTTTGGAAGAAAACCATAAGTCGTCTATTCAACCGCAACGTAGGCAAAATCCTAATATGAAAGTGGTAGTTAAGGCTGAGATTGTGAAGTTATTAGATGCTGGTATTATATATCGTATTTCGGATAGTTCATGGGTTAGTCCTGTCCAAGTAGTTCCTAAGAAGGGTGGCCTGACTGTGGTAGCAAAGGATAGAAATGAATTAATTCCAACGCAAACGGTAACAGGTTGGCGTGTCTGTATAGACTATAGGAAATTAAACGATGCCACTAGGAAAGACCATTTCCCTCTTCCTTTCATTGACCAGATATTAGAATGCTTATCAGGACATTCTTATTATTGTTTTCTACATGGACTTTCTGGATACTTCCAAATTCCTATAGCACCAGAAGACACAGAGAAAACAACATTTACTTGCCCATTTGGTACCTTTGCCTATAGACGTATGCCTTTCGGGTTATGTAATGCACCCCCCACATTTCAGAGGTGCATGCTAGCCATCTTTAACGAGTATGTTGAAGATATCATGGAAGTGTTCATGAATGATTTTTCTGTTTTTGGTGACTCCTTTGAGTTGTGTTTGAATAATTTAGAGAAAGTTCTTAGAAGGTGTGAGGAGACGAACCCAGCTCTTAGTTGGGAGAAGTGCCATTTCATGGTACAAGAAGGGTTAGTACTTGGCCATAAAATCTCAAGCCAGGGAATTCAAGTAGATAGAGCGAAAATAGAGACCATAGAGAAATTACCACCACCAACCTCCGTTAAGGCAGTGAGAAGTTTCTTAGGACACGCAGGATTTTACCGCCTGTTTATTAAAGACTTCTCTAAAATAGCTAAACCACTTACAAGACTTTTAGAAAAAAGACACACCTTTTATTTTTGAACAAGAGTGTCTACATGCCTTTGAGTTCTTAAAAGAGAAATTAATTAATTCTCCTATTATGATCGCACCCGATTTTAGTCAACCATTTGAGATCATGTGTGACGCTAGTAGTTTTGTAGTAGGGGCTGTTTTAGGACAATGCCGAAACAAACATTTTCAACCTATATATTATGCTAGTAAAACACTTAATAATGCACAGGAGAGTTATACAACTACTGAGAAAGAACTCCTAGCAGTGTTATTCGCCTTTGATAAATTTAGACCATATTTAACATTGTCCAAAGTGGTAGTTTATAAGGATCACTCTGCACTTAGATATTTGCTAGCCAAAGCGGAAGCAAAGCCTCGTTTAATCCGTTGGGTTCTTCTGTTGCAAGAATTTGATCTAGAAATTAGGGATAAAAGAGGAGCAGAAAGCTTAGCGGCAGATCATCTTTCACGTTTAGAAAACCCACTACGATCAATGTTAGATGAATATGAAATTTCTGATACATTTCCTGAGAAATCACTATTTGCCATATCTACAAATGTACATCTTGATTATCCATGGTTTGCAGATTATGCAAACTATCTTGTGGCTAAGATCCTTCCAAAAGACTTTTCATATCAGCAGAAAAAGAAATTTTTCTCTGATTTGAAATATTACTTCTGGGAGGACCACTTTCTTTTTCAGATATGTGCAGATTCTGTTATAAGAAGGTGTGTATCAGCGGAGGAAGGTTGGAAGATTTTGGAGCAGTATCATTCAGGTCCTGCTGGTGGTCATTATGGAGCAAATCGCTCAGCTAAAAAGGTTCTTGATTCCGGTTTTTATTGTCCCCTTCTATTCAGGGATGCCCAAAGGTATGTGCTTTCATGTGATTCTTGCCAAAAAAGCAGGTAATATTTCTAAATTACATTAAATGCCGCAAAAATTTATCCTTGAATGCGAAGTATTCGATGTGTGGGGTATAGATTTTATGGGACCATTCCCAGTTTCTTTTGGGAATAAATATATTTTGGTAGCTATAGATTATGTATCAAGGTGGGTTGAAGCGCAAGCTTTGCCTACTAATGATAGTAGGGTTGCAATTAGATTTTTGAAATCCTTATTCGCACGATTTGGCACACCACATGCACTTATTAGCGATAGGGGTTCACACTTTTGTAATCTACAACTAGACAAAGTATTAGAAAAATATGGAGTTACACATAGGATAGCCACTCTGTATCATCCTCAAACTAGTGGGCAAGTTGAAGTTTCTAATACAGAGCTTAAGAGAATCTTAGAAAAATCTATAGAAGTGAATAGGAAGCAGTGGTCTAGGAAGCTGAACGATTGTTTGTGGGCATATAGGACCGCCTACAAAATACCTATAAGGACGACCCCTTTTAGATTAGTCTACGGTAAATCTTGCCACTTACCTATAGAATTAGAACACAAGTCATATTGGGCAATATGCTCCTTAAATTTTGACACTAGTTCTATAGGAGAGATGCATAAACTTCAACTTAATGAATTAGATGAGTGGAGAACTATGGCCTATGAGAACTCCCAGATTTATAAGGAGAAAACCAAACTATTTCATGACCGTCACCTTCGCAAACCCAAGGTATTCCAAAAAGGTGACCAAGTCCTCCTCTATAATTCCAGATTACGTTTATTCCCAGGGAAATTAAGGTCTAAGTGGTCCGGACCCTTTAAGGTTAAAGAAGTCTTTCCCTACGGTACCGTCGAGTTAACTCACCCTGAAAAGGGAGATTTTAAGGTTAATGGTCACCGACTTAAGCCTTATTATGGTGAAATCCCTATGGACTTCGCTCGTCTAGAGACCTGCCTACGTCTAGATTAGTTTCATATTAAACTATAGTAAGTGTTTCTTAATATCTCTATTTTAGTATAAATCTAGTAGTTGTAATGAAAAAAATTATAATGAAACAATTTTCCAGCAAAATTTTATTGAAAAAAAAAATTCTGTAAAAATTAAAAGAGAAATGCAAAACTGGAGGGGCACACGGGTTACCACACGCCCGTGTGTCTAGCCGTGTACACGACACAGGCTCAGGCCCAGCTGTGTGATTTAATTCCAAAAAAAAATGAGTTTCTTCCCGAGAATAACACGGGTGGACACCCACCCGTATGGCTAGCCGTGTCCGCTCGACGATCGTCGAGACCGCTGTGTCGAGACATCTAACACGGGCGTGTCGGATTACACACGGCCGTGTCACCTACTTACCCGTGTTGTTACACCATGCCAGCTGAGATACGGTTCAACACACGGCCGTGTCATCGCCCATGTCCATCTGACGTGCTGTCCCCAGCCAGTTTGACCACACGGACCGAGGCACCCGTGTTCCACGAGGCCACGGATTCCCTAACACGGGTGCACACACACGGCCGTGTGCGCACCCGTGTTCATAATTTTTTACACGGATCGATGCACCCCGTGTTCCACGAGGTTGCCGATTCCCTAACACGGGTTCACACACGCCCGTGTGCGAACCCGTGTCCAACCTCTTTAAATAGGGCCGTGTGGATTTCTTTCTTTGCCCATTCCAAACCTTCTCCCATCACAGATCTCCCCATGGCCTGATCCTCAAGGCGCCATCTTTTCCAATTCTCGTCTTCCTTTACTCGCGTTTTCCCCTTCTACATCATGTCCGGAAGAAGTCAAGGAGGTCGCCGTCGCCGACCGGAGCTACAAGTCTCAACGGAGAGGCAGGATGCCACTACTCCGCTAATTTTCACCGACGCAACGCACACCGCCCGCTTCAACCGCTTGCAATCAAAAAAATTTCAAGATATCCGCATAATTGATTGGAGCGTGCTTGAAGAGATAAATTTAGCTGGAGATGTCAAAGGATTAATTTCTGTAATGGGGTGGGATCAATTTTTCGCCATAGAGGAGTTAGGATTTAGGAAACTCACTTTAGAGTTCCTGTCTTCGTTTTATTGCAACTTTCGGCCTAACTTCATCGATGCGCCGCACGCGCCCGAGGGGATAATTTCATTTCGAGTGGGTGGCATATTTTATACACTCACCATGCTCCAGTTCACCCAGTATTTAGGGGTGTATGACGAGTCATTCCTTTTTAGTGCTGCCTACCCCGAGCTCCACTTCGAACTCCCCAATCGCAATATGGTCGGTGGTATCTGGAGCCAGATTTCTTTTGACACTGGCGCCTACGAGGCCAAGCGATCTAAGGCCTCTAAATTGATTTCTCCTGCCCTCCATTACATCCACCATCTCCTTAGCCACACGTTGAGCGGCCGGGGCGAAAGCTCCGGATTTGTCAGTCGACAGGACCTGTTATACCTCTACAGCATGACTTCACATTATCCTCTACATCTCGGTTATCTTCTAGCCAGTTCATTCTCCATCAGGCCGACACCCCCCATATAGGGTCAATTTGTGTAGCACCCTACATTACTCCCCTCGTGAAGAATATGGGCATCTTTTCAGCCCTCCCCCAGATGACAGTGGTCGCAAAAACCGTGCCTATCACGATGGCTAGTCTTCGCTCCCTCCGCCTCGCCACCGCCCGTCAGGGCCGGGGAGGGGTCATATATTCTATTGCACGACGTGGACCGCATGTACAGGATGACAGTGATGATGAGATAGATCCTGACCTCGATGTGTCGTTGGTGCCTCCGCCCCATTCCACTTACGCTCATGGCGAGTCTTCTACTGCACCTCCTCCACCTCATTCACGGTACTTGCGCGAGTTTCGACAGTTTTTCGGGACCGAGCTCTTGCCGCGCCTACAGCACATTGAGGAGTCGCAGCAGCGGACCGAGGACCTCCTCATCCAGATCAGAGACCACCTTGGGATCACTCCTCGCCAGCTGCCAGCTCCAGCCCTGCCTTCCTTCCTAGACGATGCGACCGACCAACCTGCTTACTTCTGATATGTATCGATGTAGTGTTATCTTTATGTATCGTATCTTGTATTTTTTTTATATCAATGTATTTTGTTCTGTCAGCTATTATATATCAGTGCATTTCATTACAACTCCTATTTCTTTACTGTGCTCTTCTACTTATTATGATAGTAGTTTTTTTTCTTATTTCATCATGAAATCACTCTATGTCCGCTTTTTACATTGCAGTGAGAACATTGCAAATCTAAAGTCTGGGGGTAGAATGGCTATTCATGTGGTTACAATTGATTCTAATCTGCTTATCATAATACTCAAGTTTGCTATACCCCCCCTACAAATTATTGTTTGATTTTTTAAGCTCTCATTAATCATTCATTTGGGATTATAACTATCTAATTTAACTTCGCACGCTGATTAAAATGAATTGATGTAGACTCATAGAGTATTCAACTTTGTTGATTTCGTAATTAAGCATAGAAATTCATTAGCTTAATTTTCTCTATATAATTTACTTTTAAGATTACTCATCTATATTAGTAGTTCCAACACTCTATTTTGGAAAATATACTTATCTATAATAAAGTTAGTTGATGAGTGTAACATTTTTATTATTTGGTATTAGGGCTTTAAAATTAAAAATTACTCCCTATTGATGTCTAGGACTCACCCTCTAGCATTGCACAAAACATAACATAGGTAAATTAGTAAGGGCGGAAATGACTTAGGCCTCCTATTGGATAGCTTGAGCCTTGTTAACCCAACACCTTTAACATGATACCCTTGCACACCCAATTTGAACCTAATCCACATCCTTTTGATGCTCTACTATTAAAATTCACCAAGGCCAAATCCTTACCTATTAGCACACCTATCATTCATGCCTTCTTGGAATGATTTGTTCATTGTGATATGTGGCCTGAGTGCGTGTATACTTGCACCCACTTGGAATGATCCCTACTTTAAACCCAAAAAAAAGACATAGTGATATGTGGCCTGAGTGCGTATATACTTGCACCCACTTGGAATGATACCTACTATGGTCCCTTGGTTAAGAAAAATATATATATATAAAAAAAAATAGAGTGCCCCTCAAAATGTGGGAAATATACAAATTGCAATGTCTGGGGGTGTTTATATAAAATTGAAGTATGTTAAGGTATCTTCCAACATAAGGCTCAATCAAGATTTAGGTGTGAAAAAAAATTCATCAAACTTATCTTTGATAACCTCACCTTTAATCTTCTATCCTAAGCCAAAAAGGCTACACCAAAATTCAAGTCCTAAAGATTCGACCTTACAAATTCTAACTAGTGCTTTGATGAGGGTGTAAAAAGGGTAAGCTCATGATTATCAATATGGGTACTTATAAGTTTTGAAATACTAATACGTATCTTATAAAGATTGTTATTTTCTCCTCATATTTGTTAAAGATGACTATACTTTTATTTCTAAAAGCGAGTGAGAGATAGTTAAAAGATATATTAGAGAATTTTAAGATAAATCTATATTTAGAAAAGTCTGCTAAACTATTTCCTATGCGATTACACCATCAAAGTTTTCTTAAATAAATAGCAACCAGTGTGCGGAGGCAAAATTATTTAATGGTAACCCCTAAGTGTTTGAATTAGTTTGCTTAGGGACAAGCAAACATCTAAGTCTGGGGGTATTTGATGAGTACGATTATGATAAGCTTTTTACTATCATAATTGTAATCATGTCTACTATTTCCTGCCCCTTTTTGTATTGATTTCACGATAATAGTAAAGAAATTGTCGTATCATAGATATAAGAGCGCATTTAGAAGTCTTTGGCAGTCCTTATAATAAACTATTTACTGAGTCTTTCATTTTTCTATTGCAGGTAATGCCAACCAACGAACCTAAAAGTCTCGGAGCAAACAGAGTAGTTCACGGAGTCTACATGGCTGATGACAGGACGAAAATTTGGTGCACACGGCCTGACACATGGTCGTGTGCCTACCCGTGTCCTATGGACCTGGAGCTGAAGAATTTGGGCGCAGGAGATGGAACCTCACACCCGCGTTAACTAGAACACGCCTTGAGCCCAGACCCTATAACTCACCCGACGTAGCACGTGCAGGATACGGCCCTGAACACGCCCGTGTCTCAGGCCATGTTCACTATATTGACTCTTCGTAGAGTTCATTTCGTCGACCACTCGGGAAGTTCATCAAACCCGAGCACGACACGGCCCTGGACACGCTCGTGTCCTCGGCCGTGTGACTCTTACCAAGCCCAAAACTTGGCTCTAAACATTGTCTGTCCATCTTTTGAGTTTTGAGGCGTTACATTGTTCGAGATGATGGAGACCCAAGATCAGATTACCAACATTCCAGTGGCTGAGGATTATGCCGACGTATTCCTAGAGAAGCTACCAGGACTGCCTCTGCACCGGGAGAAGGACTTACAGATCCAGTTGGTACCGGGGGCTAAGCCGGTATCTAGAGCACCTTGTCGGATGGCCCCAAAGGAGTTGGCAGGATTTCGGATTCAGCTGCAAGAACTGGTGGAGGCAGGATTCGTCAGACCGAGTTACTCACTATGGGGAGCTCCAGTTTTATTTGTGAAGAAGAATGATGGGATGCTCAGATTGTGCATCGAGTACCGTGCACTAAACAGACTGACAGTCTGGAATACCTATCAACAACTAAGGATAGATTAGCTGTTTCATAAGCTGGAGGCGGCGCAATTTTTTTCGAAGCTAGATTTGAGGTCAAGATACTATCAGCTGCGAATTCAGGAGGACATTCCGAAGACTGCCTTCAGTAGCATATATGGTTTGTTAGAGTTTACTGTGATGCCCTTCGGGCTCACGAATGTGTCGTCGGCGTTCATGAGCCTCATAAACCGAGTGTTCGAGGCTTATCTGGACGTGTTTGTCATCATGTTTATTGACGACATCCTCATTTACTCGAGGACAGAGGAGGAGCACGCAAGGCATCTGGCACTGACTCTAGAGAGACTGCAGGAGCACTGCCTTTATGCGAAGTTCAGCAAGTGCCAGTTCTAGCTAAAGGAGGTGGCCTTCCTAGGCCACATTATCAGTGGAGCCAGATTGGCAGTGGACCCGGCTAAGATTCAGGCAGTTCGTGATAGCCCGCCACTAAAGGCGTCCATAGATGTGTGGAGTTTCCTAGGACTTGCTGGTTATTACCGGAAGTTCGTGGAGGGATTTTCTCGAATTTCCCTACCACTCACATCTCTGACGAAGAAGGACGTGCCCTTTGTTTTGACCCCACAATACAAGATGGCTTTCTAGGAGCTGAAGGATTGACTCACCTTGGCTCCTATCCTTGCGCTTCCATCAGAGAAGGAAGGATTTCAGGTCTACACCGACGCTTCGTACCAGGGCATGGGTGTAGTGCTGATGCAGAACGACCACGTAATTGCTTATTCTTCCCGCTAGTTGAAGAAGCGCGAGCAGAACTACCTGGTGCACGACATGGAGATGGGAGAGGTCGTGTTTGCTCTGAAGGTCTGGCGGTAATACCTCTACGGTGTCCACTCCGACATATACTCTGATCACAAAAATTTGAAGTACGTGGACACGCAGAAGTAGCTGATTATCAGGCAGAGGTGATGGGTGGAGTTTCTAGCAAATTACTAGTACTAGATGCACTACCACCCAGGGAAGGCGCATGAGGTAGCCGATGCACTGAGTCGGAGAGCCGCCACCTCCGGAGCTGGGCCCCAGATTATGTCCATGGATTTGGAGCAGAGATTAGAAGATATGTACATCACGCTGGTGTCGTCTGATGACCCCGAGCTCTATGAGGAGTATCTAGCCACGATGAGCACCATAGATGACATTCAAGACCGAGTCAGAGATGGGCAGAGATAGGATCCAAAGCTGGAGCCAATATTCCGAGCCTTGGAGTCAGGCAATTCTGGAGATTACATGTTGAGGGATGGCCTGGTCTGCTTCAGTGGACGGGTTTATATACCAGAGGGAGGCCAGGTCCGGGAGGATATTACGACAGAGGCACACTGCAGCCGGTATTCGGTACACCCGGGAGTTACAAAGATGACTGCGGATCTGAAGAAGACCATGTACTGGTCAGGCATGAAGAAGGATATCACCTACTTCGTGACCCACTGCGAGACAAGCCAGCTGGTGAAGGCGGAGTGCAGGAACACCGCAGGATTATTGCAACCACTCCTAGTGTCGGAGTTGAACTTCGATGATATCACGATTGATTTCATACATAGGCTTCCCCAATATCAGACGGGGAATGATTCGATATGGGTGATCGTCGACCGGCTGATGAAGGAAACCAGATTTATCCCGATCAGGAAGGACAACTCGGTTGGTGTGCTGGTGCTTAAGTTTGTGGAGTAGTTCGTCCGTTATCACGGTGTGCCCAGGACGATCGTGTCGGATCGGGATGGACGGTTTACATCCAGGGAGTGGCGATCAGTGCAGACCTACATGGGAACTCGACTGACAATCAGTATAGCCTTCTACCCTCAGACAGACGGGCAGACGGAGCGCACCAATCGGACTTTGGGGGATTTACTTCGCCTATGTATTCTGTACTACGGAGATCCTTGGGAGAAGCTGTTGCGACTGATCGAGTTCTCTTACAACAACAGCTACCAGTACAATATATGGATGGCCCCTTATAAGGCTCTATATGGACGAAGGTGTAGGACTATGCTGTCATGGATACAGGACGAGGACACGAAGGTGCTGGGCTCGGAGTTTGTTGAGGACACCGAGGCTCAGGTGAGGCTGATACGGGATCGGATGCTGGAGGCGTAGAGCAGGCAGGCCAAGTATTACGACGCGAGAAACCATCATGTAGAGTTCTAGGTTGGATACCGGGTATTCTTGAAGATACAACCGATGCATGGAGTCTCACGAGTTTGCGGACGGAAGAAGAAGCTCACCCTGAGATATATTGGGCCTTATAGGATCCTGGAGAGGACCGGTCCCTTGGCATACAGGCTGGAACTGCCACTGGAACTAGAGGGCCTGCATGATATTTTCCACTTCTCCTCCCTTAGGAGGGCTCTACTACGGCCGAAGCCGTAGATAGATACCACGGATGGGCCGGTAGCATCTGATCGGTCAGTTCACCTGGAGCCGGTGCAGATTGACCACACGGGGATGGGAGTCTTGCGCTGCAAGAAGGTTCTGCTAGTGAAGGTCCTGTGGAGAAATCACGGTCAAGAGGAGCATACTAGGGAGCCGCGAGACTTGATGCAGCAAAGATACCCAAAGCTTTTCACATCAGGTACTTCCTATAACCTCTCGGGATGTTACATTTTACTTCTCATGCATGAAACCCTGTAGACTTAATGTGAATTTCGAGGAAGAATTTTTTTTTTATCTATTGGGATTTGTAATATCCCTCAGAGTCCTAGACCCCCTATGATGGTTTTGTCATGACTGGGTCATAACAAAACCCTGAGAAGTTTAATAAAGATCTGACCTTACTAATTCTAACTAGTGTTGTGATGAGGGTGTAAAAAGGGTAAGCTCGTGATTATCAATATGGGTACTTATAAGTTTTGAAATACTAATACGTATCTTATAGAGATTGTTATTTTCTCCTCATATTTGTTAAAGATGACTATACTTTTATTTCTAAAAGCGAGTGAGAGATAGTTAAAAGATATATTAGAGAATTTTAAGATAAATCTATATTTAGAAAAGTCTGCTAAACTATTTCCTATGCGATTACACCATCAAAGTTCTCTTAAATTCATAGCAACCAGTGTGCGGAGGCAAAATTATTTAATGGTAACCCAAGTGTTTGAATTAGTTTGCTTAGGGACAAGCAAACATCTAAGTCTGGGGGTATTTGATGAGTACGATTATGATAAGCTTTTTACTATCATAATTGTAATCATGTCTACTATTTTCTGCCCCTTTTTGTATTGATATCACGATAATAGTAAAAAAATTGTCATATCATAGATAAAAGAGCGCATTTAGAAGTCTTTGGCAGTCCTTGTAATAAACTATTTACTGAGTCTTTCATTTTTCTATTACAGGTAATGCCAACCAATGGACCTAAAAGTCTTGGAGCAAACAGAGTAGTTCACGGAGTCTACATGGCTGATGACAGGACGAAAATTTGGTGCACATAGCCTGACACACGGCCGTGTGCCTACCCGTGTCCTATGCACCTGGAGCTGAAGAATTTGGGCGCAGGAGATGGAACCTCACACGGGTATAGCACACCCCCGTGTGCCTACCTGTGGCATATTTGAACACGATTGCCGACCAACCCATGTCTGAGGAACACGGCCGAACACACGGCCGTGTCCATACCTGTGTCATCTGACACGGCCCACGACCTGACATGCCTGCTCGTGGGGAACCGTAGGAACCGTCCACAAGGCCTGACACACGGCTGTGTTTGAACCCGTGTCTGACCTGTTTGCAATGGGACTATAAATTTCCTGTAGAAAAAATTGTTTAAGACTTTTGGATCATTTCTGGATTGGAGAACTGCTGGAGGCCGAAGGGGAGCATCCAAGACAAGGAGGATTGAAGGGTATTTCATATGTTTTTTTTATCTAATCACTAATCCCTTTGAATCCTTCCTTTCTCTTGATGATTCATCTTCAATTTTCATTTTAATTTGCATGAACCTCTATTTGAACATTCTAGTAATCATGTATCACTTTGTTTATGTTAAATTTGTGGTATTTTATTTGTGTTTATGTTTTCAAACAAAGAGTTTAATCTTCCTTATGATCTACTTTTTAGCTTTACATAATTTGCAATTTGCTAGATTGAGAAATTTGTTCTTTGCAATGATATTTCTATGTTCATATTGTGATGTTAATTCTCTTTGTAATTCAAACTCTATGATCAAGAGATATTTTGTTTGGAAAATTAGAACACGAGAAAAAGGATTTATGGTAATTTAGAGATAAAATTCATAAATTTATGTAGTAATAAGGGTACTTTACTTAATGCGAACTTGAGTGTTGTAAATTGTTCGAGAGAAAATTTACTATCTCAGGTTTAGATTTGGAATTGCTCGAGAGAGAATTTTGATGAATATTTAACCTTTACATTACAACAATATTAATAGTCATTTTATCCCATGATCACTTAGAATTGAACTAATAAATGAATTCGTTCATGTAATTGTTTAAAAGCTTCATGTCTTTTATCGTTTTTACTTCTCCAATACTGAATCATCCAAATGGTCATAGTTAGGCTAATGTAGTTTAGATTTCACTTTTATTTAGAGGTATGATAATAAAGAGAGGGTGAGTACGAGTATTTGAAGCGACCCTGTGGAATACGACACGAGATGTAGATTTCTACTGTACTATGATTGATAGGTGCACTTGCCTGAATGTTAATTCAATCTAGTTTAAGCCCATCTACATAGTTGTATTGGAATGTAGAATGAAATCACATTGAGTAATTACTTGTTAGCATGCAAAATCATCAGTTAGGCCGCAAACAAAAGGGTACTGCAATTCCCCTCACGACATAAAAGCCTCCACACGGAAATCTTGCCAAGGCCCCTTACGCTCGTAGGTCTTAGTCCCGTGCTTGCCTGCAAACTCTGACTTCTCGCATCATTATTCCGTCTCACACACAAACAGATTCTAAGAACCCTTGCTGGACCCCACCCGCTCGTGGCTTCATTTCTCGGGCTTGTCCTATGCTTGGCATTCTCGTCAGTCTCACGAAAGGGGACTAGTCTCGCTGGGATACTCTCCCCACATGACTTGCACGTCACGGGATAACCATCCAACCACGGAGACAAAGCCACGCCATAGCACATCGCAATCCATAATCGTTTCCACCCTAATCCATCATTTATACTACAACGTTCCCGCACACCAAGAAAACCATCTACCGCCAACGCGAAGCTAACCTAAACTAGTTCCGGCTACACGTACTCACTCGAGAAAAGGGGAAAAAAACAAACATCACAAACTACATCTTGCCGCAACGGATTTCTACAAAATCCTTAAGGCTCGCTATGCAACATCACCGAGTCGGACTAACGGTCACGACTACAGCTTCACCCATAATGCCTAATCCACTAACGGAGCGGATTTCTAATGCAAAATTATGTTGAAGACGGGCTCAATCGACCCGGAGGTTTTTCTTGAACCATGGTGACCGAAACCCCACTCATTTGAGAGATTCAGTGCCCAAAAGCTTGAAAGAAATAGATGTTATGCACGCATCCTAGAAAGCAAGAGGAGAAGTGTCGTTAGCCTACGACCCCTCTTCCTCCCATGGAAAACTTAGCCGGATGAAGACCACTCCAAAGGACTTGCCTCCGCGGATCTGGACTTGGCTCGCGATTTGGGGCTCCGAAGCTCCTCAGGCGGCCGGATCTCTCCTTCTCCTTCTTCCTTTCTCTCCCCTCTCTCTAAAGCTTTAGAAAGAAAAGCTTGATGATGAATGAGGGTATCAAACCCTATTCCTGGACTTATCTCAGCAAGGACCGCCCTGGACCATCAGATCCCATTAGAAGGAAATGAACGACCACGATTTGCACTTAAAACTAAATTCCTGGGCCGAACACGGCTTGTGAAACGCCCGTATCCAAGGCCGTATTCCTCAATCGACGTTGAAACCGTCGCATCCTGAACAGGACACGACCACTGGACACGCCCGTGTCACATGCCGTTTGCTAGACATAGCCTTGCATATGGCCGTGTTCCTGGCCATGCTCAACACAGCTGACTAAAGACAAAGAATGACACGGGTTATTGACACGCCCGTGTAAAACTTTACACACCCGCGTTAACTAGAACACGCCTTGAGCCCAGACCCTATAACTCACCCGACGTAGCACGAGCAGGATACGGCCCTGAACACGCCCGTGTCTCAGGCCATGTTCACTATATTGACGCTTCGTCGAGTGCATTTCGTCGACCACTCGGGAAGTTCGTCGAACCCGAGCACGACACGGCCCTGGACACGCTCGTGTCCTCGGCCGTGTGACTCTTACCAAGCCCCAAACTTGGCTCTAAACATTGTCTGTCCATCTTTTGAGTTTCGAGGCGTTACATTGTTCGAGATGATGGAGACCCAAGATCAGATTACCAGCATTCCAGTGGCTAGGGATTATGCCGACGTATTCCCAGAGAAGCTACCAGGACTGCCTCCGCACCGGGAGAAGGACTTACATATCCAGTTGGTACCGGGGGCTAAGCCGGTATCTAGATCACCTTATCGGATGGCCCCAAAGGAGTTGGCAGGATTTCAGATTCAGCTGTAAGAACTGGTGGAGGCAGGATTCATCAGACCGAGTTACTCACTATGGGGAGCTCTAGTTTTATTTGTGAAGAAGAAGGATGGGATTCTCAGATTGTGCATCGAGTACCGTGCACTAAACAGACTGACAGTCTGGAATACCTATCCACAACTAAGGATAGATTAGCTGTTTGATAAGCTGGAGGCGGCGCATGTTTTTTCAAAGCTAGATTTGAGGTCAAGCTACTATCAGCTGCGAATTCAGGAGGACATTCCGAAGACTTCCTTCAGTAGTATATATGGTTTGTTAGAGTTTACCGTGATGCCCTTCGGGCTCACGAATGTGTCGTCGGCGTTCATGAGCCTCATGAACCGAGTGTTCGAGGCTTATCTGGACGTGTTTGTCATCATGTTTATTGACGACATCCTCATTTACTCGAGGACAGATAAGGAGCACGCAAGGCATCTGACACTGACTCTAGAGAGACTGCAGTAGCACTGCCTTTATGCGAAGTTCAGCAAGTGCCAGTTCTAGCTAAAGGAGGTGTCCTTCCTAGGCCACATTATCAGTGGAGCCAGATTGGCAGTGGACCCGGCTAAGATTCAGGCAGTTCGGGATTGCCCACCACTAAAGGCGGCCATAGATGTGCGGAGTTTCCTAGGACTTGCTGGTTATTACCGGAAGTTCGTGGAGGGATTCTCTCGAATTTCCCTACCACTCACATATCTGACGAAGAAGGACGTGCCCTTTGTTTTGACCCCACAATACAAGATGGCTATCTAGGAGTTGAAGGATCGACTCACCTTGGCTCCTATCCTTGCGCTTCCATCAGAGAAGGAAGGATTTCAGGTCTACACCGGCGCTTCGTACCAGGGCATGGTGCAGTACTGATGCAGAACGACCACGTAATTGCTTATTCTTCCTGCTAGTTGAAGAAGCGTGAGCAGAACTACCTGGTGCACGACCTGGAGATGGGAGCAGTCGTGTTTGCTCTGAAGGTCTGGCGGCAATACCTCTACGGTGTCCACTCCGACATATACTCTGATCACAAAAATTTAAAGTACGTGGACACGCAGACGTAGCTGATTATCAGGCAGAGGTGATGGGTGGAGTTTCTGGAAAATTACCAGTACTAGATGCACTACCACCCAGGGAAGGCGCATGAGGTAGCCGATGCACTGAGTCGGAGAGCCGCCACCTCCGAAGCTGGGCCCCAGATTATGTCCATGGAGTTGGAGCAGAGATTAAAAGATATGTACATCACGCTGGTGTCGTCTGATGACCCCGAGCTCTATGAGGAGTATATTGCCGCGATGAGCACCATAGATGACATTGGAGACTGAGTCAGAGATGGGCAGAGACAAGATCCAAAGCTGGAGCCAATATTTCGAGCCTTGGAGGCAGGCAATTCTGGAGATTACATGTTGAGGGATGGCCTGGTCTGCTTCAGTGGACGGGTTTATATACCAGAGGGAGGCCAGGTCTGGGAGGATATTACAACGGAGGCACACTACAGCCGGTATTCGGTACACCCGGGAGTTATAAAAATGACTGCGGATCTGAAGAAGACCATGTACTGGCCAGGCATGAAGAAGGATATCACCTACTTCGTGACCCACTGCGAGACTAGCCAGCTGGTGAAGGCGGAGTGGAGGAACACCGCAGGATTATTGCAACCACTCCTGGTGTCGTAGTTGAACTTCGATGATATCACGATTGATTTCATACATAGGCTTCCCCAATATTAGACGGGGAATGATTCGATCTGGGTGATTGTCGACCGACTGATGAGGGAAGCCAAATTTATCTCGATCAGGAAGGATAACTCGGTTGGTGTGCTGGTGCTTAAGTTTGTTGAGTAGTTCGTCCGTTATCACGGTGTGCCCAGGACGATCGTGTCGGAGCGGGATGGATGGTTTACATCCAGGGAGTGGAGATCAGTGCAGACCTACATGGGAACTTGACTGACAATCAGTACAGCCTTCCACCCTCAGACAGACGGGTAGACGGAGCGCACCAATCGGACTTTGGAGGATCTACTTCGCCTATGTAATCTGGACTACGAAGATCCTTGGGAGAAGCTGTTGCGACTGATCGAGTTCTCTTACAACAACAGCTACCAGTACAGCCTATGGATAGCCCCTTATAAGGCTCTATATGGACGAAGGTGTAGGACTATGCTGTCATGGATACAGGACGAGGACCCGAAGGTGCTGGGCTAGGAGTTTGTTGAGGACACCGAGGCTCAGGTGAGGCTGATACGGGATCGGATGCTGAAGGCGTAGAGCAGGCAGGCCAAGTATTACGACGCGAGACACCATCATGTAGAGTTCCAGGTTGGATACCGGGTATTCTTGAAGATACAACCGATGCATGGAGTCTCACGAGTTTGCGGACGGAAGAAGAAGCTCAGCCCGAGATATATTGGGCCTTATAGGATCCTGGAGCGGATCGGTCCCTTGACATATAGGCTGGAACTGCCACCGGAACTAGAGGGCCTGCATGACATTTTCCACTTCTCCTCCCTTAGGAGGGCTCTACTACGGCCGGGGCAGTAGATAGATACCACGGATGGGCCGGTAGCATCTGATCGGTCAGTTCACCTGGAGCGGGTCCAGATTGACCACACGGGGATGCGAGTCTTGCGCTGCAAGAAGGTTCTGCTTGTCAAGGTCCTGTGGAGAAATTACGGTCAGGAGGAGCATACCAGGGAGCCGCGAGACTTGATGCAGCAAAGATACCCAAAGCTTTTCACATCAGGTATTTCCTATAACCTCTCGGGATGTTACATTTTACTTCTCATGCATGAAACCCTGTAGGCTTAATGTGAATTTCGAGGAAGAATTTTTTTTTATCTATTGGGATTTGTAATATCCCTCAGACTCCTAGACCCCCGATGATGGTTTTGTCATGACTGGGTCATGACAAAACCCTGAGAAGTTTAATAAAGGTTGGGGTGAAATGGGAGTTAGTTAGTGAACCACCTTGGTCTGCAAATAGTAGAATTCCAAGTACTAACTTAGGGAAGACCATAGGGCTTCACCTTGACACCATGACCCCACCATAACATCACTAACCTATTAGAGGGTCCATTATAGCCATAGGGACCCACTAGGGTAACCTAAAATGATCAGGTTGACCAAAGTCAACTCAAACCCTAATCAGGTCAAACTAAGCTCATACATGGTCAACTGACCTCCCCTTGGCCAAAGGGACCCACCTAGACCTTCCCAAGCCCTAAGGGAGGCCAATGGGTCACCAGGACCCATTGGGGTCAACCAAAGAGGCCCAAAAAGGTCAAAGTGCACTAACTAAGGGTCAAGTGACCCCCAAGATGCCCAATCAACCCTACCCAAGTCTTTCTAGACCTTGGTAGAGCCCAATGGGTCACTAAGGACCTATTGGGGTCAACCCAAATGGTAATGTTGACCAAGGTCAATTCTACACCATAGTAAGTCAAATTTGCCCAAATGGGCTAACCCAAGCTCAAACCCATTTCCCCGACCTAGGCTAACCTCATTTTTATTATTAATATGGGTTAGTGGGTTGCCATTAGGCTGGATTAGTCATCAAATTCAGCCTTGATGGATAGAAGAGAGAAAGCTCCATTTTCCCCGTTAATGGAGGAGAGAGAAAGGGGGGAATAAAGGTCATTCATAGCATAGGGATGCCAAGAGCTCCTCTCTTCATGCTGGATTCATTCCCCCTTCAATTTTGAGAAGATCAACTGTATAGCCCCGTATTCGTGAAGAGACGGCCCTAAACAAGGCAAAGAGAGGGCCCCGTATTCGAGAAGATCAACTGTATAGCCCCGTACTAGCCAATTTAGGCTCAACCTGCATAATATACTAGTAAGGGGATGAAATATTTGACAACCCCCCCCCCCCCCGGCCCCTTTGAGGAGTCTCCCAGGCCGCGTCTCGCCCAGGCCGCATCTGGCCAAGGCCGCATCTCGCCCAGGCCGCAGCCCGCTAGGCCGCCAGCACGCCAGGCCGCAAGCGCGCCAGGCCGCAGCTTGCCAAGCCACCGTCTCTCCCAGGCCGCAGCTCGCAAAGTCGCTGTCTCGCCCAGGCCGCAGCTCACAAGGCCGCAACTCGCCAGGCCGCCGTCTCGCCCAGGCCGCAGGCCGCCAAGCCACCAGCTCGCCAGGCCGCCATTTTTCCCAGGCCGCAGCTTGTCAGGCCGCAGCTCGCCAGGCCGCAGCTCGCCAGGCCGCAGCTCGCCAGGCCGCAGCTCGCTAGGCCGCCGTCTCGCTAGGACGCCATCTCACCATGCCGCCGTCTCACCCAGGCCGTATCTCATAAGGCCGCAGCTCTCCTGACCACCATCTCGCTAAGGCCGCAGCTTGCCAGGTCGCCGTCTCGCCCAGGCCGCCTACTCTCCCTGCTTGGACTTCTCACCCGGCTTGAGGGTCTTCCCATGGTGGACTTCGTTTAGCTGCTTAGAGCAGCGGGATTTGGCTGTTGACAGTCCAACCCAGGGGCAATTCGGTAATATTTGGGGCAGCGAAGAAGTGTTATTTGCAGGCCATTCCCAGATAACTATAAATAGACGCTTGAGGTTGACTTGGAGAGCATTGCTTCTTAGCCACTTAAATCCTCTTTCTTCATCCTCCAAGGAACCTAGCTCAGCATTGGCTATGGAGGGGGAGATTACCAATTTCTTCCGGGTGTGAGGTGGGACATCCATGCTAGAGCCGAGGGTCTGTTCCTAGTTTCTTTAGCCTTTGGTCTGTGACATTCGCCTGAGTGCAGTAAGTGTGAGGTCACCCATTTTTAGGGACCCCGAAGTCCACAGAGACCGATTTCTCGATTTCAAAATCTTGTTGCGGTGAATGTGGAGAGTGACCAGCACAGAAGATCCCAGGAGAGTGTCATGGCTGGAGATCAGGGAGGTAGTGATGGCTCCAGCGAGTCCCCCAATCCAGGACCCTTTGTGGGGATGGAGGAATTCATGGCATTCATCCAATGCATCATAGAGATGCTGCGAAGTATTGCTCCTCGAGGTAACTTCTCAATACCCACACCTCAGGAATTAGTTCTCAGTGTAACGCCCCCTATGTGTCGCATAGCATATAGCAGTAGGTCCGGCCGGGGCCCGACGCCATATACCACAGACAGACCGGGTGGTTACGTATGGAAACCATCCAACCAATCTCAACGTCCTACACAGAGCATTCTAGCGGAAGCAGTTTATAAAGTTGTAAACAAGAACCCGGCATTAAAGCACGAATGTCCACTAGTACAAATTAGGAATGTTATACAAAAATACCTGAAACCGGCCTTAAGGCCTTACAAAATGTTTCACTTGAATATTACATGTTTTACAAACCACGGCACGCAGGCCGGTCATACATGAATAAAGCAGTAAACACTTCTACTTGGGCCTTCGAGGGCCAGCTTCGCAAAAAGGGCTTTAGCCCGCTATTGACCGCTTGGTCCAGCTGCACCTGCAAGCAACAAACCACCGCACGGTGGCAAAACAAGGCAACGGTCAGCAATGCTGACCAAATTATAACGATCCCGCCCCCAACTCGGGGCGGCGATGCTCCTTCCCTGCATTTCATTAGCATAAGCGAGCAATGTATATAACCATAGCCATTTCATCACAGACGTTGGCTCGCACGGCCACACGCCCCGTGCACTCAGGGCACATTCTCGGTGAACCGGTCGATGTCACGTCAATTAAAGCCATTAACATTCCGGACTCACCACCGCCACTTTGACGGCCAAACCTATGAGCAATTTGTCTTGCCGGCATGGGTCACGTCAATTTAAGCCATTGACCGCCGAAGACTCACATCTATGCCAACGGCAAGTGCCACGTAACCTTAGGTCTCTTTAACCGAACGACATAGAGCGGGTACGGTTCCATCTAAACCGCGCTCACATCGCAACGACAATTTAAGCCATTTGCGCGGGTCAAACTTTCACCGAGTCCCATTCTATCACAAGTCACATAACCAGGTTATGTTCAAGTTGGCTCTCAGGCCACCAAGTTGGCAAGATCTCGTATCCGCCCAGTTTTCCGGGTGCACCTTTGGGTTAGTCCCCAAGGTTCCCTGTTGCAATCCACCGCGTAGAAAACCCGAAAACAACCAATAGCACGGAGTCTTCTCCGGCATTTATGCAATCCAACATCACCGATCCAGACCAACATGTCTGGGTAGGCTTCACACATCATGCCTATGTCCGTTCTCGCTCACGGACTCTACACAACGGGGACTACACATATCTACCCGAAGGAACGCCTCCAACTCTCCGCAAACTCGCGAGAGCGGGCTTCCTATGCAAAGAAAGAGAGCTATTCATGCTCAAGATGAGGATCGTTACCCTTGAGTTCCTCTTTGGCGCCATTGAAAAGTAATCGGATGAAAACCACCGCACTAGCGTTGCCTCCGTAGATCCGGGGTCGGCTCGCGATTCGGAGCTCCGAAGCTCCTCCAATGGCGGGATCTAGCTCTTCTTCCTCCGTTGGTTTTCATCTTTCTCTAAGGATTTGGAAAGGGATAAGGTATGAAAATTGATGGATTTCTCAGTCAATCCACGGGTATATCCCTTTAGGAACATCCCCCAGCCGTTGGATCTCAAAATAAGGAAACGAACGGCTTTGATTCGGGGCTGAAATGCCCAATCTGGACTGAACACGGCCTGGCACACGCCCGTGTCCAGGGCCGTGTGCCTCATTCGCCGTCAAAATTGAATCACCTGGAACCTCACACGGGTATCGAACACGCACGTGTTCGAGCTGACACGCCCGTGTTCCAGCTGACACGGCCGTGAGGCCGGCCGTGTACCCCATGATTTTTACCCTTTTTCAACCCGAGCACTGCACGGGTTCTAGGACACGCCCGTGTCACTTTGACACGCCTGGACCCCAGGCCGTGTACACGGTCTCGACATTTCATCGCGTGAAGATCGACGACTTGATGACACGGCCTCGGACACGCCCGTGTCCTAGGTCGTGTGCCTTGTCTCGACGATCGTCGAGCGAATCTCGACGACTCCCCGGGACGATCGTCGACACGGGTCGACACGCCCTGCGACACGCCCGTGTCGCGGGCCGTGTGCCCATTCTCAACGAATTGTCGAGTATATCTCGACGACTCCGCGGGTAAGTGTCGACACGGGTCGACACGCCCTGCGACACGCCCGTGTCGCAGGCCGTCTGCCCATTCTCAGCGAATCGACAAGAAAATCTCGACGACTTCGCGGCTAAGTGTCGACACATGCTTGACACGCCCTGGGACACGCCCGTGTCCCAGGCCGTGTGCCTGCAGCCATAACCCAAACTGGCCCAAAACGTCCCCCTTCGCTCCTTTGAGTTTCGGGGCGTTACAACTCTACCCCTCTTAAAAGAATTTTGCCCACGAAATTACATAAAGGAAAGACATACAAAAACAAAATTTGCACCTGAGCAGAACAACTCCGGATACTCGTCAAGCATAGTCTGCTCTCGCTCCCAAGAGAGCTCCTCACGACCGCAATTGTCCCACCGGACCTTGACCATCCTGATCTCTTTATTGCGTAGCCGCTTGACCTCCAAGTCTTCAATCCGCACGGGCTTGACCTTTGTCGTTAGCCCACTATCCACCGGCACTTGATCAACTGCGATCACTTGCGTAGGCTCTTGTACCGCCTTCCGAAGTACCGAAATGTGGAATTCATCGTGTAAACCACTAAGCTCCACTGAAAGCTTCAACCGATAGGCTGCTTCCCCAACTCGCTCCAGAACCTCGAACGGTCCAAGGTACCTCGGGCTTAGCTTTTTCAATCGCCGCACCCGCGAGACACCCTTGAACGGCTTGATCTTTAGGTATACATAATCACCCACAGCGAACTCCACGTTCCTGTGCTTGGCATTATAGTACTTTGCTTGCCGGTCCTGAGCGATAAGCAACCTCTCCCGAATGGTTCTCACCAAAGAAGTAGCATCATCCACTTCCGATCGCTTATACAACTTTGTCTCACCCGTTTCTAACCAAGACAACGGCGTGCGACATCTTCTACCATATAGGGCCTCGAAGGGCGCCATTTGAGTACTCGCTTGGTAGCTGTTGTTGTATGCGAACTCCACCAAATAAAGGTGGTCTTCCCACTGCTTTCCAAAATCTAAGACACACATGCGGAGCATGTCTTCCATAGTTCTATTAACCCTCTCGGTCTGCCCATCCGTTTGTGGATGGAAGGCTGTGCTGAATTTCAGCTTTGTTCCCAACATTTGCTGCACCAGCCTCCAATCATTGGATGTGAACCGCCCATCTCGGTCACTCACGATGCTGCGGGGCACACCATGAAGCCGTACTATGTTATCCACATAAAGCTTTGCCAGCTTCTCCACCGGATCATCCTTCCTATGCGAAATAAAATGCGACACCTTCGTTAATCGATCAACAACCACCCAAATGGCGTCATTTCCCTTTTGCGACCTTGGCAAACCGTGCACAAAGTCCATAGAGATGTCGTCGAATTTCCACTCCGGAATAGGCAAGGACTTAAGAAATCCTCCCGGCTTTTGGCACTCCGCCTTTACCAAGGCGCACGTTTGGCACTTCGCTACGTATAGCGCCACATCCTTTTTCAAACCCGGCCACCAAAACAGTTTCTTCACATCACGGTACATCTTCGTGCTCCCCGGGTGAATCGAGTACTTGGTATGGTGCGCCTCGTACAATAACTCCACCCGTAAATTGCCCACACTTGGGACGCACAAACGACCGTCTTTCCACAGCAATCCGTCCTCCACGACGAATTGGGAATTTGACCCATCCAGAGCCTCTATCATGAACTGCTTCATATGAGCATCCATATCCAAAGCCTGCCGAATCCGATCAGCCAGGTCATATTGGACTTCAGTCCAATTCAGAACTGCTTCAGCACCTGATTGTCTATCCACACAAACAATTTCCAACGCCTCCAACTCCCGCACCAACCGCTCATCATACACCGATAGCCTATTGGCTTGAGCTGGGGCTCGGCGACTCAACGCGTCCGCAACCGCATTCCCTTTGCTAGGCACGTAGTGGATCTTGAATGTATAGTCCCCCAGGAACTCCATCCATCTACGCTGACGCATATTCAGATCCTTCTGATCTATCAAATATTTTAGGCTCTTGTGATCGGTGTAGATATCAATCTTCACACCGTACAAATAGTGTCTCCACAGCTTCAAGGCAAAAATCACGGCCGCTAACTCCAAGTCATGGACCGGATAATTCCTCTCGTGCACTTTTAGCTGTCTCGAGCCATAAGCTATCACGCTTCCGTGCTGCAGTAGCACGCAACCCAAACCGCTGCCTGAAGCATCGCTATATATCTCATAGCCTTCGGTTCCACATGGCGAACTCAGCACAGGCGCCGTGGTCAACCTACACTTCAATTCCTCAAAAGCTCGCGCGCACTCTGGCGTCCAAACGAACTTATGCTCCTTCCTTGTCAGAGTAGTGAGAGGTAACGCTAACCGCGAGAAGTTCTCTACGAAGCGCCTATAATAGCCGGCAAGCCCCCAAAAAGCTCCGGACTTCTGCTACCGTAGCAACCTCAGGCCACTCCCGTATCGCAACAATCTTCGCCGGATCCACAGCAATACCCTCTCCACTCACTATATGCCCGAGGAACGCCACTAAGGATAGCCAGAACTCGCACTTCGAGAACTTGGCATACAACTTATTTCTCCTTAGCATTTCCAACACCAAATGGAGATACTTGAAGTGATCTTCCTCACTTTGCGAGTACACAAAAATATCATCGATGAAAACGATCACGAAATGGTCCAAGTACTCCCTGAAAGTCATGTTCATCAAATCCATGAACACTGACGGCGCATTAGTCAGCCCAAACGGCATGACCGTAAACTCATAATGCCTGTATCTCGTACTAAACGCTGTCTTCGGGATATCACTATCCCTTATTCGCAGCTGATAGTACCCAGCCTTGAGATCCAACTTCGAGTACACCGTCGACCCGACTAACTGATCGAAGAGATCATCAATCCGGGGGATCAGGTACATGTTCTTCTCCGTCAGCTTGTTTAGCTCCCGATAATCAATACATAGCCTCAAGCTTCCGTCCTTCTTCTTAACAAAGAGGACCGGTGCGCTCCAAGGTGAAGAACTCGGGCGCACATACCCTTGCTCCAACAACTCTTGCAGTTGAACTTTTAGCTCCGCCATTTCTTTAGGCGCTAGCCGATACGGAGATCGTGACACAGGCTTTGCACCTGGCACTAGCTCCATCGTAAAATCTATCTCCCGTTGAGGCGGGGCTCCAGGAAGATCTACGGGGAACACATCAGGGTATTCTGATACCACTGAAATACAATCCAAAGCGGGCTTCGGCTTTGCAACCTCCACTAGTGTAAAGAACAGTTCTGCTCCGGCACGAACCGCCTTCACCACCTGAAGAGCAGACATCAACGTCTTGCTCGACCCCTTTAAGCCCGTAAAAGTCGTCTCACGACTTGCTCCCAGCTTGACTTCCTTGCTACCGCAATCTATATGGGCCTGCTGCTCCGAGAGCCAGTCCATGCCAAATATGACGTCGAACTCCACTACCGGAAGTAAAGACGCCCGCAGGTCGAACTCCGGCTCCCCAATACGAATCTTAACATCGCAGATCCTAACCGCTCGCATCGAACACCCATTGGGCAACAACACATCCAACTTATCCTTCGCCATCGAAGAAGGGACTCCGATGCGTGATATAAATCCTTCGGACAAGAAGGAGTGTGAAGCTCCCGTATCGAAGAGTGCTCGTGCCGGATTTTCACAAATTAATACAAATCCTAAACAAGCAGTGGTAAGGTAACATGTGCATAACAAGTATTTAAAGAAATTGACTTGCTATAAATTAAATTGTACCTGTCACCACATCAGCTTGTTTAATGGCCTCCTGTTGGCCAAGATTGTAGACCCTTGGTTGGGCCGGAGCATAATGGGATGCGGTCGACTCCACCGCCTTTCCCTTCTCTTCATAAGTAGCTCCCGGCCTCCTCTCGGACTTAGGACGTCCGCTCCAACAATCACGGGCGAAATGCCCCGTCTTTCCACATGTAAAACACGCACCCGGGGTCCGACCCGTAGTCGCCCCAGAAGCGCCAGAAGGAGCTGGACCCGAAGTCCTATGCTTCTTGAAAGACCTCCAATAGCCGGACTTTGAAGTAGTCGGCACTCTGAACTCAGATTTCTTTTCACTCAAGCTTTTCTTCGCTTGCACGCTCTTCATGTCCTTCTCCAAGGATCGGGCAGTATTGACCAAGATTAAGAAACCCTGCGTCATCGGCCCTGAAAGAAATAATCTCAACTCATCCCTCAGGCCTTCATAGAAGCAATTAGTCTTGCGCTCCTCATCCATGATGGTGGAGCTAGCATAACGACTCAAACGCGTAAACTCGTGGAGATATTCATCCACGCTCCTCTCACCCTACACCAACTTCAGTAACTCATTCTCCATTGAAATCCTCTGAGTAGAACGGAGGTATCTTGCTAAGAACAATCCCGAGAACTCTTCCATCGGAACGTCTATCAGTTGTCTACCTCTCAAATGATGCAACTCCAATCCTTACCACCACATCCTCGCTTCTCCGTCCAAAAGGAACGTAGCGATGGTGGTCATTTGCCACTCCTCCGTCTCCGTCGCTGTCATGACTCTCTTCACCCTGGAGAGCCAGTCTTCAGCCTGAGATGGGGTTCCGAACCCCGAGAATAACGGAGGGTTAAAGCTCATTACATGCTTCAGCTGCCTCTCAGTTGCCCTCCTTGGCACCACCGGTTCTACAACCACTTGCTCCACCCTCCTCGGCTCAGCCTCTTGAAGAGGTACTTGCTCCATCACAGGAGTGGGCTGCTGCGTTTGCCTTCCAGGCTGCGCATTTATCACAGCCAACACCGCTTCAGCCACCAATCGAATATTCTCAGCCGACAGAGGTGTTGCGGGAGCAACATCTGGTGCACTACTAGCCTTAGAAACTCGGCGTTCTGACGGCCCAACACCACTTCTGGTCACCTATAGTGGTACAAAACACCATTAAGCGACCAAATAAATTGCAAACAGCAATTATAGGAACACGCAGGTTCCTCAAACACGAGTATTTTCATTCCTAAGTGGACATTCATGGGTTCTTTTACCATTATAACGATGACACATACAATGTACTCACCACCCCTTAAAAAGAATTCGCCCATGAATTCACTTTAAGGCCGACCAAAACCAGTAGTCTGATACCAAATTGTAACGCCCCCTATCCGTCGCATAGCATATAGCAGTAGGTCCGGCCGGGGCCCGACGCCATATACCACAGACAGACCGGGTGGTTACGTATGGAAACCATCCAACCAATCTCAACATCCTACACAGAGCATTCTAGTGGAAGCAGTTTATAAAGTTGTAAACAAGAACCCAGCATTAAAGCACGAATGTCCACTAGTACACATTAGGAACGTTATACAAAAATACCCAAAACCGGCCTTAAGGCCTTACAAAATGTTTCACTTGAATATTACATGTTTTACAAACCACGGCACGCAGGCCGGTCATACATGAATAAAGCAGTAAACACTTCTACTTGGGCCTTCGAGGGCCAGCTTCGCAAAAAGGGCTTTAGCCCGCTATTGACCGCTTGGTCCAGCTGCACCTGCAAGCAACAAACCACCGCACGGTAGCAAAACAAGGCAACGGTCAGCAATGCTGACCAAATTATAACGATCCCTCCCCAACTCGGGGCGGCGATGCTCCTTCCCTGCATTTCATTAGCATAAGTGAGCAATGTATATAACCATAGCCATTTCATCACAGACGTTGGCTCGCACGGCCACACGCCCCGTGCACTCAGGGCACATTCTCGGTGAACCGGTCGATGTCACGTCAATTAAAGCCATTAACATTCCAGACACACCACCGCCACTTTGACGGCCAAACCTATGAGCAATTTGTCTTGCCGGCATGGGTCACGTCAATTTAAGCCATTGACCGCCGAAGACTCACATCTATATCAACGGCAAGTGCCACGTAACCTTAGGTCTCTTTAACCGAACGACATAGAGCGGGTACGGTTCCATCTAACCCGTGCTCACATCGCAACGACAATTTAAACCATTTGCGCGGGTCAAACTTTCACCGAGTCCCATTCTATCACAAGTCACATAACCCGGTTATGTTCAAGTTGGCTCTCAGGCCACCAAGTTGGCAAGATCTCGTATCCGCCCAGTTTTCCGGGTGCACTTTTGGGTTAGTCCCCAAGGTTCCCTGTTGCAATCTACCGCGTAGAAAACCCGAAAACAACCAATAGCACGGAGTCTTCTCCGGCATTTATGCAATGCAACATCACCGATCCAGACCAACATGTCCGGGTAGGCTTCACACATCATGCTAATGTCCGTTCTCGCTCACGGACTCTACACAACGGGGACTACACATATCTACCAGAAGGAACGCCTCCAACTCTCCGCAAACTCGCGAGAGCGGGCTTCTTATGCAAAGAAAGAGAGCTATTCATGCTCAAGATGAGGATCGTTACCCTTGAGTTCCTCTTTGGCACCATTGAAAAGTAATCGGATGAAAACCACCGCACTAGCGTTGCCTCCGTGGATCCGGGGTCGGCTCGCGATTCGGAGCTCCGAAGCTCCTCCAATGGCGGGATCTAGCTCTTCTTCCTCCCTTGGTTTTCCTCTTTCTCTAAGGATTTGGAAAGGGATAAGGTATGAAAAGTGATGGATTTCTAAGTCAATCCACGGGTATATCCCTTCAGGAACATCCCCCAGCCGTTTGATCTCAAAACAAGAAAACGAACGGCTTTGATTCGGGGCTGAAATGCCCAATCTGGACCGAACACGGCCTGACACACGCCCATGTCCAGGGCCGTGTGCCTCATTCGCCGTCAAAATCGAATCACCTGGAACCTCACACGGGTATCGAACACGCCCGTGTTCGAGCTGACACGCCTGTGTTCCAGCTGACACGGCCGTGAGGACGACCGTGTACCCCATGATTTTTCCCCTTTTTCAACCCGAGCACTGCACGGGTTCTAGGACACGCCCGAGTCCTTGCCCGTGTCACTTTGACACGCCTGGACCCCAGGCCGTGTACACGGTCTCGACATTTCGTCGCGTGAAGATCGACGACTTGATGACACGGCCTCGGACACGCCCGTGTCCTAGGCCGTGTGCTTTGTCTCGACGATCGTCGAGCGAATCTCGACGACTCCCCGGGATGATTGTCGACATGGGTCGACACGCCCTGCGACACGCCCGTGTCGCGGGCCGTGTGCTCATTCTCAACGAATCGTCAAGTATATGTCGACGACTCCACGGCTAAGTGTCGACACGGGTCGACACGCCCTGCGACACGCCCATGTCGCAGGCCGTGTGCCCATTCTCAGCGAATCGACGAGAAAATCTCGACGACTTCGCGTCTAAGTGTCGACTCACGCTTGACACGCCCTGGGACATGCCCGTGTCCCAGGCCGTGTGCCTGCAGCCAGAACCCAAACTGGCCCAAAACGTCCCCCTTCGCTCCTTTGAGTTTCGGGGCGTTACACTCAGGGGTCTTGGTGAGACTGCTCCCAGGGTTTTCGACGTGCTGTCTCCCAGGGACCTAGGCAAAATGACCCCAGCAAGGGGAGAAGGAAGTACACCTCGAAGAAGGACCGGGAAGGAAAGGATGGGAGAGGGGGTCGAGCGAGACCTCAACGGCATGGAGTTGTTCCCCAGCCCGGCGAGTGTTAGCCTTCCCGGAGAGCAGGTCACGCGAGTAGAGGTTACGAGACCACCACTCAGGGGGTCACCCTTCAGCAAGCTGATCATCTCAGCTCCCGTTCCCGAGGGGTTCAGAGAGCCCGATATGGCTTACTATACTAGGAAGGATGACCCCGTCCAGCACCTGCAGTGGTTTGAGGATGTCGTCTCCATTAGGCCGATGATGGATGCCTTCAAGTGTCACCTCTTCGTGATCATGTTGAAGGACAAGGTAGGTGACTAGTTCCACCAACTTCTACTGAGATCGATTTATGGGTTCGAGGACTTGAGCCGGAGCAATCAGCTTCGCTTCTCCACCTCTAAGAAGAGGAAGAAGAGTACTGAGTCCATCTTCCTGATAAGGTAGTGGGCTGAGGAGTCGCTTGCCCATTATATTGATAGGTTCCAAGAGGAGATCCTGGATATCCAGGAGATGCCGGGGTATGCCCTCCAGATGGCGTTCAGGTGTGGTTGCTCAAAGGGTTCTTAAAGATGAGCTTGACCCGAAATAACCCGCTTTCCTTCGGGGAGCTGATGGAAAGGGCGGCAGAGGAGATAACAACTGAGGTGGCCAACCCGCCATTTGTCAAGAAGATGGCAAGATTGACAGAGATAGAGTCAAAGGAGCAAGGTGGCTCGAGGCATCAGGAGGGGAGAAGAAGAGAGGAGCAGAGAGCTCAGGTGCTCCAAGGACCTCAAGAATGTCTGCAACCAGGTTGGAGGCAACATGGAGGACCCATTCAGGGTCCAGGAAGAGGTCTCATCCAAGGTGGGGGGATTTTCATGAAGGCCAAGGGAGGTTCAACTTCCAAAGGCAAGCCCCTAGACAACTCCTACCCCCACCACAGGAAGTGATGGCGATTGGTCGAAGGGATATGAGTAACAATGTGTGAAAGAGAGGAGTCAGAGTAGAGTTACACTACTGTGAATTACACCAGGAGGAAGGCGTTATAATAGCTCCTTGCCCCGAATTCCTGCAGTTGAGATGGACAAGAGCTTCGGCACTACAACCTCATCAGCCTCACCAAGCGCAAGATCCAGTACAGATTGAGGAAGTTCAACCCAAGGCGGCAGGGGAGAGATGTGAGGATAAGGTTGATGTGGGAACCCGGGGAGGGATCCAATGATGCATGAGGGAATAAGAGGATCATCTCTTGTAATAAACTTTGCTTGCATTGTATCAACTATGATTGATGATAGGGTGTAACGCCCCGAAACTCAAAAGAGCGACGGGAGGCGTTCCGGGCCAAATTTGGAATTTGGCAGGAGGTACATGGCCTGGGACACGGGCATGTCCCAGGGTGCGTCGTGTTGGGTTCGACGATTTGGCCGAGAGGTCGACGAAATTGGGTTTGACAATCGTCGAACAGCAAACACGGCCCTGGACACGGGCGTGTCCCAGGGCATGTCGGGCTAGTTCAAAGTTGGCAAAACGATCAGGCAGAAAATTGGGTTGGACGATCGTCGAGCAGCGGTCGACGATCTGGTCAAAATGTTGCGTTCGACGATTGGACCAGCTATCTGTGTTCGACGATCGGGCCAGATTTCTGGGTTCGACTATCGGGCCGCGTGTTCGTCGAACAAGCAGTTTTCTGGGTTCGATGATCGGGCCGTGGGTTCGACGGTCAGGCCGTGCGTTTGACGATTTGGCCAGAGTTTTGCGTTCGACGATCGGGCTATAAATCTCCGTTCGACAATCTAGCAGCGATCGACGATCTTGGTTCGACGATCGTCGAGCGCGGGGCTGATTCTGGTGTGTCTGACTCGGTCGACGCAGAGTGTTTTTGGCGGGAGTTGACAAAATGTCCTGACACAATTTAATTGGCCGCGAACGTATCTTGCTCCAAATTGGTGAGCCATGCGGTGTTTAACCCTATTTGTCCAGGTCAGACCTGAATCGTGTCCGTGCATCCCTTTTTGTGGGATCCGACGGTTGTGGTTAATCCCAAGAGATTATACCCGAGAGAAAGGGTTTCAGAACCCTTATTTTCCTGCCGTGTTCTCTGTCTAAATTCTAGAGAGAAGGGAGAGCCAAAGGAGGAAGAAGAAGCTTAGATCCAGTCTTTGGAGGAGTTTTAGAGCTCTAAATCGCGAGCCGACTTCTGATCTACGAAGGTAAGGAGATTGCGGTGCTTTTCGTCCGCTTACATTTCCATGGCGCCAAGGAAGAATGCTAGGGTAACGATTCTCTACTTGAGCATGTGTAGCTCTCCTTCTTTTGCAGAGGAAGCCCGCTCTCGCGAGTTTGCGGTGAGTTGGAGGCATTCCTTTGGGTAGATATGTGAAGTCCCCGTTGTGCAGAGTTGATGAGTCCACTTTATATACCTATTTTCGGACTCATCTGGGTTAGTTTTAACGTGTTTGCACTTCACTTTTGGTTCTTTATCATTCCTATTTCATCTAATCTTTATTGCCATAGGAAGTGCACATTTTGGCCCGTGGTTGTGTATTTTTGTACTTTTAATGTTTGTACTCTATTTTGTGCTCATCTGGAATGTTTGCACATATCAGTTCTGGGTTCATGGGTCGTGTACGTGTTTCGGGGATGTTTGGAAGCAGGAATACTGGGCACGCTCATTGGATATAGTGCGCACGACCACTGGTCGTGCTCCACTGCTCGTGCGCAATGTTCCCTGATTTCCAGAATCTGCCTGCGGTATGCGCACTATCACTGGACACAGTGCGCACGACCACTGGTTGTGCGCCACTGATCGTGTGCATTGATTCCATATTTTTCCAAAATCTGCATGGGGCAAACGCACTACCACTGGACATAGTGCGCACGACCGCTGGTCGTGCGCCACTGGTCGTGTGCATTATAATTTCTGCAATCTATAAATTTGCAGGTTCCGCCCTAATTCGGGATCGCTTATTTTTCCTCCGCCGTTTTTGTCTCCGGTGAGGGAATCCGCCGTCCTCCTTCAATCTCCACCCTAGGGAGGTGCTCCGTGCAAGCTTTCACTGCCAAATCCAAGCCGGAGCTTCCTCTCGGCCTCCTCCTTCATCCTTGAGTTATAAGAAGAGCTTAACCTAGCTTTCTCCATCAAGCTAGAGGAAGTTGTGCCATCCTCCACCGGATCGTGACACGAAGAAGACAGACCATTGGAAGGTGGTGACAGCCCTTCTCTACCCCGAACGCAGTTGCGGACCGAGCTTGGATGCGGATTGACAGCCCGACGATTCCAACCGTGAATCCTCAGCAAGGCTTCCGATTCGGTCGATTTCGCACACTTTTCTTCTCTTGTTGTTGATAGTTTAGTTGAAATCTTTGTATTTGATGAAGCTATGCTTAGTGTAATATACATTTATCTGTAATCATGTCTATGTGATTGTATATTTTCGTTATATTTACTTGAGGTGTGCCATATTTCATCAACCACCATCCACCCTTCCCGTTCTAGCAATTGTTAAAAGCGTGCGTAGCGAAGAGGTGCTCACGACTCTCATTCCGCCATTCTCATCACCTCATCTGCAAGCCTACTCGCACATCCGCCTAGTGATTCGGTGCATAGCGGCCCGACTAGTCTTCCATCCCGCCTGGCGAAGCATCGCATAGCGGCGTTGCATAGGAGTAGTTGATAGTGTTTTATTTTCTTTGTCCGCAAATACAAAAACCCCCATCATTATCGCCGACCTAAGGACTTCAATCTCATGTCCTCTTTGAAATTAACTCCACCTTACTGTGTTCCTTGAGAGATCGATACTTGGGAAAGCCCCCATTTTATATTACTTGTGCGACCGGTTCACTGCTGTGATCTTAAGCATCAAGTTTTTGGCGTCGTTGCCGGGGAACACAGTCGTGTGAGTTTCTGGAGAGGGAGACGTGAGATTGCTTTCCTTTTCCTTTGTAAATCGCTTTTGTTTTATTCTATTTCTTTTTTTTGCCTTCCTTTTTATTGTTTGTTTATGCAATTGTAGTAATATATTGTTGGATTTAGTAATTTGCACAATTTATTTTGAATCTGCTGTTTCGACACGATGTGGGGATATTCGTATGCCCAATGTCGTTGGTGTGGGAATCCTTCCCACGCTAGTCATGAATGCCCTACGAGAGATATTGAGCATAAGCCTCAGCGCACAATGCATGAGATATTGTATTCGTACAGCCTTTCGAACACTGTGCCCCGAGCTTATGGTCAATCGTCCTCGCCACATACACCGTTCTCCTATTCCTCGCCGGCCCCACAAGTACCGCAGCGTAATGGGAGAAAGTGTTTGTATTGTCGTAGAACAGATCATGTCCTGAAGGATTGTGCCGAGTACCTCTGTGTTCTGGAAGAGGATGATGAGCCGGACATCCGGATCATCCCGACTCCTACCCTTGGTGGCACACCTTCATCTTCTGGTTATGTATCCCTGTCACCATCATTTGTTGGAGGGAATGATGTGGACACAACCGCCATATGTGTGGCTGATCTAGGCTTCGACGTGGCCGCGCCTATCTCTCCTGTGCATACATCTCCAAGCGTGGAGTCGATTCTTTGTGAGGAACCTACGCTTGACTTTTATCCAAGCAAAGTTCTTCCGCCTTTTGTGCATTCAACTTCAGTCGCCTCTGGCGACATTTTCGATGATGCAACACAAGTTGAGGCCTGTGATACATGTGTTGTTTCCACTCCCATGGAGGAGGACAACCTTCTTGGTGTCGAGGATTCTCCCTTAATACCAAAGGTGGAAGTCCAAGTCTTGGTGGAGGCCTCTATGGATCCTGCCGAGCCTTGTAGCATTATCGACATTGTTGATGATATTTTTCTACCTCAGCCTTTGGGGAGTGAAACCGGGATCACTCCCCCGATTATTTCTTTATGTTCTTCGTCTCTTGTATTTCTTAATCCCCCTTCCTTATCTGAGCCTGTGCAGGTTGAATCTCCATGGGTAAGTTGGGTTGACATTGAGCCTTGCGCTCAGGCTGTCGACGAGTGCATCCTCTTGTGTGAGGAGGTTCCTACCTCCTTCACAGTGGAAGCCCCTGTCGTCACCTTCGCCCCCAGCGAACTTGTGGTGGACGAAACCTTGCTAGGCAAGGATTTATTTTGTGATAAGATGAGAGAGGACCAGTGCTCCTGCTCTTCTTATTTCTTATTTCCTCTACCTGTGTTGGGCAGGTATTACTATTTAGGTAGAGGGGTAACTGCTCTATCTCCGTATTGGTACCCGTTACCGAAACAGATATTGGAACAGTTAGCTGTGCATTTTTCTTTTCATAGGCCCATTAGCTAGAATATTTTCGTAGCCAAATAAGTCGTGCTGGGATGACAATAACCCCAGTACTTATCATTTATTTCCTGCATTTTTATTTTCAAGTCTATTTTAGTTTTAGCATTTCTTTGTATTTTCTATTTTTCTTTTTGCGGAGCTCACCCCTGCAGGTATTCATAGCAAATCACATTGGTGGGGTTGTGATTCTTCGTATGGCGGGCCTGCTTCAGGTTTCCACGCGTCTTCTGGTATGCTCACTGGCTGAGCATTAGGTAACCTTTTCCCTTAGCCCTTTATGATTTTAATTTCTCTATCATATGCTGTGTAGTTTAGTTTAAGTCTGGGGGAGAGTCAGTTTTGTTACCTTTTGCACGCACACATTTCTTGTGCATACTAGAAGTTTTTATAGATTTATTACGATTAGTTCATTGCATCACACACCACTGCACCCACATGAGCGCGTGCTTAGTTTTTTGCGTGCTGCGAGTTAAACTCGTTTCTTTTGTATGATTTGGGAAAATTATGGTGCTGACATAGGATTGTGAGACGGAGTAAAATGTTGACCTTGATGTGCTCCTAGTCAACTGATCTCGTCTCGTGTAGAAATTCGAGTAGATTTAATTTTTCTGTATGCGTATGGTTTTATACTTTTCTATTTGCGTAAATATCTTTTTATTTTACTCAAAAATTGGTGAATCCGGTGTGAATCCGACGGTAGCTTAGGGATGTGTGGAGACGGCCGTTAGTTTTGTATTGCTCGAGTCGGGCGGAAGGATAGTGTTTCTTGTTGGCTAAGAAGTTGCCCCAAGCTATTCTTGAAGCATGGGTATAGGTTTGTTCACTCGCATGAGTGTGATGTAGGCCATCATTTTGGCCCGGTTGAGCTTTGTACCCTTCCTAACGTCATATCCTCGCTAGCCCCGTTATGCCTACCCATTCTTGTGATTCAGCTCCACCTTTATTTCACCAAAGCCTCAAAGCCAATCCTAGTCGCACTCCCAAGTTGAGCTTTAGAGTTTTACATTTTTCATGCTGGGGTGTTGATGTGGTTTTGTTACATGTGAATATGTGGATGTGCTCCAAACCTTATATTTGCTGAAATTGTTAAAAGAGAAGTAATTTGAAAAAAAAAGTTAAAAAAAATGATGTTAATTGTGAAAAAGTGAAAAGTAAAAGTAAAAATTGAAAATCCTATTTGAGATGTGAGTATTTTTGGAGTAGGCGGTGCATACACCCATATGTTAAAAGTTAAGTTTGGGGGTGTGGTGTACCCGCATGTCTTTTGGTTAGCTGATGGATTCATTTTATTCTAGCTCATTTAGGTTAGGTGCATAGCCTTCCTGTTTATCTTTGTTTACCTCACCAAAACCCAAGCCCCATCTCTTCACCTAAAGTTCTACTAATTCGTGTGTGAACCAAACCAGTGCCGTGGAGAGAATGCGAAAGGGCAAGCATATGGTCACCGACATTGGTGGATTCCTTTGGAGGTTGTCCCGAGCCCTGATCTTTGGCAATGCTCGCCTAGCGATTAGTCTACTTTCTTCATACGCATGACCGGATGATTCACCGTGATTCCATTTTTGAGTAATAATAAAATATTGGTACGCATTGTGAAAAGTATAAACTATTTTGTATACTTAGAAATTTCTTCTATGTTATTTTTACGCGCGCGAGCATGCGACTTCGCATGTTACTCCATATCGCAATTTCTTTGTTTGCTAATAATTTTCCCTATCTGCTTAGATTTTGTTTGCTCGGGACGCGCAAACAGTTAAGTCTGGGGGTGTGATGAGTCCACTTTATATACCTATTTTCGGACTCATCTGGGTTAGTTTTAACGTGTTTGCACTTCACTTTTGGTTCTTTATCATTCCTATTTCATCTAATCTTTATTTCCATAGGAAGTGCACATTTTGGCACGTGGTTGTGTATTTTTGTACTTTTAATGTTTGTACTCTATTTTGTGCTCATCTGGAATGTCTGCACATATCAGTTCTGGGTTTAGGGGTCGTCTACGTGTTCCGGGGATGTTTGGAAGCAGGAATAAGCACGCTCATTGGATATAGTGCGCACGACCACTGGTCGTGCGCCACTGCTCGTGCGCAATGTTCTCTGATTTCCAGAATCCGCCTTGGGTATGTGCACTATCACTGGACATAGTGCGCACGACCACTGGTCGTGCGCCACTGATCGTGTGCATTGATTCCAAATTTTTCCAAAATCTGCCTGGGGCAAACGCACTACCACTGGACATAGTGCGCACGACCACTGGTCGTGCGCCACTGGTCGTGTGCATTATAATTTTTGCTATCTATAAATTCGCAGGTTCCGCCCTAATTCGGGATCGCTCATTTTTCCTCCTCTGTTTTCGTCTCCGAGGAGGGATTCCGCCGTCCTCCTTAAATCTCCACCCTAGGGAGGTGCTCCGGGCAAGCTTTCACCGCCAAATCCAAGCCGGATTTTCCTCTCGGCCTCCTCCTTCATCCTTAAGCTATAAGAAGAGCTTGACCTAGCTTTCTCCATCAAGCTAGAGGAAGTTGTGCCATCCTCCACCGGATCGTGACACGAAGAAGACGGGCCATTGGAAGGTGGTGACAGCCCTTCTCTACCCCGGACGTAGTTGCGGACCGAGCTTGGACGCGGATTGACAACCCGACGATTCCAACCGTGAATCCTCAGCAAGGCTTTGGATTCGGTCGATTTCGCACACTTTTCTTCTCTTGTTGTTGATAGTTTAGTTGAACTCTTTATATTTGATGAAGCTATGCTTAGTGTAATATACGTTTATCTGTAATCATGTCTATGTGATTGTATATTTTCGTTATATTTACTTGAGATGTGACATATTTCATCCACCACCATCCACCCTTGCCGTTCTAGCAATTGCTACAAGCGTGCGTAGCGAAGAGGTGCTCACGACCCTCATTCTGCCATTCTCATCACCTCATCCTCAAGCCTACTCGCCCATCCGCCTAGTGATTCGGTGCATAGCGGCCCGACTAGTCTTCCATCCCGCCTGGTGAAGCATCGCATAGCGGCGTTGAATAGGAGTAGTTAACAGTGTTTTATTTTCTTTGTCCGCAAATACAAAAACCCCCATCGTTACCGCCGACCTAAGGACTTCAATCTCAAGTCCTCTTCGAAATTAACTCCACCTTACTGTGTTCCTTGAGAGATCGATACTTGGGAAATCCTCCATTTTATATTACTTGTGCGACCAGTTCACTGCCGTGATCTTAAGCATCAAGAGTCCATAATCGAGAACGGACATATGCATGATGTGTGAAGCCTATCCGGACATGTTGGTCTGGATTGGTGATGTTGCATTGCATAAATGCGGGAGAAGACTCCGTGCGAATGTTTGTTTTTCAGGTTTTTTACGTGGTATATTTCAACAGGGAGCCTTGGGGATTAACCCTAAGGTGCACCCGTAAAACTGGGTGGATGCGTGATCTTGCCAACTTGGTGTCCTGGGAGCCAACTTGAACATAATTTGGTTATGTGAATTATGTAACGGAAACGGGACTCGGGAGAAGTTTGACCCGCGCACATGGCTTAAATTGTCGTTACGATGTGAGCACGGGTTAGGCGGAACCGTACCCGTTCTATGTCGTTCGGTTAGAGTCGTTGGCATAGATGAGGGTCTTCGGCGGTCTATGGCTTAAATTGGCGTGACCCATGCCGAGAATACAAAATGCTCATATGTTTGGCCGTCAAAGTGGCGGCGGTGAGTCCGGGATGTCTGTGGCTTAAATTGACGTGACATTGGCCAGTTCATCGAGAATGTGACCTGAGTGCACGGGGCGTGTGGTCATGTGTGCCAATGCCTGTGATGCAATGTTTATTTATATACTGCTTGGTTATGCTAATAAATGCAGGGAAGGAGCATCACCGCCACAAGTTGGGGGCGGGATCGTTATAATTTGGTCAGCATTGCTGACCGTTGCTTTTGTTTGCCACCATGCGCTGGTTTGTTGCTTGTAGGTGCTGCTGGACCAAGCGGTCAATAGCGGGCTAAAGCCCAAATTGCGAAGCCGGCCCTCGAAGGCCTAATTGAAGTGTTTACTTGCTTTTTTTCATGTATGACCATCCTGCGTGTCGTGGTATGGAAAACATGTAATAAGAGTAAACTATTTGTAAGGCCTTAAGGCCAGTACTTGTGTATGTACTTCATTCCTATTTGGCTTGTTAGTGGACATTCATGCTTATTGCTGGGTTATTTTAATTGCAACTTATAAAACTGATTCCACTAGAATGCTCTGTGTAGGACATTATGATTGGTTGGATGGTTTCCATTGAGTAACCACCCGGTCTGTTTGTGGTATATGGCGTCGGGCCCCAGTCGGACCTACTGCTATATTCTATGCGACGGATAGGGGGTGTTACAATTTGGTTTTAGACTACGGGTTTCGGTCAGGCTTAAACTGAATTTGTGGACGAATTCTTTTTAAGGGGTGGTGAGCACATGTGTGTGCGTCATCGTTATAACAGCAAAAGAACCAATAAAAGTCCACTTAGGAAAGAAAATACATGTGTTTGGGGAACCTGGGTGTTCCTATAATTGTTGTTTGCAATTTTATTTGGTCGCTTAACGGTGTTTTGTACCACTATAGGTCACCAGAAGCGGTGCTGGGCTGTCAGAACATCGAGTTTCTGAGGCTAGCAGTGCACCAAATGATGCTCCTGCAACACCTCCATCGGCTGAGACCATACGATTGGTTGCCGAAGCAGTGTTTGCCATGATCAATGCGCAGCCTGCAAGGAAAATGCAACAGCCCACTCCTACGATGGAGCAGGCACCTCTTCCATAGCTAGAGCCGAGAAGAGTGGAGCAGTTAGTAGTGGAGTCGTTGGTGCCAAGGTGGGCCACCGAGAGACAGCTCAAACATGTCATGAGCTTAAAATCCTCCGGTATTCTCGGGGTTGGGAACCCCATCTCAAGTTGAAGACTGGCTCTCCAGGGTGAAGAGAGTGTTGACAGCAACGGAGACGGAAGAATGACAAATGACCACCATTGCTAGTTCCTTCTGGACGGTGAAGCGAGATTATGGTGGGAAGGATTGGAGCTGTATCTATTAAGAGGTAGACAACTTATAGATGTCTCGATGGAGGAGTTCTCGAGACTGTTCTTGGCTAGGTACCTCCCTTCGACGCAGAGGATAGCGTTGGAGAACGAGTTCTTGAAGTTGGTTCAAGGAGACAGTAGTGTGGATGAATATCTCCACGAGTTTACTCGATTGAGTCCATATGCTAGCTCCACCATCGCGAATGAGGAGCGCAAGACGAATCGATTCTACGAAGGGTTGAGAGATGATTTGAGACTACTACTCTCTCGGCCGATAACGCAGGGTTTCTTGACCTTGGTCAACACGTCCCGGTCCTTGGAGAAGGACATGAAGAATGTTCAGGCAAAGAAAAGCGTTGGTGACAAGAAATCTGAGTTCAAGTTGCCGACTACCTCAAAGTCTGGGTACTGTAAATTCTTTAAGAAGGCTAGGAATTCGGGTCCAACACCCTCTTCTGGTGCTTCTGGGGCGACTATGGGTCGTACCCCAGGTGCATGTTTTACTTGTGGGAAGTCGGGGCACTTTGCCCGTGACTGTTGGAGCGGACGTCCCAAGTCCGAGAGAAAGCCGGGAGCAACTTATAAAGAGAAGGGCAAGGCGGTGGAGTCAACCGCGTCCCATTATGCTCCGGCCAACCGAGGGTTTATAATCTTTTCCAACAGGAGGCTATCAAACAGGCGGATGTGGTGACAGGTAAAATTTAAATTTATAGCAAGTTAATTTCTTTAAATATTTGTTATGTATATGTTACCTTACCACTGCTTGTTTAGGATTGGTTTTGATTTGTGAAAATCCGGCAAGAGCACTCTTTGACATGGGAGCTTCACACTCTTTCTTGTCTGAAGGATTCATATCGCGCATCGGAGTACCTTCTTCGATGTCGAAGGACAAGTTGGATGTGTTGTTGCCCAATGGGTGTTCGATGCACGCAGATAGAATCTGTGGCATGAAGATTTGAATTGGGAATCAAGAGTTCGATCTGCAAGCGTCGTTACTACCGTTGGTGGAGTTTGACATTATATTTGGCATGGACTGGCTCTCGGAGCAGCGAGCCTATATTGATTGCGGTAGCAAGGAAGTCAAGCTGGGTGCAGGTCGTGAGACGACTTTCACGGGCTTGAAGGGGTCGAGCAAGACGTTGATGTCTGCTCTTCAGGTGGTGAAGGCGGTTCGTGCCGGTGCAGAACTGTTATTTACACTAGTCGAGGTTGCAAAGCGTAAGCCTACGATGGATAATATATCAGTGGTAGCTGAGTACCCTGATGTGTTCCCCGCAGATCTTCCTGGAGCCCCACCGCAGCGGGAGATAGATATCACGATAGAGCTCGTACCAGGTGCAAAGCCTGTGTCACGCTCTCCATATCAGCTAGCGCCTAAGGAAATGGCGGAGCTGAATGTTCAACTGCAAGAGTTGTTGGGGCAATGGTATGTGTGTCCAAGTTCTTCTCCTTGGAGCATGCCGGTCCTCTTTGTAAAGAAGAAGGACAGAAGCTTGAGGCTATGTATTAATTATCGGGATCTCAACAAGTTGACGGAAAAGAACAAGTACCCGATCCCCCGGATTGATGAACTATTCGATCAGTTAGTCGGGTCGACGGTGTACTCAAAGTTGGACCTCAAGTCCAGGTACTATCAACTGCGAATAAGGGAGAGTGATAACCCGAAGACAGCATTCAGTACGAGATAAGGGCATTACAAGTTTACGGTCATGACGTTTGGGCTGACTAATGCGCCGTCAGTGTTCATGGATTTGATGAACAGGACCTTCAGGGAGTACTTGGACCATTTTGTGATCGTCTTCATCGACGATATTTTGGTGTACTTGCAGAGTGAGGGAGATCACTTCAAGCATCTTCATTTGGTTTTGGAGACGCTAAGGAGGAATCAATTGTATGCCAAGTTCTAGAAGTGCGAGTTATGTTGTCCTAGGTGGCGTTCCTCGGTCATATAGTGAGTGGGGAAGGTATTGCAGTGGATCCGGCGAAGATTGTTGCGATACGGGAGTGGCCTGAGCTTTCTACGGTAGCGGAAGTCCGGAGCTTTTTGGGGCTTGCCGGCTATTATAGGAGCTTCGTAGAGAACTTCTTGCGGATAGCGTTACCTCTCACTACTTTGACGAGGAAGGAGCAGAAGTTCGTTTGGACGCCGGAGTGCGCGCGAGCTTTTGAGGAGTTGAAATGTCGGTTGACCACGGCTCCTGTGCTGAGTTCGCCGAGTGGGACTGAAGGTTATGAGATTTATAGTGACGCTTCGGGCAGTGGTTTGGGTTGCGTGCTACTACAACATGGAAGTGTGATATCTTATGGCTCGAGACAGCTGAAAGTGCACGAGAGGAATTATCCGGTCCATGACTTGGAGTTAGCGGCCGTGATTTTTGCCTTGAAGCTATGGAGGCATTATTTGTACGGTGTGAAGATTGATATCTACACCGATCATAAGAGCCTGAAGTATTTGATAGATCAGAAAGATCTGAATATGCAATAGCGTAGATGGATGGAGTTCCTGGGGGACTATACATTCAAGATCCACTACGTGCCTGGTAAAGGTAATGCGGTTACGGACACGTTGAGTCGTCGGGCCCCAACTCAAGCCAATTGGCTATCGATCCATGACGAGCGGTTGGTTCGGGAGTTAGAGGCGTTGGAGATTGTTTGTGTAGATAAGCAGTCAAGTGCTGAAGCCCTCTTGAATTGGACTGAAGTTCAATATGACCTGGCTGATCGGATTCGGCAGGCTTTGGATTTGGATGACCACATAAAGTAGTTCATGGTAGAGGCTCTGGATGTGTCAAATTCCCAATTCGTTGTGGAGGACGGATTGCTTTGGAATGATGGTCGTCTTTGCATCCCAAGCATGGACAGTTTGCGGGTGGATTTGTTGTACGAGGCGCACCATACCAAGTACTCGATTCACCCGGGGAGCACAAAGATGTACCCCGACATTAAGAAACTGTTTTGGTGGCCGGGTTTGAAGAAGGATGTGGCGCTCTACGTAGCAAAGTGCCGAATTTGCGCCTTGGTGAAGGCGGAGTGCCAAAAGCCGGGAGGATTTCTGAAGTCCTTGCCTATTCTGGAGTGGAAATTTGACGACATCACTATGGACTTTGTGCACGGTTTGTCAAGGTCGCAAAAGGGGAACGACGACATCTGGGTGGTCGTAGATCGGCTAACGAAGGTGTCACATTTCATTCCACATAGGATGGATGATCCGGTGGAAAAGTTGGCAAATTTATAAGTGGATAACATAGTGCGGCTTCACGGTGTGCCCCGCGGCATCGTGAGTGACCGAGATGGGCGGTTCACGTCCAATGATTGGAGGCTAGTGCAGCAAATGTTGGGAACAAAGTTAAAATTCAGCACAGCCTTCCATCCGCAAACAGATGGGCACACCGAGATGGTCAATAGGACTATGGAAGACATGCTCCGTATGTGTGTCTTGGACTTTGGAAAGCAATGGGAAGACCATCTTTATTTGGTGGAATTTGCGTACAACAATAGCTACCAGGCTAGTATCCAAATGGAGCCCTTCGAGGCCCTTTATGGTAGAAGATGTCGCACGCCGTTGTCAAGGTTGGAAACGGGTGAGTCAAAGTTGTACAAGCGTCAAGAGGTGGAAGATGCTACTTCGTTGGTGCGAACCATTCGGGAGAGCTTGCTTATCGCTCAGGACCGGCAAGCGAAGTACTATAATGCCAAGCATAGGAATGTGGAGTTCGCTGTGGGCGCGTGTGTGTACTTAAAGATCAAGCCGTTCAAGGGTGTCTCGCGGGTGCGACGATTGAAAAAGCTAAGCCTGAGGTACCTTAGGTCGTTTGATGTTCTGGAGCAGGTTGGTGAAGCAGCCTATCAGTTGAAGCTATCAGTGGAGCTTAGTGGTTTACATGATGTATTCCATATATCGGTGCTACGGAAGGCGGTGCAAGAGCCTACGGAAGTCATCGCGGTCGATCAAGTGCCGATTGATAGTGGGTTGACGACAAAGGTCAAGCCCGTGCGGATTGAAGACTCAGAAGTTAAGCGGCTAAGCAATAAAGAGATCAGGATGGTCAAGGTCCGATGAGATAATTACGATTGTGAGGAGCTCTCTTGGGAGCGAGAGCAGACTATACTTGACGAGTATCCGGAGTTGTTCCGCTCAGGTACAAATTTTAGTTTTGTACTTATCTTTCCTTTATGAAATTTCGTGGACGAAATTCTTTTAAGAGGGAGAGAGTTGTAATGCCCCGAAACTCAAAAGAGCGACTGGAGGCGTTCCGGGCCAAATTCGGAATTTGGCAGGAGGTACACGGCCTGGGACATGGGCGTGTCCCAGGGCGTGTCGTGTTGGGTTTGACGTTTTGGCCCAGAGGTCGACGAAATTGGGTTCGACAATCGTCGAGCAGCAAACACGGCCCTGGACACGGGCGTGTCCCAGGGCGTGTCGGGCTAATTCAAAGTTGGCAAAATGATCAGGCAGAAAACTGGGTTCGACGATCGTCGAGCAGCGGTGGACGATCTGGTCAAAATGCTGCATTCGACGATCGGGCAAGCTTTCTGGGTTTGACGATCGGGCCAGCTATCTGTGTTCGACAATCGGGCCAGCTATCTGTGTTCGACGATCGAGCCAGCTATCTATGTTCGACGATCGGGCCAGCTTTCTGGGTTCGACGATCGGGTCGTGTGTTCGTCGGACAGGCAGTTTTCTAGGTTCGACGATAGGGCCGTAGGTTCGACGATCGGGCCGCGCGTTCGATGATTTGGCCAGAGTTTTGCATTCGACGATCGAGCTATAGATCTCCTGTTCGACGATCTGGCAGCGGTCGACGATCTTGGTTCGACGATCTTTGAGCATGGGGCTGATTCTGGCGTGTCTGACTCGGTCTACGCGGAGTGTTTTTGGCGGGAGTTGCCTAAATGTCCTGACACAATTTAATTGTCCGCGGGCGTGTCTTGATCCGGATTGGTGAGCCATGCGATGTTTAACCCTATTTGTCCAGGTCAGACCTGATTCGTGTCCGTGCATCCCTTTTTGTGGGATCCGATGGCTGTGGTTAATCCCGAAGAGACTATACCCGAGAGAAAGGGTTTCAGAACCCTTATTTTCCTGCCGTGTTCTCTGTCTAAATTCTAGAGAGAAGGAGAGCCAAAGGTGGAAGAAGAAGCTTAGATCCAGTCATTGGAGGAGTTTTAGAGATCCAAATCGCGAGCCGACTTCGGATCTATGAAGGCAAGGAGATTGCGGTGCTTTTCATCTGCTTACATTTCCATGGCGCCAAGGAAGAACGCTAGGGTAACGATTCTCTACTTGAGTATGTGTAGCTCTCCTTCTTTTGCATAGGAAGCCTGCTCTCGCGAGTTTGCGGTGAGTTGGAGGCATTCCTTCGGGTAGATATGTGAAGTCCCCATTGTGTAGAGTCCGTAATCGAGAACGGACATTGGCATGATGTGTGAAGCCTATCCGGACATGTTGGTCTGGATCGTTGATGTTGCATTGCATAAATGACAGAGAAGACTCCGTGTGAATGTTTGTTTTTCGGGTTTTCTACGTGGTAGGTTGCAACAGGGAGTCTTGGGGATTACCCCTAAGGTGCACTCGGAAAACTGGGCAGATGCGTGATCTTGCCAACTTGGTGGCCTGGGAGACAACTTGAACAAAACTGGGTTATGTGAAGTATGTAATGGAAACGGGACCCGGGAGAAGTTTGACCCGCGCATATGGCTTAAATTGTCATTGCGATGTGAGCAAGGGTTAGGCGGAACCGTACCCGTTATATGTCATTTGGTTAGAGCCGTTGGCATAGATGAGGGTCTTCGACGGTCTATGGCTTAAATTGACGTGACCCATGTCGGGAAGACAAAATGCTCATATGTTTGGCCGTCAAAGTGGCGGCGGTGAGTACGGAATGTCTATGGCTTAAATTGACGTGACATTGGACGGTTCACCGAGAATGTGCCCTGAGTGCAGGGGGAGTGTGGCCGTGCGTGCCAACGCTTGTGATGCAATGTATATTTATATACTGCTTGGTTATGCTAATAAATGCAGAGAAGGAGCATCGCTGCCCAGAGTTGGGGGCGGGATCGTTATAATTTGGTCAGCATTGCTGTTCATTGCTTTTGTTTGCCACCGTGCGGTGGTTTGTTGCTTGCAGGTGCTGCTGAACCAAGCAGTCAATAGCGGGCTAAAGCCCAAATTGCGAAGCCGGCCTTCGAAGGCCTAATTGAAGCGTTTACTTGATTTTGTTCATGTATGACCGGCCTGCGTGTCGTGGTATGGAAAACATGTAATAAGAGTAAACTATTTGTAAGGCCTTAAGGCCAGTACTTGTGATGTACTTCATTCCTATTTGGCTTGTTAGTGGACATTCATGCTTATTGTTGGGTTCTTTTAATTGCAACTTATAAAACTGCTTCCGCTAGAATGCTATGTGTAGGATGTTATGATTGGTTGGATGGTTTCCAGTGAGTAACCACCCGGTCTGTCTATGGTATATGGCATGGGGCCCCGGCCGGACCTACTACTATATGCTATGCGACGGATAGGGGGTGTTACACAGGGACCGCCGGAAAACATTTGTGATCCATGAAAGTCCTTACCCTTATATGATTCCGCTGACTAGGCTCCCACTAGCTGGCAGGGCAGGTTGATCTCTGGGAGGGGTGAGTAGACCTTACCCCTGGATGATTCCACTGACCATCCTCCCACTAGCTAGCAGGGCAGGTTGATCTCTCGGAGGGGTGAGTAGGCCTTACCCCGAGATGATTCCGCTGAGCAAGCTCCCCCTAACTTGCAGGGCAGGTTGATCTTTCAGAGGTGTGAGTAGGCCTTACCCTGAGATGATTCCCCTGACCAGGCTCCTACTAGCAGGCGGGGCTGGTTGATCCCTCGGAGGGGTGAGTAGGCCTTACCACGAGATGATTCGGCTGACCAGGATACCACTAGCTGGCAGGGCATGTTGATCTCTCGGAGGGGTGAGTAGGCCTTACCCCGAGATGATTCCGCTGACCAGGCTCCCCATAGCTGGCAGTGGAGGTTGATCTTTTGGAGGGGTGAGTAGGCCTTATCCCGAGATGATTCCGCTGACCAGGCTCCGACTAGCTGTGTAACGCCCCGAAACTCAAAGGAGCGAAGGGGGACGTTTTGGGCCAGTTTGGGTTCTGGCTGCAGGCACACGGCCTGGGACACGGGCATGTCCCAGGGAGTGTCAAGCCTGTGTCGACACTGAGACGGGAAGTCGACACTTTGGTCTCGACATTATGTCGAGACTGGGCACACGGCCTGCGACACGGGCGTGTCGCAGGGCGTGTCGACCCGTGTCGACACTTAGCCGCGAAGTCGACACTCTGCATTCGACGAAGTGTCGAGACATGTCACACGGCCTGCGACACGGGCGTGTCGCAGGGCATGTCAACCCGTGTCGACACTCGCCCCGGGAAGTCGACACTTTGGTCTCGACATGGTGTCGAGACAAGGCACACGGCCTAGGACACGGGCGTGTCCAAGGCCGTGTCATCAGGTCGACGATCTTCGCTCGAAGAAGTGTCGAGTGTCGAGACCGTGTACACGGCCTGGAGCCCAGGCGTGTCAAGGTGACACGGGTAAGGACACGGGCGTGTCCTAGAACCCATGCAGTGCTCGGGTTATTTTCGGGGAAAAATGATGGGGGTACACGGCCGGCCACACGGCCGTGTCAGGTGGAACATGGGCATGTCAGGTCGAACACGGGCGTGTTTGATACCCGTGTAAGGTTCCAGGCGAGCCGATTTTGACGGCGAATGAGGCACACGGCCCTGGACACAGGTGTGTGCCCGGCCGTGTTCGGTCCAGATTGGGCATTTCAGTCCCGAATCAAAGCTGTTCGTTTCCTTATTTTGAGATCCAACGGCTGGGGGTGTTCCTGAAGGGATATACCCGGGATTGGACTTAGAAACCCTCACTTTTCATAAGTTATCATCTTTCTAAAAGGTTAGAGAGAGAGGAGAGCCAAGGAAGGAAGGAGGAGCTAGATCCGGCCATTGGAGGAGCTTCGAAGCTCCGAATCGCGAGCCGACTCCGGATCCACGGAGGCAAAGCTAGTGCGGTGCTTTTCATCCGTTTACTTTTCAATGGCGCCAAAGAGGAACGCTAGGGTAACGATCCTCATCTTGAGCATGAGTAGCTCTCTTTCCTTACATAGGAAGCCCGCTCTCGCGAGTTTGCGGACAGTTGGAGTCGTTCCTTCGGGTAGATATGTGAAGTCCCCGTTGTTTAGAGTCTGTAAGAGAGAACAGACATAGGCATGATGTGTGAAGCCTACCCGGACATGTTGGTCTGGATCGGTGATGTTGCATTGCATAAATGCCGGAGAAGACTCCGTGCTATGGATTGTTTTTCGGGTTTTCTACGCGGTAGATTGCAGCAGGCAGCCTTGGGGACTAACCCAAAAGTGCACCCGGAAAACTGGGCGGATACGAGATCATGCCAACTTTGGTGGCCTGAGAGCCAACTTGAACATAACCGGGTTATGTGAATTGTGAAGGAAATGGAACTCGGTGGAAGTTTGACCCGCGCATATGGCTTAAATTATCGTTGCGATGTGAGCACGGGTTAGATGGAACCGTACCCGTTCTATGTCATTCGGTTAAAGAGACCTAAAGGCACGTGGCACCTGCCGTTGGCATAGATTAGGGTCTTCGGTGGTCAATGGCTTAAATTGTCGTGACCCAAGCCAGAAAGACAAATTGCTCATAGGTTTGGCCGTCAAAGTGGCGGTGGTGAGTCCGGAATGTCTATGGCTTTAATTGACGTGACATCGACCGGTTCATCGAGAATGTGCCTTGAGAGCACAGGGCGTGTGGCCGTGCGAGCCAACGTCTGTGATGAAATGGCTATATGTATATATTGCTCGCTTATGCTAATGAAATGCTGGGAAGGAGCATCGCCGCCCGAGGTGGGGACGAGATTGTTATAATTTGGTCAGCATTGCTGACCGTTGCCTTGTTTTGCCACCATGCGGTGGTTTGTTGCTTGCAGGTGCAGCTGGACCAAGCGGTCAATAGCGGGCTAAAGCCCGAATGCGAAGCCGGCCCTCGAAGGCCTAATTGGAAGTGTTTACTACTTTATTCATGTGTGACCGGCCTGCGTGCCGTGGTTTGTAAAACATGTAATTTGAAGTGAAACATTTTCTAAGGCCTTAAGGCTTATTTTGGGTATTTTGTATAACATTCCTATTTTGTATTAGTGGACATTCGTGCTTTAATGCTGGGTTCTTTGTTACAACTTTTATAAACTGCTTCCGCTAGAATGCTCTGTGTAGGACGTTGATTGGTTGGATGGTTTCCATAAGTAACCACCCGGTCTGTCTGTAGTATATGGCGTCGGGCCCCGACCGGACCTACTGCTATATGCTATGCGACGGATAGGGGGTGTTACAATTTGTTATCAGACTACTGGTTTTGGTCGGGCTTAAACTGAATTCGTGGGCGAATTCTTTTTAAGGGGTGGTGAGCACATTGTGTGCGTCATCGTTATAATGGTAAAAGAACCCATGAATGTCCACTTAGGAATGAAAATACTCGTGTTTGAGGAACCTTCGTGTTCCTATAATTGCTGTTTGTAATTTTATTTGGTCGCTTAACGGTATTTTGTACCACTATAGGTGACCAGAAGTGGTGTTGGGTGTAACAGCCCAAATTTCGAAAACAGGAAATTTTTGGGTGACACGGCCTGGGACACGGGCGTGTCCTAGGGCGTGTCAGCTGATACGGCCTGCGACACGGGCATGTCGCAGGGCGTGTCGAGGTTGTGTCGACGATCGGCCTTTGTCTCGACGATTTTTCGTTCGACGATGTGGCGAGAGGGGGCACACGGCCCAGGACACGAGCGTGTCCAAGGCCGTGTCGTTGTCTCGACGACTTTTACTCGACGATCGTCGAGTGTCGAGACGTGAGTGTTGAGTGTCGAGAGGTTGAACACGGCCTGTGACACGGGCGTGTCACAGGGCGTGTCAACTCAGGTCGACGAACTCAACCCGCCGAAGGATTTCGATAGGGCGTGTCTTTGTGCCGTGTCTGGGCACACGGCCTGGGACACGGGTGTGTCATAGGCCGTGTGAAGTCTCGGGATGTTTTGGGATTTTTTTCACCCAGGCACACGGCCATAGACACGGGCGTGTCTGAAGTCGTGTTGGTGACACGGCCCATGACACGGGCGTGTCACTGGTTTGGATAAGTCGGTTGACCACCGCTTGAGGCACACGGCCTAACACATGGCCGTGTTAGAGGCCGTGTCGGGGCAAAATCAGCATTTTTGGCAGTTTTGTGGCCGTCCATTCCTTCAGCTGGGATCCAAGGGCTGAAGTTTCTTCCTCTTTTTCTTAAAGGCCGAAAGCTGAGAAGTGATTCTCATTTTCTTTGGCCTTGATCTTTCTTCAAGTTAAGAGAGAAAGAGAGAGAGAAAGGAGGAGGAAGAAGGAAAGGGGGCTGCTGCTGGTGGTGCTTCTGGTTACCGACGAGAAATCCGAAGCCGGCGTTGCGGAGGAAACGCTCTTGCGAGTTTTTCAAGCAAGCTTTGTGGTCATGACACCGAAGCGGTCGTCAAGGGTAACGACTTTTCTTCCTAGCCATGTGAAGGCTTCTTTTTGGCATAGCTTTGTGATTTCCCCCACCAAGAGGTGGCTGATTTTGGGAATCTTTGGGTGGATGCTTGAAATCCCCTTTGTTAGCATATAGATCCGGAAATGGAGTACGGAATAGGCATGCTGTGTGAAGCCCATCTGGACAGGTTGGTCTGGATTGGTGATGTTGCATACGAACCAGAGAAGACTCCGTGATAACGTGTAGTTTAAGGAGTCAACGGGTTATGCCTGCGAAAATGAGTAGCAGGAAGTACTGGGGTGGTAGCCCAGGAAAATAGCCATGTGATGTTTTTGGGTCCAACCTGTGAATGAGGCACAGGAAGTACTGGTGTGACCAGGAAATGCCCTTTTGTGATGCTTGATGTCGTAGGGTGTCCACCTGTGAAGCGAGTAATAGGAAGTACTGGCATGATAGCCTGGAAAGACCCCTGACATTTGTGCTTGTGCGGTGTCCACCTGTGGAGAGAGTCACAGAAAGTACTGGGAGGCCCAGGAAAGACCCGCTGTTGTGTTAAAGAAATGGGTATAGAGAAATACCCAGGCTTGAATGCCAAGAACAGGATTGGTGAGACCGACCCGCGCCTTTGATATAGCCATGAGTACGCTGTACTCAGAGAAGGCAAGGCGATTTGAGCAACGGGGGGTGGAGGATCCGACCTGCACTATGTCCGTCCGACGAAAGACCAAAAAGTGCGGTCTGTTGGAGCGCATAGCAAGAGTCTTAGGCCTGCACGCCGTGATACAAAGGGGGGCTACGGGCCATCCCGGTTCACTAAGACTATAAACCTCCGGCTGCACGACATGGAGTAAATGCTCAAGAGATTTACCGTTGGGTTATAACCCTGATACGGTGGTGGGCAAGAGATTTGCCAGAACACCAAGAATGTGCCCTGAGTGCACGGACCGTTGGGCCGGGTGGCGAACGGTTGTGATGGCTTGTGTGCGTGAAAGCACATTTTGATGATATATATTGCCATACTTGTGATTTGCTATGCCTGCAGGGAAGATTACCGCTGCCCCGAGAGAAGGGTTAGGGTCCTTATAATTTGGTCAGCTGAACGCTGACCGTTCCTTTTGTTTGCCACCGTTGGGTGGATTGTCCCTGTACAGGTGCTGGAGAGCCGAGCGGGACGCATAGAGGATGATGTTCCTGCTGTTGTTGCTGCTACTGCTGCTAGCCCTCGAAGGCTATCTATGTTGTTGTGTGTTTTCTTTTTTGTGGTCGGCCTGCGCGCCAAGTTGTTTAGGCCACTGTTTGAAAGCTATGTCAGGCCATAAGGCCAACTCTTTTGACTTGTTGTAAGACATTCCTAGATGATATAAAATGTGGAGTTTTATGTTTGGACATTCATGAGGAGTTCAAGTGATAGTCTAGGCTTCCGCTAGAATGCTTTGTGATAGGTGCGATGCGCTACTCTGGTATCATCCTGTACCTTCACCGTCTGTTTTGTGATATATCCTGTGGGGCCCCGACCGGACCTTCTAGAATATATCATATGAACGGATGGGGTTGTTACATTTTTGGTATCGGTCGTCTTGGTCTTTCCCTCTCGAAGTCGTGGCCGACTTCTTTTGTGGGGTGGCGAGCACGTGTTTGTGCAAACCAAAGTCTACGAATGAACTCCTGAATGTCCATGATAGGAATGCAACTTGGTGTGTTTGCGGAACCTGCGTGTTCTTATTTTGTGATATTAGCTTGGGTACGACCGCTAATGTGTGTGTCCTGTCCACCTTTAGGTGACACGAAGTGGAGCTGGGCCGTCTGAGCCCCAGCGTTCTGATGAAAGTATGGCACTAGCCGCGGTGCCTACACCTCCACCGTCTGCGGAACATGTGAGGTTAGTTGCGGAGTCCTTATTTACCATGATCCAAGGCCAGCCCCTTAGGCAGGAGCAAGCGGCTGTGAGGCTAGAACATGTGGCGGCGAGGCCTGAACCTGAACATATAGTGGCTGTGGCTCCTCGAGCGGCTGAGAAGCAGCTAACGTGGTTTATGAGTTTCCATCCGCCTACGTTCTTGGGCGTGGGAACTCCGACGCGGGCTGAGGATTGGCTATCGCGCGTCAAGCGAGTGATGACGGTGATTGGAACGGCGGAGCATCAGAAAGTTACCTTAGTTACCTTTTTGCTCGAAGGAGAAGCTCGGTTATGGTGGGATGAGATGGAGTTGCATCACTTGGCGGGTCGTCCGTTAACCCAAGTATCGATGGAAGAATTCTCCCGGCTCTTCCTCGCGAAGCACCTTCCTGCGGCTCAGCGGATAGCCATGGAAAATGAATTCCAAAGGTTAACACAAGGTGATGGCAGTGTTGACGCATATTTGCATGAATTTACTCGCTTGGGGCGGTATGCGGGTTCTATATTTGCTGATGAACAGAGGAAGACCAACAGGTTCTATGAAGGACTGAGGGACGAGCTGAGGTTCCTTGTGTCAAGTTCTGTGAACCAAGGTTTCCAAGCATTGGTTGACACTGCGAGCGCGCTGGAGAAGGATATGAAAAGGGTGCAAGGGAAGAGAGCGTTGGCTGTGACGCAACCGGAGTGGAAGGCGCCCCGATCGGGAAAACCATTTTATAAGAAGAGATGGGGCAAGAGGTCCAAGCCTAGTGGACAAGCTCCTTCATCAGTTGCAACAGGAGCAACATCAGGGGCGACCCCCAAGCCAGACACTCGTATCTGCTTCAATTGTGGCCGGATGGGGCATATTGCGCGAGATTGTCGGATGCCTCCAAAGAGTGAAAAGAAGGCGGGAGCATCTTATGCGGAAAAAGGAAAGGCGGTGGTGGATTCCTCTGCCTCGCAGGCGCAACCCCGGGTCTACAATCTTGGCCTGCTAGAGGCCATCAAGCAGAGTGACGTGGTCATAGGTATGAGTTTAGTTTTGCATATGCTATTGTTTGTATGCTTTGCTTAGTACCCCTATGTTTGCGATTTGTGTGTGACATGTTTGTCATAGGCTTTGTGATGATTCGGGACACGCTGGCGCGAGCACTGTTTGATACAGGTGCATCGCATTCTTTTCTGTCTAGTGAGTTTATTACGCGGCTTGGGATACCCAGTCGTGCAAAGACAGATAGTGTCAGAGTGGTGTTGCCGAATGGCTGTTGGATGCTTGCGGATCAAGCTTGCGATGTGGCGGTTCAGTTAGGAAGTCGGGATTTTCGTTTAACTGTATTTGTTTTGCCAATATCGGAATTCGATGTGATTTTTGGGATGGATTGGCTTGCGGAGCAGCATGCTATGATTGATTGCCAGTCCAAAGAAATCACGTTGAGCCAGAATACCGAACAGGAGACCAAGTTTGCGGGTATGCGAGGAGTGGGCGGGACGTTGATGTCTGCACTCCAGGTAGTCAAAGCTGTTCGGAAGGGTGCGGAGTGTTACTTTGCACTAATTCAGGATGTTGAGCCTAAGGCCACTTTGTGCGAGGTTCCGATTGTGGCAGAATTTACAGATGTGTTTCCCGCGGATCTCCCTGGGCTACCACCCCAGCGGGAGATTGACTTCATGATCGAGTTGGTGCCAGGTGCGAAACCTGTGGCCCGCTCGCCATATCGCGTTGCGCCTAAAGAGATGGCTTAGTTGAAGGTTCAACTACAAGAAATGCTAGAGCAAGGTTATATCCGTCCAAGTATGTCACCTTGGAGTGCGCCTGTGCTTTTTGTAAAGAAGAAAGATGGTGGGTTGCGGTTGTGTATTGATTACCGTGAATTGAATAAGCTGACCGAGAAGAAAAAGTATCTGATACCCCGGATTGATGAGTTATTCGATCAGCTGGTGGGCTCGACCGTCTATTCGAAGTTGGACCTAAAGTCTGGTTACTACCAGTTATGAATTCGGGAAGGTGACAATCCCAAAACCGTATTTGGAACGCGTTATGGGCACTATGAGTTCACAGTCATGCCCTTTGGACTGTGCAATGTGGCCTCGGTGTTTATGGATTTGATGCACCGTATTTTTCGTGAGTACCTGGATTTGTTTGTGATTGTGTTCATTGATGACATCCTGGTGTACTCGAAGTCCAAAGCCGAGCATGAGCTTCACTTGCGGTTGGTGTTGAACACGTTGAGGCAAAATTAGCTATATGCCAAGTTCTCAAAGTGCGAGTTTTGGCTATCGTCAGTGGCATTTTTGGGCCATGTGCTGAGTGGAGCGGGCATTGTAGTGGATCCAGCGAAGATAAGAGCCATACAGGAGTGGCCAATCTTGTCTTCCGTGGCCGAGGTCAGGAGTTTTCTTGGACATGCGGGCTACTATAGAAGATTTGTGGAAAACTTCTCGCGGATCGCTTTGCCGCTAACCACACTGACGTGAAAAGATCAGAAGTTCGTTTGGACGCCAGAGTGCGCACGAGCTTTTGAAGAGCTGAAGGTTCGGTTGACCACGGTGCCGGTGTTGTCTTCGCCACGTGGAACCGATGGATTTATGATTTATAGTGATGCCTCAGGGAGCGGCTTAGGCTGCGTTCTTCTGCAAAAGGAGAAGGTGATTGCTTATGGCTCACGCCAGCTGAAGGTGCACGAGCGAAACTATTCCGTCCATGATTTGGAATTGCGGCGGTGATTTTTGCACTCAAATTGTGGCGACACTACCTTTATGGTGTGAAGGTGGAGATCTATACCGATCATAAGAGCCTAAAGTATCTTTTGGAGCAGAAAGACTTGAATATGCGACAACGAAGGTGGTTGGAGTTCCTTGGGGACTACACTTTCGAGATTCACTATACTCCCGGGAAAGGGAATGTTGTCGCAGATACCTTGAGTCGGCGAGTTCCGGCTAGAGCAAATTGGTTACAAAGGCATGATGAACGTCTTATCCAGGAACTAGAGGCATTGGAGATCTATTGTGTTGACAAGAATTCCACTGCCACTGCATGTTTGAACTGGATCGAGGTGCAATGTGACCTTGCAGACCGAGTGCGACGGGCAACGGAGTTGGATGAAGATCTCTTACGCTATGTGAATGAAGGGCCAGAGGGCAAATTCACCTGGATTAACGGTCTTTTGCGTAAAGAAGGCCGTTTGTGCGTCTCAAATTTGGGGAAATTGAGGTAAGAACTGATGTATGAAGCACATTATACAAAGTATTCCATTCACCCCGGGAGCACGAAGATGTTCAACGATATGAAGAAGCTATTCTGGTGGCCAGGGCTCAAGAAAGATGTTGCCCTTTATGTCTCGAAATGCCAAACCTGTGCGATGGTGAAGGCGGAATGCCAAAAGCCGGGCGGTTACTTGAAATCACTACCGATCCCAGAGTGGAAATTTGATGATATTTCCATGGAGTTTGTGCATGGGTTGCCAAGATCGCAGCGAGGAAATGATTCCATTTGGGTGATTGTTGACCGGCTAACGAAAGTTGCACATTTTCTCCCGAACAGGCGGGATGATTCAGTTGAAAGTTTGGCAAAGTTATATGTTGGCCAAATTGTGCGGCTTCACGGTGTTCCTCGGAGCATCGTAAGTGATCGAGATGGGCGATTCACGTCAAATGATTGGAGGCTAGTTCACCGACTATTGGGTACGAAGTTGACTTTCAGTACGGCCTTTCATCCTCAAACAGATGGCCAAACTGAACGTACCAACAGAACAATGGAGGACATGCTCCGAATGTGCGCCCTTGATTTATAGCAAGTCAATTTCTTTAAATACTTGTTATGCACATGTTACCTTACCACTGCTTGTTTAGGATTTGTATTAATTTGTGAAAATCCGGCACGAGAACTCTTCGATACGGCAGCTTCACACTCCTTCTTGTCCGAAGGATTTATATCACGCATCGGAGTCCCTTCTTCGATGGCGAAGGATAAGTTGGATGTGTTGTTGCCCAATGGTTGTTCGATGCGAGCGGATAGGATCTGCGATGTTAAGATTCATATTGGGGAGCAGGAGTTCGACCTACGGGCGTCTTTACTTCCATTAGTGGAGTTCGACGTCATATTTGGCATGGACTGGCTCTCGGAGCAGCAGGCCCATATAGTTTGCGGTAGCAAGGAAGTCAAGCTGGGAGCAAGTAGTGAGACGACTTTTACGGGCTTAAAGGGGTCGAGCAAGACGTTAATGTCTGCTCTTCAGGTGGTGAAGGCGGTTCGTGCCGGAGCATAACTATTCTTTACACTAGTGGAGGTTGCAAAGCCGAAGCCCGCGTTGGATTGTATTTCAGTGGTATCGGAATACCCTGATGTGTTCCCCGCAGATCTTCCTGGAGCCCCGCCTCAACGGGAGATAGATTTTATGATTGAGCTAGTGCCAGGTGCAAAGCCTGTGTCACGATCTCCTTATCGGCTAGCGCCTAAGGAAATGGCGGAGCTGAAAGTTCAACTGCAAGAGTTGTTGGAGCAAGGGTATGTGCGCCCGAGTTCTTCGTCTTGGAGCGCACCGGTCCTCTTTGTTAAGAAGAAGGACGGAAACTTGAGGCTATGTATTGATTATCGGGAGCTCAACAAGCTGACGGAGAAGAACAAGTACCCGATCCCTCGGATTGATGATCTTTTTGATCAGTTAGTCGGGTCGATGGTGTACTCGAAGTTGGTTCTCAAGGCTGGGTACTATCAGCTGCGAATAAGGGAGAGTGATATCCCGAAGACAGCGTTTAGTACGAGATACGAGCATTATGAGTTTACGGTCATGCCGTTTGGGCTGACTCTTGCGCCGTCAGTGTTCATGGATTTGATGAGCAAGACTTTCAGGGAGTACTTGGATCATTTCGTGATCGTCTTCATCGACGATATTTTGGTGTACTCGCAAAGTGAGGAAGATCACTTCAAGCATCTTCATTTGGTGTTGGAAACGCTAAGGAGAAATCAGTTGTATGCCAAGTTCTCGAAGTGCGAGTTTTGGCTATCCTCAGTGGCGTTCCTCGGGCATATAGTAAGTGGAGAGGGTATTGCTGTGGATCCGGCGATGATTGTTGTGATACGGGAGTGGCCTGAGCTTGTTACGGTAGCGGAAGTCCGGAGTTTTTTGGGGCTTGCCGGCTATTATAGGCGCTTCGTAGAGAACTTCTCGCGGATAGCGTTACCTCTCACTACTTTGACGAGGAAGGAGCATAAGTTCGTTTGGACGCCGGAGTGCGCACGAGCTTTTGAGGAGTTGAAGTGTCGGTTGACCACGGCGCCTGTGATGAGTTGGCCATGTGGGACCGAAGGATACGAGATTTATAGTGATGCTTCGGGCAGCGGTTTGGGTTGCGTGCTACTGCAACACGGAAGTGTAATAGCTTATGGCTCGAGACAGCTAAAAGTGCATGAGAGGAATTATCCGGTCCATGACTTGGAGTTAGCGGCCGTGATTTTTGCCTTGAAGCCGTGGAGACACTATTTGTACGGTGTGAAGATTGATATCTATATCGATCACAAGAGCCTGAAGTATCTAATTGATCAGAAGGATCTGAATATGCGGCAGCGTAGATGGATGGAGTTCCTGGGGGACTATACATTCAAGATCCACTACGTGCCTGGCAAAGGGAATGCGGTTGCGGACGCGCTGAGTCGCCGAGCCCCAGCTCAAGCCAATTAGCTATCGGTGCATGATGAGCGGTTGGTGCGAGAGTTGGAGGCGTTGGATATTGTTAGTTTGGATAGACAATCAAGAACTGAAGCACGTCTCAATTGGACTGAAGTCCAATATGACCTAGCTGATCGTATTCGGCAGGCTTTGGATATGGATGCTCATATGAAGCAGTTCTTGGTAGAGGCTCTGGATGAGTCAAATTCCCAATTCGTCGTGGAGGACGGATTTCTTTGGAAATACGGTCGTCTGTGCGTCCCAAGTGTGGGAAATTTACGGGTGGAGTTGTTGTACGAGGCACACCATACCAAGTACTCGATTCACCCCGGGAGTACGAAGATGTACCGTGATGTGAAGAAACTGTTTTGGTGGCCGGGTTTGAAGAAGGATGTGGCGCTATACGTAGCAAAGTGCCAAACTTGCGCCTCGGTAAAGGCGGAGTGCGAAAAGCCGGGTGGATTTCTTAAGTCCTTGCCTATTCCGGAGTGGAAATTTGACGACATCTCTATGGTCTTTGTGCACGGTTTGCCAAGGTCGCAAAAGGGGAACGACGCCATTTGGGTGGTTGTTGATCGATTAACGAAGGTGTCGCATTTTATTCCGCATAGTAAGGATGATCCGGTGGAGAAGTTGGCAAAGCTTTATGTGGATAACATAGTACGGCTTCATGGTGTGCCCCGCAGTATCGTGAGTGACCGAGATGGGCTGTTCACGTCCAATGATTGGAGGCTAGTGCAGCAAATGTTGGGAACAAAGCTGAAATTCAGCACAGCCTTCCATCCGCAAACGGATGGGCAGACCGAGAGGGTCAATAGAACCATGGAAGACATGCTCCGCATGTGTGTATTGGATTTTGGAAAGCAATGGGAAGACCACCTTTATTTGGTGGAGTTCGCCTACAACAATAGCTACCAAGCGAGTATTCAGATGGCGCCTTTCGAGGCCCTATATGGTAGAAAATGTCGCACGCCGTTGTCTTGGTTAGAAACAGGTGAGTCAAAGTTGTATAAGCGATCAGAAGTGGAGGATGCTACTTCTTTGGTGAGAACCATTCGGGAGAGGTTGCTTATCGCTCAGTAACGGCAAGCAAAGTACTATAATGCCAAGAACAGAACGTGGAGTTCGCTGTGGGCGATTTTGTATACTTAAAGATCAAGCCGTTCAAGGGTGTCTCGCGGGTGCGGCGATTGAAAAAGCTAAGCCCGAGGTACCTTGGATCGTTTGAGGTTTTGGAGCGAGTTGGAGAAGCAGCCTATCGGTTGAAGCTTTTAGTGGAGCTTAGTGGTTTACATGATGTATTCCATATTTCGGTACTTCGGAAGGCGGTGCAAGAGCCTACGCAAGTGATCGCGGTCGATCAAGTGCCGGTGGATAGTGGGCTAACGACAAAGGTCAAGCCCGTGCCGATTGAGGACTCGGAGGTCAAGTGGCTACGCAATAAAGAGATCAGGATGGTCAAGGTCCGGTGGGACAATTGCGGTCGTGAGGAGCTCTCTTGGGAGCGAGAGCAGACTATGCTTGACGAGTATCCGGAGTTGTTCCGCTCAGGTACAAATTTTGGTTTTGTACATGTCTTTCCTTTATGTAATTTCGTGGACGAAATTCTTTTAAGAGGGGGAGAGTTGTAACGCCCCGAAACTCAAAGGAGCGAAGGGGGACGTTTTGGGCCAGTTTGGGTTCTGGCTGCAAGCACACGGCCTGGGACACGGGCGTGTCCCAGGGCGTGTCAAGCCTGTGTCGACTCTGAGACGGGAAGTCGACACTTTGGTCTCGACATTATGTCGTGACTAGGCACACGGCCTGCGACACGGGCGTGTCGGAGGGCGTGTCGACCCGTGTCGACACTTAGCCGCGAAGTCGACACTCTGCATTCGACGAAGTGTCGAGACATGGTACACGGCCTGCGACATGGGCGTGTCGCAGGGCGTGTCAACCCGTGTCGACACTCGCCCCGGGAAGTCCACACTTTGGTCTCGACATGGTGTCGAGACAAGGCACACGGCCTAGGACACGGGCGTGTCCAAGGCCGTGTCATCAGGTCGACGATCTTCGCTCGACGAAGTGTCGAGTGTCGAGACCGTGTATATGGCCTGGAGCCCAGGCGTGTCAAGGTGACACGGGTAAGGACACGGGCGTGTCCTAGAACCCATACAGTGCTCGGGTTGTTTTCGGGGAAAAATGATGGGGGTACACGGCCGGCCACACAACCGTGTCAGGTGGAACACTGACGTGTCAGGTCGAACATGGGCGTGTTCGATACCCGTGTGAGGTTCCAGTCGAGCCGATTTTGACGGTGAATGAGGCACACGGCCCTGGACACGGGCGTGTGCCAGGCCGTGTTCGGTCCAGATTGGGCATTTCAGTCCCTAATCAAAGCTGTTCGTTTCCTTATTTTGAGATCCAACGGCTGGGGGTTGTTCCTGAAGGGATATACCCGGGATTGGACTTAGAAACCCTCACTTTTCATAAGTTATCATCTTTCTAAAAGCTTAGAGAGAGAGGAGAGCCAAGGAAGGAAGGAGGAGCTAGATCCGGCCATTGGAGGAGCTTCGAAGCTCCGAATCGCGAGCCGACTCCGGATCCACGGAGGAAAAGCTAGTGCGGTGCTTTTCATCCGTTTACTTTTCAATGGCGCCAAAGAGGAATGCTAGGGTAACGATCCTCATCTTGAGCATGAGTAGCTCTCTTTCTTTGCGTAGGAAGCCCGCTCTCGCGAGTTTACGGAGAGTTGGAGGCGTTCCTTCGGGTAGATATGTGAAGTCCCCGTTGTTTAGAGTCCGTAAGAGAGAACGAACATAGGAATGATGTGTGAAGCCTACCCGGACATGTTGGTCTGGATCGGTGATGTTGCATTGCATAAATGCCGGAGAAGACTCCGTGCTATGGATTGTTTTTCGGGTTTTCTACGCGGTAGATTGCAGCAGGGAGCCTTGGGGACTAACCCAAAGGTGCACCCGGAAAACTGGGCGGATACGAGATCTTGCCAACTTGGTGGCCTGAGAGCCAACTTGAACATAACCGGGTTATGTGAAATGTGATGGAAATGGGACTCGGTGGAAGTTTGACCCGCGCATATTGCTTAAATTGTCGTTGCGATGTGAGAACGGGTTAGATGAAACCGAACACGTTCTATGTCGTTCGGTTAAAGAGACCTAAAGGCACATGGCACTTGCCGTTAGCATAGATTAGGGTCTTCGACAGTCAATGGCTTAAATTGTCGTGACCCAGGCCAGGAAGACAAATTACTCATAGGTTTGGCCGTCAAAGTGGCGGTGGTGAGTCCGGAATATCTATGGCTTTAATTGACGTGACATCGACCGGTTCACCGAGAATGTGCCCTGAGAGCACGGGGCGTGTGGCCGTGCGAGCCAACGTCTGTGATGAAATGGCTATATGTATATATTGCTCTCTTATGCTAATGAAATGCAGGGAAGGAGCATCGACGCCCCGAGGTGGGGGCGGGATCGTTATAATTTGGTCAGCATTGCTGACCATTGTCTTGTTTTGCCACCGTGCGGTGGTTTGTTGCTTGCAGGTGCAGCTGGACCAAGCGGTCAATAGCGGGATAAAGCCCGAATGCGAAGCCGGCCCTCGTAGGCCTAATTGGAAGTGTTTACTGCTTTATTCATGTGTGACCAGCCTGCGTGCCGTGGTTTGTAAAACATGTAATTTGTAGTGAAACATTTTGTAAGGCCTTAAGGCTTATTTTGTGTATTTTGTATAACATTCCTATTTGTATTAGTGGACATTCGTGCTTTAATGCTGGGTTCTTTGTTACAACTTTTATAAACTGCTTCCGCTAGAATGCTCTGTGTAGGATGTTGATTGGTTGGATGGTTTCCATAAGTAACCACCCGGTCTGTCTGTAGTATATGTCGTTGGGCCCCGGCCGGACCTACTGCTATATGCTATGCGACGGATAGGGGGTGTTACAAGCTGGCAGGGCAGGTTGATCTCTCGGAGGGGTGAGTAGGCCTTACAACGAGATGATTCCGCTGACCAGGCTCCCACTAGCTGGCAGGGCAGGTTGATCTCTCGGAGGGGTCCGTAGGCCTTACCTCGAGATGATTCCACTGACCAAGCTCCCACTAGATTGCAGGGCAGGTTGATCTCTCGGATGGGTGAGTAGGCCTTACCTCGATATGATTCCACTAATCAGGCTCCTACTAGCTGGCATGGCTGGTTGATCTCTCGGAGGGGTGAGTAGGCCTTACCTCGAGATGATTGCACTGACCAGGCTCCCAGTAGCTGGCAGGGCAGGTTGATCTCTTAGAGGGGTGATTAGGCCTTACCCGAGGTGATTACGCTGACCAAGCTCCCACTAGCTAGCAAGGCAGGTTGATCTCTTGGAGGTGTGAGTAGGCCTTACCCTGAGATTATTTCGCTGACCAGGCTCCCACTTGCTGGCAGTGCAGGTTGATCTCTCTGAGGGGTGAGTAGGCCTTATTACGAGATGATTCTGTTGACCAGGCTCCCATTAGCTGGCAGGGTAGGTTGATCTCTCGGAGGGGTGAGTAGGCCTTACACCGAGATGATTCTGCTGACCAGGCTCCCAATAGCTGGCAGGGCAGGTTGATCTCTCGGATGGGTGAGTAGTCCTTACCCCGAGATGATTCCGCTGACCAGGCTCCCACTAGCTGGCAGGGCAGGTTGATCTCTCGGAGGGGTGAGTAGGCCTTACCCCGAGATGATTCCACTGACCAGGCTCCCACTAGCTGTTAGGGCATGTTGATCTCTCACAGGGATGAGTAGGCCTTATCGTGAGATGATTCCGCTGACTAGGCTCCCTCTAGCTGACAGGGCAGGTTGATCTATCAGATGGGTGAGTAGGCCTTACCCCAAGATGATTCCGCTGAATAGGCTCCCAATAGATGGTAGGGCAGGTTGATCTCTCGGAGGGGTGAGTAGGCCTTACCCCGAGATGATTCTGCTGACCAGGCTCCCACTAGTTGGCAGGGCAGGTTGATCTTTCGGAGGGGTGAGTAGGCCTTACCCCGATATGATTCCACTGACCAGGCTCCCATTAGCTGGCAGGGCAGGTTGATCTCTTCGAGAGGTGAGCAGGCCTTACCCTGAGATGATTTCGCTGACCAGGCTCCCACTAGCTGGCAGGGCAGGTTGATCTCTCAGAGGGGTGGGTAGGCCTTACCCTGAGATGATTCTGCTAACCAGGCTCCAACTAACTGGCAGGCCAGGTTGATCTCTCGGAGGGGTGAGTAGGCCTTACCTCGAGATGATTCCGCTGACCAGGCTCCCACTAGCTGGCAGGGCAGGTTGATCTCTCGGAGGGGTGAGTAGGCCTTATCTCGAGATGATTCCACTGACCAGGCTCCCACTACCTGGCAGGGCAGGTTGATCACTCGGAGGGGTGAGTAGCCCTTACACCGAGATGATTCCACTAACTAGGCTCCCAATAGCTGGCAGGGCAGGTTGATCACTCGAAGGGGTGAGTAGGCCTTACCCCGAGATGATTCCGCTGACCAGGCTCCCACTAGTTGGCAGGGCAGGTTGATCTCTCGGAGGGGTGAGTAGACCTTATCCTGAGATGATTCCGTTGACCAGGCTCCGACTAGCTGGCAGGGCAGTTTGATCTCTTGGAGGGGTGAGTAGGCCTTACCTCGAGATGATTCCGCTGACCGGGCTGCAACTAACTGGCAGGGTAGGTTAATCTCTCGGAGGGGTGAGTAGGCCTTACCCCGAAATGATTCTGCTGACCAGGCTCCCACTAGCTGGCAGGGCAGGTTGATCTCTCGGAGGGGTGAGTAGGCCTTGCCCTGAGACAATTCTGCTAAACAGGCTCCCACTAGCTAGCAGGGCAGGTTGATCTCTCGGAGGGGTGAGCAGGCCTTACCGCGAGGCCATCTCATCACCCAGGATCCCATTAGATGGCTTGACAGTTTGACCCCTCATGGAGGCCGTGTTTTCTACACCGAGGCCGTCTCGTCACCTAGGCTCCCATTAGCTGACATGACAGGTTGACCCCTCGGGGTGGCCAAGTATTTTCTACCCCGAGGCCGCCTCATCACCCAGGCTCTCATTAGTTGTCTTGACAGGTTGACCCCTTGGGGAAGCCAATTTTTTCTAACCGAGGACGTCTCATCACCCAGGCTCCCATTAGCTGGCATGACAGGTTGACCGCTTGGGGAGGCCAAGTGTTTTCTACGCCGAGGCCGTCTCATCACCTAGGCTCCCAGTAGATGAAATGACAAGATGACCCCGCATGGAGGCTAAGTATTTTCTACCCCTAGGCTGCCTCGTCACCAAGGCTCCCATTAGCTGGCTTGATAGGTTGACCCCTCAGGGAGGAGAAGTGTTTTCTACCTCGAGGCCGTCTCGTCACCCAGGCTCCCATTAGCTGACATGATAGGTTGACCTCTCGAGGAGGCCAAGTATTTTTTACCCCGAGACTGTCTCGTCACCTAGGCTCCCATTAGCTGGCATGATAGGTTGAACCCTCGGGGAGGCTAAGTGTTTTTTACCCCAAGTCCGTCTCATCACCCAGGCTCCCATTGGCTGGCATGATAGGTTGACCCCTCGGGGAGGCCAAGTGTTTTTTACCCGGAGGCCATCTCGTCACCCAGGCTCCCATTAGATGGCATGACAGGTTGACCACTCGGGGAGGCCAAGTTTTTTTTTACCCCGAGGTTGTCTCGTCACCCAGGCTCCCACTAGCTGGCAGGACAGGATGACCCCTCGGGGAGACCAAGTGTTTTTTTACCCCAAGGCCGTCTAGTCACCCTGGCTCCCACTAGCTGGCAGGACAGGATGACCCCTCGGGGAGGCCAAGTGTTTTTTACCCCGAGGCCGTTTCGTTACCTAGGCTCCCATTAGCTGGTATGACAGGTTGACCCCTCGGGGAGGCCAAGTGTTTTTTACCCCGAGACAGTCTCGTCAACCAGGCTCCACTAGTTGGAAGGACAGGATGACCCCTTGGGGAGGCCAAGTGTTTCTTACCCCGAGGCCATCTCATCACCCAGGCTCCCATTAGATGGCCTGACAGGTTGACCCCACGCGGAGGCGAAGTGTTTTTTATCCCGAGGTCGTCTCGTCACCCAGGCTCCCATTAATTGGCATGACAGGTTGCCCCCTCGGGGAGGCCAAGTGTTTTTTTACCCCGAGGCCGTCTTGTACCCCAGGCTCCCACTAGATGCAGGACATGTTAACCCCTCGGGGAGTCCAAGTGTTTTTTACCCTGAGGTCGTCTCGTCACCCAGGCTCCCATTAGCTGGCATGACAGATTGACCCATCGGGGAGGCCAAGTATTTTTTTACCCCGAGGCCATCTCGTCACCTAGGCTCCCATTAGCTGGCATGACAGGTAGACCCCTCGGGGAGGCCAAGTGTTTTCTACCCTTAGGTCGTCTCGTCACCCAGACTCTCATTAACCGGTATGACAGATTGACCCTCCGGGAGGCCAAGTGTTTTCGGCTCATAGAAGGCTACGTCGGGAATACGTTTGGTTGGATATTTCTTTTCGAGCGTGGAACCCGCTCGAAAAGAGCGGGGATTGTGTACGACCCTGTATTCGCGAAGAGAGGGTCCCAAACAAGGCGTGAGACTTGTTGCGCGTTTTTAAGCTTTTTGAGAGTTTTGACACTCTTGGTGGCCAATTTAGGCTCAACTTGAGTAATAAACTAGTAGGTGGATGAAATATTTGTCAACCCCCCGGCCCCTATGAGGAGTCGTTCAGGTCGCGTCTCTCCCAGGTCGAGTCTTGTCGAGGCCGCGTCTCGCCCATGTCACATCTCGCCCAAGCCGCATCTCGCCTAGGCCACAGCCCGCCAGGCCACTAGCTCATCAGGCCACAGCTCGCCAGGCCGCCGTCTCGACCAGGTCGCAGCTCGCCAGGTCGCAGCTCGCCAGGCCCCTGTCTCGCCCAGGCCGCAGCTCGCCAGACCGCAGCTCGCCAGGCCGCTGTCTCTCCCAGGCCGCAGCTCGCCAGGCCACAGCTCGCTAGGTCGTCGTCTCGCCCAGGACACAGCCTACTAGGCCACCAGCTCGCCAGGCTGAAGCTTTTCAGGCCGCCATCTCGCCCAGGATGCAGCTCGCCAGGCTGCAGTCTCACCCAGGCTGCAGCTCGCTAGGCCGCCGTCTCGCCCAGGCCGCCGTCTCACACAGGCCGCTGTATCACATAGGACGCCTACTCGCCCAGCTTGGACTTCTCGCCCGCCTTTAGGGTCTGCCCCTGGTGGACTGTGATTAGTTGCTTAGAACATCGGGATTTGGCTGTTGGCAGTCCAAACCGTGGCATTTCGGTAATTTTTGGGGTAGCGAAGATGGGTTATTTGTAGGCCATTCCCAGAAAACTTTAAATAGACCCTTGAGGGTGCATTGGAGAGCATTGCTTCTTAGCCACTTAAATCCTGTTTCTTCAACCTCCAAGGCACCTAGCTCAGCATTGGCTAGGGAGGGGGAGATCACAAAGGTCTTCCGGTTGTGAGGTGGGACCTCCACGCTAGAGCCGAGGGTCTGTTCCTAGTTTCCTGAGCCTTTGTTCTGTGACATTTGCCTGAGTGCAGTAAGTGTGAGGTCACCCCTTTTTAAGGACCCCGAACTCCATAGAGACCGATTTCTCGGTTTCAACATCAACAGCCTTAGACAACTACATAGGGGCTGAATTCAGTGAACACTCTATAGGACAAAAATCACATTGAAGGCCATTAATGGCAATTGATGCTTGGCCCTCCTTCTTCCCCAATTTGATCAACTTATAGGCATCCCTAGACTCAGGGCTACCGTTTCCACTCTTTACTTAAAGGAGCCGATCAAGTTGACTGTGCAGTTGTAGAGCACGAAAAAGATCCACCACTGGCCATGGCAATTTGAAGATTGACCGGCATCCAGTCCTCCAATAAGGTCCTCCTCTACTCCTCTCTTCGTGGGCTAGATCCTTAGATATTTTAGGAGAGAAATCGGGCTCAATTGAGCCTGACTGGAGAGAATATTTTCAAAAATTCTTGTCGATTTTCAGCCTTGCGAGATCACCGGAAACCCCCCCTCCGGAGGCCGTGCTGCCGCCCGGCGATAACCCCCACCTCAACGAAGGTGGTGGCGGTGGTAGCCGGCCAGGGAGGTGGATGGGTGGCCAGGAAAATGGCTTGAGAGATGCTCCAGGTTGGGCAAATCTCATCCCTTGGCTGGAGGAAGATGAAAGCCATCAGCCCTTGGATATGCTTTAAGATCTGTGCTAGTTCTAGGAATTTAAATTTCATTTTTGTATTTTTCTTTAACTATTATTTGTCTGTATGAAATTAATTATTAAAAATACCTAGGTTCCCCTATAGTAAAAGTGGTCTACATCAAAGTTGTAGCCCTAAGAGTCTAGTTTAATTTAAAATTAGTTTGAACAAATTTGGAGTTCAGGCAGACCATAACAATCATTTTGATGAGGTCTATACCTAGGCTAGATCAGGGATTAGTTTGAGTTCCCCCATCAATCCAGCCATCCAAATGACTTGAAATTTTGGATGGTAGCTATTGTTACCTATACCTAGAACATATCCAAAAATGGGAATTTTTGGAAAATAGTTTCCTAATTTTTTTGTAGAAATTTAATAATTAATGTATAAATTATTTAAAGGGCCTATGACCTCCAAACCCTCCCAAATTTTGCTGAGTGGTCCTTTGGGTTAATATAGGACTCTGTATAAAATTTCATTTAATTTGGATAAGAATTGGTATGCAATTTGGTCAACCATAGCTTAGGCCAAAAAGGGTTAATTAGGTCGAAGTGTCCCTGGTGGGCTTAAGGGGACAAATCACCTCAACAGAGGTTGATACTATATCCCCTGATGTCTTATGTCAGTAAACACCCTCCCATGGATTATGGGGTGAATTAGGGTGGATTTTCCCTAGGACCCTAGTTCAAACCCTAAGGTTGAACTTTGGGGTTTTGTGAAGGACATAGGGTGTTATGTCCTTGTATGGGCTTGGTGTTTAGTCCATGTGATTCTAGGGTGGTGAAATACCCTAAAGAGAAATTGGATGACATTTAGAACTAGACATAACTTAAACCAACTAGGGTTAGTGTAGGCTTATACCTTTTAGGAAAACATTGATGGATCATATGACCTTGGATTTTGGTGGTATTGTGGTAGAAGTATTATCACAGTGATATATACCTCTGAAATTTATTATAGGGTGTGTAGATAACAGTAACTCAACCTTGTAGTTATAAACCTCATCTTGCCCTTTTGATGATATTGATGTAATTATGGTTTTTATGTCTTAAAATGATTTCAAACTCTAGAAAAGCTGATCAAATAGCATGTAGATACACTAGTGAATTATTTGGTACAGATGAACATTTCTTTTTAGTACATCATGTGTAAAGTAAACTAGTGCACCTTACTTTGATAAATAGAAAATAAATACTATAGCTTGTTGGAAAATTGTGGTACTTATCCAGAGTACCTTTTAGGGCATAAAGAAGCTTGGAAAAATATTTAGATGTTGTTTAGTTGAGGTTACAAGGATGTTCCTTCACAAAGTGCCCCATGATGGATTTGGTTGTGATATTTTTTATATATAGTTTACTACCATGGAATTGCATGAAATTTAGTCAGTAATGTTTTATGATCATAATAAAGCTCTGTTAAGTTTTTGTATAATTTTTGGGCAAGTATTTATGGTACTCCCTTCATTACCCCTATTTATTTGAATTACCTTGGATTATTTATTTGGTGGATAATTCCTTTATCAAAACTTATGAAATTTGGTATTCATAGATATCTTGTTATTCTATAGTGTTAATAATTTTTGTATGGTCATATGTTAAGTAAATCTAGTGCTTCATGTTTAAAATCACTCATGGCCATAATTTTGGGAAAATAAAATAAATGCCAATTTATTTAGGAAAATTCCAAGTTTCTGGATTTAGGCTAAATTTATCATGATATGCCCCCAATAAATATTTTAGGGCTTTTGGATAAAAATTCGGAGTACCTCCTATTGTATACATCATATAGCTTAGATTGGTTTGCATATAGTAAAACTGTAGAAATCGTGATAGAATGTGAAATGGACACAAGGAGTTGGGGTTATTAGCTTACTGATTGTGGTGAAGTGAAAATGAGTTCATTGTTAGGAATCATCATGTGGAGAAGTGATGGGTTGACTAGTGTAAGTGGTGCTCGGGATCGACGAAAGATTGTCTTTCCCTTGGAGAGAGGGAGAGTGAGCGAGTCAAAACACACTAGGGTTAGATCCAGAGAAATATTAAAAGGGATCGAGAATTGGGTATTAACCAATAATAGTAAGTGCCTTCTGAAAGGGAACGATGGGCTTCAGCATAGTTCCTAGTGCCCTTTGAGAACCCTTCACCGGGTATGCCGGGGGCAGTCCTGAGCTAACCTAAACCATAAGAAAAATCAATGTTTAAGAGTAACTAGGATTACACTTACACTCACACTCCACGGTGTTGTGGGAGTTAGGTTAGGTCTCACGAACATAAGGCTCGGTAGTTTTGGTGATGGGCAGGTTAGCCCGGCGATCCGATGGCTCGGATGGTTTTGAGACAGATAGGTTAGTCTGGGGAGTTTCGGCTCGGTGGAAAATTCATTAATGTTGCATGTGCATAAGATATAATGTGGTGGGTCATCAGTATTAGAGAGTCGTCACACCGACACCGATACGTTGGCTTGGCAGGTGTGGTTTTGCACTTGGCCAAATAAATTATGGCGGTCCATTCGGCAAGAGTACGTAGGAGCTCCGCTTAGTGCACCAGCGTTGAGGCATATGAGAGGTTTGACTGGTATTGTGATACCAGTTTATAATTGGGCGAGGCCCAACCCACCGCTTCCGTTTGCCACAACGGAGGTATCCTGGGAAGTTGTGCACCAGAAAGGGGCAACTAAAGGTCTGTGTGCATGGAGTCGAGTGTTTGTATTGCACTTGCATGTTCACATCATGGTATACTTGCATGACATAGCATCGACATTGCATATAACCCATGTCACTTATTGTATAAAGTGGTATGGGATGCTGTATACAATAGGCCTTGCAAAACGACCCCTTAGCTTATAAGTTATGGTTATTTTCCTTTGGATATTTACCACTTGCTTATAACCGACACCCCATCGTATAAATTGGTATGAGACTCTTTATAGATGGGAGCCTTGCAGAAGACCCCTTAGCTTATATGATTGTATGAGCATTCATATAAGTTAAGGTTACATGTTTCTTTGTTTATCTTTCTCATACTTACAGCTTTACTCTACCTATTTATATAAAACTGTTTGTTGGATCCCTAGTTTGATTTGGGCTAGATTCACTAACTAGGACAATTGACCCAACATGTATAGCCAGGGTCATGTCATTGTGTCTTAGAGTTTAGGCTAAGTTCTTAGTATCAACCACACATGGACGAGCCAACAGAAGACTGCAGAAGACCCAGACTTAGAAGAAAATCAAGTTCAGAAAAGTGAATTTGACGTTCGTCGAACTCAGCTCGATGAAAGTCGTGCTCAGCTCAACGAACTCAGAGTAAATTCTCTGAGTTGAGCTCGACGATATTCGTACTCAGGTCGACGAATTATGGGAGATCAACTTCAACACATTAAGTCCAGAATACTTTCTCTGAACTCAGGTCGACGAAGTTATTCTATCAGCTCGATGAACTTAGAGCACAGAAATGGGAAGTTCTTCACAGAAAGCAGTTAGTTGAAATCAGGTCGATGAACTTGGTTGTCAGGTTGACGGACAAGATTTCTCAGGTCGACGAACACAATTTCTCAGGTCGATGAAGTTTGGACTCAGGTCGACGAAATTTTTTCTCTGCTCCACGAATTCTATGCAGTTCCAGACTTGGAATTTTCCCCCCTTTTATCCTAATTCTCATGCAGTAATTCCTAAATAATCAATGCTTATATTATCTGAATCTAGCCGTTAGTGGCAGCATTGATTATGGTCTTCATCAGGAATATTACTTGTCATTTTTAATAGGACAGTTGGGGAAATTCATTAATGATATATTCTCTCCCGCCGTATTTTCATTCTCCAGGCAGTCAGCATTCAATGCTAAAGGATTTCAAAAATTTCACAGGAGAATTTCGATGGAGATATATAAAAGATATTTTCTCTTTCAGTCGACAATAGTAAGAGCAAGAAGAAACAGAACACCAGAAAATATTAAAAAGAAAAAAAAGTTCTGTCTTCATCAAGTGTTCCTCCTCCAACAAGCTTTGCAAGAGACAATCAATTTCTATTTATCTACTCTTTCTGGAGAAATTTTCAAGAAGACATACTCACCCTGCAAAGCTCTCCATCTTCCTGAACAGATCTTCATCTTAGGCGGAGCTTTGACACCATCAAGGATCCACTAGTCTTCTCTGTTTCTTTGAGAAAGAGAAGACAATATCTAGTTTCATTTGTTTTACCCCACTATACACAGGGTTCTAGCTCCCTTCAAAAATTAAACACTGGGTTGCAAGTCTCCTTATCAAAAGACTTGATTTGGTTTTCTGACACCTGATCAAAAGTCTGAAGTGTTTCCTGATCAACCTGAAGCAGATCTTGTGGTGACAGGCACCTAAGCAAAAACCTAATTGGACGCAGGGCACCTAATCAAAAACTTGAGTGGATTCCTACCAGGGTGGTAGAAGAGTGGATGTACTCAAGTTTTAGGGGAACCACTATAAATTTCTTGTGTCGTCTGTGATACTACTTTATTTCTTTATGTGTGCTGATTGCTGATTAGTTTAGTTTTATTTCTGCACCTTTCTGATCACACTTATTAGTATCACTATTTTTTAACTCTGAAATAAAAATCTAAAGGATTTTAAAATACTCTATTCACCCCCCCCCCTCTAGAGTTAAACAGTCTAACCCACTCGTGGTATCAGTGCATACCACCACTTTCAATTTTTATCAAAGCAGGTTGTCTTTGGTTTCACAGTTTCACATCTGAACCAAGATCCTTGTTACTGTTTTCTCTTTTCTTTAGTTTTTCTATTATTATAGCAATGACACAAAATAAAGATTATGCTAGCACCAGACCTCTAGTATGCAACTTAAACACATTTTCAATCTCGAAGGCAAGAATCAAGCTATACATGAACTCTATTGATGAGGACATTTTCAACTCTATTTTGACAGGTCCTCCTCAACCAATAGCATCCACTTCTACAGTAACTTCTAGCACTCATGCAGTTCCACCACCTGAGTGGACTGATGCTCAGAAGAAAGCCAAAATATCTAATACTAAAGCTATGAATATATTGGCTCAAACCATGTCAGATGTTATCTTCCAAAAGGTGGTTGAGTGCACATCTGCAAAAGAAATCTGGGACTCCTTAAACTAGATGGTGGCAGGCTCAACAGATGAAAGAAAGGATAGAAGATCCATCCTGATATCCCAATATGAGAACTTCAAGATGGAGGAATCTGAAATAGTTGCTGAGATGTATAACAGACTTAGTGTTATCATTGATGAATTGAAAACCCTCGACAAAGAAATCTCCTTGACTGAGATCAATGATACGATCCTGATGTGCTTCCCCAGCACTTGGGATTCAAGGATCTTGCCAATCAAAGAGGCCAGAAGCTTGAATGAGATATCCACTGAATCTCTCTTGGGAAAGCTCAAATCATATGAGCAATTAATCAAGACCAGAGAGGCTGATGAAATGAAGGCCTGTCCCTCTTAAAGGAAGGAGCACAATCTTGCTTTCAAAGTAATAGAAGAATCTGAAATCCTTCCAGCCAATGAAGAGTTGATGAGCTTGCTTGCCAAAAGATTCTACAAACTGGACAAGAAATATTTTAGAAGAATGTCATCCAAAAATGATGACAAACCTAAGTATGACAGAACTCCTACCAAGGAGATTTTCTGCTTTGGATGAAGAAAGCCAGTGCACATTCTTCCTAAATTCCCAGTAGCTCAAAAAAGTGACAGGAGAAAAGAAAAGGAGAATAAGAAGAACTCCAGCAGGCATTCAAACAAACACTCCTCCAGCAAATATAAAAGAAAGGAAAAAGGTTTCATTGCTGAAACCTGGAGTGTTACTGATGAAGAGACCTCAACTTCCAGCTCTAGTGAAGATGAAGAAGAAGCCAAGGCAAGAGAAGTTTGCCTCATGGCAATTAATGCCTCATGTAACAAGCCTGATGCTGAAGATCAAGCAGAAATCCATTCTGAAGAATCAGAAGAGGACTCTGAGACAGAAGAGGATCAGGTAATCTCTTCCTTTGACTTTAATTCTATTGATTTTAAAAATAAATTCAAATCATTATGTAATGATCTAATAAAATCTGAAAAAGAAATCAAAATGTTAAGAGATAGACAAGCAGAATTTGATAATATACTTACTAAAAACACTAATGTTGGATCCCTAGTTGGATTTGGGCTAGATTCACTAAACTAGGATGTTTGACCCAACATGTATAGTCAGGGTCATGGTTATGTCCTAAAGTCTAGGCCATGTCCTCAGAGTCAACACTGCATGGACCAACCATCAACAGACTGCAAAAGACTCAAGACTTAGAGAAATTTCAAAGACTCAGAAAATGAGTTCGACGTTCGTCAAACGCAGGTAGATGAATGTCGTGCTCAGCTCGACGAACTCAAAGACAATTCTCTGAGCTGATCTCAATGAACTTGGTACTCAGGTCGATGATTTATGGACACTATATTTCAACATTCAAAGTCCATAAATCCTTTCTCTGAACTCCAGTCGATGAACTTAGTTCTCAGCTCGACGATTTCTGGGTATTATACTTCAACATTTTATTACAGAAACATCTAAATATTCTAAGTCCAGAATCATACTCCAGTCGATGAATTCATCTTCTCAGCTCGATGAACTTAGATCACATTCTTGGCAATCTTTATCAAGTAGCAGTTACAAGTTATCAGCTCAATGAACTTAGATCTTAGGTCAACGATTTCTGGACACTTTACTTCGACATTCTAAACTTCAAGAAACATTTCATTGAACTCCAGTCGACGAAGTTAGAATCTCAGCTTGACGATCTTGATGCACAAAATTAGCATAGTTCTAGAGAAAGCAATTATCTATTCTTAGCTCGACGATCTTGGATCTCAGCTCGACGAACAAAGATTACCTGGTCGACGAACATAATTTCTCAGCTCGACAAACTCTGGAACCAGGTCGACAAATACTGTTATCCGCTCGACGATTTCTATGTAGTTCCAGATTTGGATATTTCCCTCCCTCTGTCCTTATTTTATTGCAGTAATTCCTGTATAATCAATGCTTAATATTCTCTGAATATTATCGTTAGATGCAGCATTAATTATGGACTTCATCAGGATTATTGCTTGTCATTTTTCAATGGGACAGTTGGGGAAATCAATGAATGCAAATATTCTCCAAACCGTCAGCATTGAATGAAGGAAGAAATACAAAATTCAAAAGAAAGATTTCAAGAAAAATATAAAAAGGATTTTTCCTTTTTCTTCTACAGACAAGTGCATAGGGTTTTTCTCCTTCCTTCTCGTCAAAACACAGAGAACAAAATACACAGGGCAATAACACAGTAGAGAAATCAGAAGCCCTAGACCAGAGAAAGAACAACAAGCTGAAGAAGAAGAAGAACATCAATCAAAAATCAAAAGTCTTCTTCCTTCTTCATCTCAGGATTCTTCAGAGGACAACAAATATTCTTTCTGTCAAAGAAGTTCCGGGATACCATCTAGTCAAGGCTGAAATATTGCAGACTTACTCACCCTGCATCAAGGCTCAAATCTTCCTGAGTTTAATATCTCAGGGGGAGCTTTTGCTAAGATCATATATCCATTAAGTCTTCTCAGTTGTATTTGAGAAAGAGAAGACATCATCACTCTCTCATTCCCCACTATATAAAGGGTTCTTTAACTCCCTTTAAAAGTTATTCTTCGTTGCAAGTCTCTTGATCAAAAGACTTAGGGTTGGGTTTTTAGCACCTTATTAAAAGCTCATTGTTGGCAGTCACCTGATCAAAAACCTGAGTGGATTCCTACCACGGTGGTAGAAGAGTGGATGTACCCAGGTTGGGGAACCACTATAAAATTCTTGTGTTGTCTGGTTGCACTTTTTCTTTTGTTCTTGATGTGGCTATGTTAGTTAGGTTTGCTGTGTTAATACTAGTTAGTTTGACATTTGTAGTACCTGAGGTAGTTTAGGTTACCTTAGGATTTCTCCTTAAATTACTGCATTCTTTTGGTATCAAATAGCTTCCCAATCCCTTTAATTTACAACAAAAAGTTGTTGTAGATTTTAAATTTTAAAGATACTCTATTTACCCCCCCCCCCTCCCCTCCAGAGTATATCAGGTCTAACCACTAACTTTCAATTGGTATCATAGCAAGGTTCCTTTGGTTGTACAAGGTAACCCTTGAACCAAAAGATCATGTGTTAGATCTGATTTTTATTTCTATTAGGATTATATTCATAGCATAGCACAGAACAAAGACTATGCAACCACCAGACCTCTAGTGTGCAACCTAAATAAGTTTGCCATCTGGAAGGCAAGAATAAAGTTATATATGAATTCTATTAATGACGACATCTACAACTCCATTTTGACAGGTACACCTCAAGCAAGTTCCTCTACTTCTACAACAACCTCATGCACTCATGTAGTTCCACCACCTGAGTGGACTGAAGCCCAGAAGAAATCAAAGGTTACTGATGCCAAAGCCATGAACATTGTAGCACAAACAATGCCTGATGACATATTCCAGAAAGTGGCTGAATGCAAATCAGCTAAGGCCATTTGGGACTCTCTCAACCAAATGGTAGCTGGATCAGCTGATGACAGGAAAGATAGAAGATCAAATCTCATATCGCAATATGAGAACTTCAAGAAGGAGGAAGCAGAATATGTTGCATATATATACAACAGGCTGAGCTCAATCATCAATGAGCTGAAGACCATAGATAAGGAAATCACCCTCACTGAGGTGAATGACAAAATCCTTATGTGCTTCCCAAGCTCCTGGGATTCAAGGATCTGGCCAATCAAGGAGGCCAGAAGCTTAAATGAGATTTCCACTGAATATCTTTTGGGAAAGCTCAAGTCCTATGAGCATCTCATTAAGTCCAGATAAGTAGCTGAACAAAGGAGTCCTCCACTAGCAAGGAAGGAGCCCAACTTGACATTCAAGGCTGTTGAAGAATCTGAATCCTCAACAGTCAATGAAGAGTTGATGAGTCTCTTTGCCAAGAGATTTTATAAAATGACAAGGAAAGATTTTAGAAGAAAGTCATCCAGGAAGGATGATAAGCCAAGGTATGACAAAACCCCTACTAAAGAGGTAGTTTGCTTTGGCTACAGGAAAACTGGACACTTCATCTCAGAGTGCCCAGAGAATCAAAAGAAAGAAAGAAGAAGAGAGAAGGATTCAAGAAGATAGCAAAGCAGTAGGCCTTCCTCCAGAAAATACAAAAAGAAGGAGAAAGGCTTTGTAGCTGAATCCTGGAGTGAAACTGAAGATAAATCAACATCCTCCAGCTTCAGTGAAGAAGAAGAAGAGACAAGGGCCAAAGATGTCTGCCTCATGGTCATTGATGCCTCAAGAAGTCAATCAGATGAAGAGGAAGAATCTGAAAATGAAGAAGCTTCATAAACAGAAGCTGATCAGGTACTTTTATATTTTGACTATAATTCTGGTTCTTTCAAATTTGAATTTAAAACCACGTGTATTGATTTAATAAACTCTGAAAAGGGAATCAAAACACTTAAGGAAAGACTAGCTAATCAATAAATTATAATTCTGAAAACACAAGGTTAAAAGATGAATTAAATCTGGTTAATGAACAAATCACTTCCTTGAAAACACAGCTATGTGAGGCAAAATAACTTGAGGAATCTCTCAATGGGAGAAGACTTAAGCTGATGGACATCACAAGCACAGTCAATGCCAGACTGAATGGCAAACTAAACTTGGGTGCATCATCAAGTTTGCCCCCAATTCTCAAGAAAAATTATCAACCCCCATCAAATTTGTTACACCTAAGGGTAAAGAAGTAATGAACAACAACCAAACCACAAAAGAAGTAACTAATTTTAAAAATCATAATAATAGAAACTAGAGAACCATAGATAAAAACAAAGTTCAGCAGATCTCGTCGAACTCAGATCGACGAAATGTGGCCAGTTCGTCGAACTCAAGTCGATGAACGCTGAACACAAATTGATATAATCATCATTTGTCTTACTGCAATCGACGAACTTGGGGCACAGAAAATGAGTATGTTCATTCTCTGAGCAGAGATCGACGATCTCATCACATTTCGTCGAACTCTGGTCGACGAACTCACAACATTTTGTCAAAACCAGAAAGATATAGTAAAAACATAATTTTGACAACAACTCTAATCAAACTAGGAAATCATTTAACCCACTTGCTAATTAGATAATTCAACCTAGAAGTTATCACCTATTAGCAAAACAAAGGAACCAAGGTAACCTGGGTCAAGAATAATTAATTATTTTCTCTGCATGTGAAGAGTTGTCCAGTTGTTAATCAACTATGGTATCTGGATAGTGGATGCTACAAACACATGACTGGCAGCAAGGACAACTTAAGTAACTATAAGTCCAAGCTAGGACCAAAGGTTATCTTTGGTGAATCAAATTGGGGCCAGTCAAAGGATTTTGAGAAGTAAATATTGGAGCAGTCACTTTCAAGAAAGTGATATATGTAAATGTACTCAAGCATAACCTCATCTCTATAAGCCAATTATGTGATGAAGGTTATCAGGTACACTTTAACTCAACATCTTGTACTATTTCAAATAAAGAAAAACAAATTGTTTTAATTGGAAATAGCCAAGGTAACAAATACATAGTAGATTTTATTTCTGCCAATTCAGATATTTGTTTGCTTAACATTGTTTGCAATCAAAATGAATTATGGCATAAAAGACTAGGTCATGTTAATATGAAAAATATTGCTAGACTATCAAAAGACAACTTTGTGAGAGGTTTGCCTTCTGGTCCCTATAAGAAGGAAGGCCTCTGCAGTGCTTGTCAATTAGGCAAGCAAACTAAATCTAGTTTTAATTCAGTTAATAAAAGTGATTCACCTAAGATTTTGTTCTTGCTACACATGGACCTATTTGGACCTATTGCTATACAAAGCCTAGGAGGGAAATCGTATACTTTAGTCATTGTAGATGACTTCTCAAGATTCACTTGGGTGTTCTTTCTGAGATTTAAGTCAGATACCTTTAATATTCTTACAGATTTTCTCAGAAACATACAGATTGAGTACTCTACTCATGTTGCATTGATCAGAATTGATCATGGTATAGAGTTTGAGTCTCTTCTTATGCATGAGTTCTGTGAGAAGGAAGGCATTAGGCACTGCTTCTCAGCTCCTAGAACTCCCCAACAAAATAGGGTAGCTGAAAGGAAGAATGGAACCTTGATTGAAGCTGCAGGCACATTACTTGCAGATGCTTATATGCCACTATCCTTTTGGGCAGAGGATGTAAGCACATCAAACTATGTACTGAACAGAAGTTTGATACATAAACTTAAGAATAGGACTCCCTATGAATTACTTAAAGGGAAGAAACCTAAAATCACTTATTTTAAAGTATTTGGGTGTATATGTTACATACATAATAATAACAAGAAATATAATATAAAGTTTGAAGATAAGGCTGAAGAGGGAATTTTTTTGGGATATTTCCAAGTAAGCAAAGCTTATAAGGTATTTAACAATTCATCTTTAAAAATTGAGGAATCATTACATGTAACCTTTGATGAAACTAACATGTCTTACAAGGAGAAAGAAATTTCTACCAGGAGCACTTTGTAGGTACCTCACTTGTGTGAGAGGTTGGATGAACTAAGCCTCACCCAAGAGGCTCCAACACATCCTTCTCCACAAGTTGAAGAAGAAAGTGAAGAAGAAAGCACAGAAGTGATTGAACTTCCTTCAACAGCAAACATAATTCAATAAGAGAAATTAAATCCAAATGATGTTGCTGAACCAACTCCACCCACTGATCTTGTCATACTAAGGGATCACCCTAGATCTCATGTGATTGGAGACATATCAGTAGGTGTACAGACAAGGCATCAACTCAACCAAGATGTGATGCATGCCTATTTCCTCTCTCAAGTTGAGCCTCAATCCATAAAAGATGCTGAGCAAGATCCCCACTGGATCATTGCAATGCAAGAGGAACTCAACCAGTTTGAGAGATGTAGAGTTTGGGATTTTGTTCCAAGACCCAAAGACTACCCAGTCATTGGAACCAAATGGGTATATAGAAACAAACTAGATGCCTATGGTGTAATTATGAGAAACAAGGCTAAGCTTATTGCTCAAGGTTACATGCAAGAAGAAGGGATAGACTATGACCAAACATTTGCACAAGTTTAAAGGTTAGAGGAAATCAGAATTTCTCTTGCTTATGCTGCCGACAAGAAGTTTAAAGTCTACCAGATGTATGTGAAAAGTCTCTTTCTAAATGGAGTACTAAAAGAAGAGGTTTATGTTGAACAACCTCCAAGTTTTATCTCTCCAACAGATCCTTCTTATGTATTTAGATTGCATAAATCCCTCTATGGTCTAAAGCAAGCTCCAAGAGCTTGGTATGAGACCTTAGCTAGCTTTTTGATAGATCATAAATTCACTAGAGGCATTGTAGATAAAATATTGTTCACTAGGCACCATAAGGATCAAACATTGTTAGTACAAATATATGTGGATGACATTATATTTGGGTATACAGATTCCAAACTATGCAAGATGTTCTCTGACCTCATGCATTCAAGGTTTGAAATAAGTAGCATAGGTGAGCTCTCCTATTTCCTTGGTCTCCAAGTGAAGCATCTACTTGATGACATCTTCATCTCCCAGGCTAAATATACTAAAGATCTTATTAAGAAGTTTGGGATGGCTGATGCCTCAGCAAAGAAAACATGTATCGCCACTAATGTTGTAATAGATTCTGATCCACATGGGAAACCTTTTGACCATAAGTTATATAAGGGCATTGTTGGATCCCTACTATACCTTACAGCAAGCAGACCATACATAATGTTTGCCACATGTCTTCGTGCTAGGTTCCAGGTGAACCCTAAAGAATCTCAACTAGTTTTTCTAAAAAGAATTTTGAGATATATAAAGAGTTGTTCTAGTCTAAGCCTTTGGTATCCTACTGATGCAGAATTTGAGTTAATTGGATACTCAGACGCTGACTTTGCTGGATGCAGAGTAGATAGAAAAAGAACCTCAGGAACTTGCCAGTTCATTGGTATGAGATTAGTGACTTGGTTTTGCAAGAAACAATCATCTGTGTCTACATCAACAGCTGAAGCATAATACATTGCAGCTGGCAGTTGTTGCTCCCCGATGTTGTGGATTCAATATCAACACCTGGACTATGGTTTCAACTTAAATAATTCAACTCACTTTTGTGATAACACAAGTGCTATATACATAGCACAAAATCCAGTCCATCATAGTAGGACTAAGCATATAGACCTTAGACATCATTTCATTAGAGAGTGTGTAGACAAAAATAAAGCTAATCTTGTCTATATCTACACTGATTTACAAAGAGCTGATATTTTCACCAAACCCTTGGATGAAAGAAATCACTTGTTCTTTATAAATCAGCTTGGAATGATCAATGGAGAAGCTTTAATTTAATCTCTGTCTGCACTCGGCAAATTTTTCAAAGTTCGTCGAACGGAGTTTGACGAACTGGGAAAAGTTCTTGAGATATTCGTCGAACGGAGATCGATGAACTCTCTGTGAGTGAAGTCATTTTCGTCGAACGGAGATCGATGAATTTGCTTCCGAAAAATTTTGTCGAACAGATCTCGACGAAATGTTTTCAAATCTTCAGACTGAGTTCGACGAATTATTTAACTACAAAATCTTCCGTCGACCTCAGATCAAAGAATTTTTTATTTTTCATGGAGCGGAGTTTGTCCATTCATATTCTAAAAACCTTTTATCTAGGTTTTCTTTGACCTCCGTCCTGCGCTTTCAGTTCCTTTTCACTTGATCTTCATTTTTCTCTTGCAGGTGCACTAATGGCGATTCGAACAGGCAGCCTTGCGGCAATGAAATTTGATACAGGATTCGACGTGGACTTTGATTCCTTCCAACACTCAGATCCAATATTCCCGGATATCTTGCAACTGCTTGAAGATCAGCAGTTAAAAACTTTGATGACTACCAAGATCAAGATAGCTGACGCAGAAATCCGAGAGTGGGTCTATACTTCCTCAACCATAGATGATAACACCATGACAGGCACCATATCGGGTAATGCTGTTTCTCTTACCCCCGTCATTCTGACTAAAATCTTTGGATTAACTAATGGTGAAGAGGAACTACAAATTTCTAGTGATGAATTTGATGTGATGCTGAGTAAGATGTATTATTCTAGAGAAACCCCTAATAAACTGCTAAAGAAACACCTCTATGCTGAGTACAAATTTCTAGCAGATATTGTAGGGAAAGTATTGGTGGGCAAGCACAATGCCCCTGATTACATAACCAGGCACCAATTCTGGGTAATGTGTGTTGTGGTGAACAAGAAGAAGGTGAACTGGGCTCAGATTCTGTTTGAGCTGATTAAGAAGAAGAATAATAAAAAGGAGGTTTGTTTTGGAAGAATTTTGGGAATCTTCCTCAAAGAAAAGGGTGTTGAATCCCTGGTCTGCCCGACCATATTCATCAATGCTTCCAAGAGGCTCACTTGTGCCCTCTTTGACAGGTGGGAGAGGAGCATCACCAAGCCCTCCAAGGATTCTTCTTCTTCCACCAGGCCTTCTAAGAGTACCAGGGCTAGTTTGGCCACTCCCCACACTACTGAAGATCTCCCTCCTCCATCTCCATCACTTCCAGCAATCCAAACTCATTCTCCCAGCCTACACCAATTCCCCTCCATAGTCCACACCATAGTCCATACTCCCACACCTCCATCATCCCCAATTCAAACAACTCCAACTCATGTTCTCCTTCATACATCACCCTCCTCCCAACATGATATACAAATTCCATCTCACACTCATATTCACTTTCATACATCCCCTTCCTCTCCCCATGGTACACTAACTCCATCACCACCTTCATCTCCCTTACCCCCACCATTTGGAAAACATCCCATCCTTCAATCTGCTTCCATCCCCTTCCATACACCTTCTCCTCAGGATGCACAAATGCAAGATTCCTTACCTTCTCCTCCACCATCAACTACCATCACTCCTTCTATTTCCACTAAAACACCCTCTGCATCTCTGCCATTGGACCCCTCCATTATTCCATCTCTCCATGCACTTCTTACTCCCCTCCTCAAAACAATAATAACAGAGGCTATTTCACCTCTTGGTTCATCCATTTCCTCCCTTGCTGATAAGATATATGCTCTTTCTGCTACTCCTTCAACTAGCGGCCTGGCTTCAATACCACTGAAACCAGGCAGGGGGAGATACTTTATGAAGAAGCATTAGCAGCAATAGCAGTAGCAGCAAAAACAATAGTAGCAGCTGCAGAAACATCAGAAATAGAAGCAGTAGAAGCAGAAACAACAACAGATACAAATGCTAATAAAGATCTATTTGATTTAATTCATTTTATTGAGTATGATATGGATCTGGATGAACAGGTTCCAGAGGAAATAAACACTGTTGGTGATTTTATTATAAATTCCACAGTTGATCTCTTAAAGTTGTTGAGCAGTTTTGATACAGTTTATTTTAATAATCTTCCAGAGTATAACATTAAACCATCCATGGCTATAGTCCCATATACCTCACCAATAAGCCTCAAGGTTGTCAAGCAACTAAAGGCCAGTTTTGTTATAATAGAGGTTCCATCCATTCCATTTTCACAAAAAGATGCTCCCTTCATTACTTCATCTCCACCTAGAGCTGATCCCCTCACTGCTGCATCCCTTCGTGCTCCAACTTTTCTCATGGATGATTCTCCAATGCCTGATCTAGATGAAATGATCATGGCTGACATAGAAGAAGAAAATAAATCAGTTGCTGAAATCACTGATATGCACAGATCTCCTGCTCCAGCTCTAGCTCCTCCTCCAGTTCTTTCTCCAGCTCCTATTCAGGCTGAAAAACACATTGATAAATCTGTACTAAAATCTATTGATGCTTTGTATGATGCTCCTTAAGACTAAGATGATGAGGATGATGATGAAGAGGACTCTGGTGATGAGCCTAAGAAAAATAAAGTCTCTAAGAAGAGGAAATCTCCTCCACCTTCTAAACCAAAACCAAATCCAGTAAATGACACACCATATTATATACTTCAGAAGATCACACCTTACAAGGGCATGCCAGCATGGATGTGGCTGTCCAAGAACCAACAAAAAGAAAGGAAGAAAAGCAGGAGATACTCACCTACTTCTCCTAAGAGATTCAGAAAGGATCCTCCTCCTCCTCCTCCTCCTCCACCTGTTACTGGTTCTTGTAGTTCTTCAACTCAGAGGACTACCCAGTTTCAAACCCATCAGAGAAATCAGGGTAGGTACTCCTCTTCGTTTGGAAGCAGCCAGCAGAGGCATTACTCATCAGGCAAGAAGCAACATCAACAGCAACATCGACACCAACAACAAAAAGTTCCTGAACATAAAGCTGAAAACTCAAAGAGACATGCCTCCCCTCCTGTACCCATTGAAGATCCAGAGATAGCTACAACTACAAGGATGGCCAGGTTCTAGGAATTGGTTGGCCTATCCATAATCAACAAAGCAAAAGCTGAAGGAAAGGTTGCTTCTCAATACTCAACCATGTCCCAATACAGGAAGGAAGAACTTAACAGGTTTGCTAAGGCTAATAAATTCTTTAATGTTGACGATTATATGAAACTGCATCATGAAGCTGTAGTGCCAAGGGCTACCTCCCTTAATATCATTGGAGCTGCTGATATGACAATGACCAAAACTCAAGAAGCTAACCATAATAGGGAAATTAAGTTTACTCAATCAGGAGACAAATCTAAGGAGGATAAGCCAAAGGAACCCAAGAAGTAGAAATGAACATTTTGAACTATTCTTAATCTCTCTATCGCTTTAAAACTGCCTGTATATATTCTTGATATAAAGCTCTCTGTATATATATATCTGCGACATATGTTAAAATTCCTGCCAGATATATTTTTCTTCCTTTGGTATTAATATGAGCTTGTAATTAGTGACCATACCCAAATAGGGGGAGATTGTCGGATCCCTAATTGGATTTGGGCTAGGTTCACTAAACTAGGATGTTTGACCCAAAATGTATAGCCAGGGTCATGGTTGTGTCTTAGAGTCTAGGCCATGTCCTTAGAGTCAACACTGTATGGACCAGCCATCAACAGACAGCAAAAGACTCAAGACTTGGAGAAAATGAGTTCGACTATCACAACCCGCATTTTCTCAACGGTAAAATCGTATCAGAGTAGGAGAAAACACGTGTCGTGATGCCACGTCGTGCAGGGGATAACTGCACATGCTCAGGCAAAACTCCAGACCTTAGATTTTAAGGAAAATTGTTGATTTAAATATGAAAGAAAATCAGTTAAGTTGAATGGTCGTATCCCTCGGCACGGTGGATCAGCTAGTCCACAGTTAAAATTATATTTATACGCAGCAGATAATACTTTGGTTCAATTAAGTTGACACCCTAAATGAGCATAAGTGTCCCCGGGGGACGCCTCATGGTATGCACGACTCTAAGGTGAATAAAGTATGTATGAAAGATAGTGTTTTACGCTGAGGAAAAATAGTGACTTTGTTTTAGAAACATGTTATGCATGAGGTACATATAATAATGCTTTTAGGTTTTAAAATATCTAACATGCAACCTAGCATAAATCCTTCCCAGAAGCAAGTAACCAACCACAAGCAGGCAAAATCAGCAGTTTAAATTCATACCCAGCATCACCAGAAGCCATCAGTGGGCGTCAACAACCTTACACGAACCCACTGGCGAGTATGTATGTCTATACAGAAAAGTAAAGAACTACCTCACAACAAAACGGGGATCAGCTATCTCAGCTACCCTAGAGGCCACCAACAGCCCCTCCAAACGAACTAGCCGCTGAACTGGCTACAACCTGGACCTGAGGCATTCAAGAAAAGAACACCTCAGCAAGGAAACAATCAAAAGGGGTAAAATAGAGCAATAGATTAATTAGCAAAAAAAATAAGAATGATTTACCAACCCGGCAACAATCTGCAATAAGCAAAAGAAAAGGGGATGACATTAAGAAAAGAGTACTGTCTAAAACACCGCAGAGCACACCAAGTGCGAGCAATAATACCAATATGCCCTACCAAGTGAGCCTGCCACAGCATCAAGACATAAATATATGCCAAAATAAAGGAAAGCATAAACAGGAAAGGGACTAACAGTCCTAACACGTGGGTAAGTGGCAGTGGTCAAAACATGGATCTGAATACATAACCAAAATCAGATCCAAAAAGGGCTAAGGGGTCAAACAGTGGCAGCTTTGGGGTCCCACACACACCAATCCAAACCGGGGCAAAAGGCGGTGGCCACAGCTCTCCACATAAAACCACCCCTCCAGAGGCCACCAAAACTCCACCACCTGCCACAACCCAAGAGTCGGCATGCAGAAATAGCCGAACACCCAATGCCCCCCCCCCCCTAGGGAAGAAGTCACACTAACAATCCTGAGAAACACACGAACCCAAGGCAAAAACGTCGGGTCCAACCGACGTGGCCTTGCACGCCTAAAAAGAACCAACCCCAAGTCTACCTGACCCCGAAACAAGCGCAGCACCCGGTGTCGACATAATATGTCGACACCACGATAAGCTGGTGTCGACACAAGGTGTCGGCACCACCGGCGGCTGGTGTCGACACCAAGTGTCGACACCACCGGCTGCTGGTGTCGACACCAAGTGTCGACACCACCGGCTGCTGGTGTAGACACCAAGTGTCGACACAACCGGCTACTGGTGTCGACACCAAGTGTCAACACCACCGGCTGCTGGTGTCGACACCAAGTTTCGACACCACCGGCTGCTGGTGTCGACACTAAGTGTCGACACCACCGGCTGCTGGTGTCGACACCAAGTGTTGACACCACCGGCTGCGGGTGTCGACACCAAGTGTCGACACCACCGGCTGCTGGTGTCGACACCACCGGCTGCTAGTGTCGACACCAAGTGCCGACACCACCGGCTGCTGGTGTCGACACCAAGTCTCGACACCACCTGCTGCTGGTGTCGACACCAAGTGTCGACACCACCTGCTGCTGGTGTCGACACCAAGTGTCGACACCACCGGCTGCTGGTGTCGACACCAAGTGTCGACACCACCGGCTGCTGGTGTCGACACCAAGTGTCAACACCACCTGCTAGTCGGTGTCGACACAAAGGTGTCGACACCCCGACTGGCCACCGGCGCCAAACCCAGCACCCCACCAAAATGAGAACGAGGCCTCTCCTTCTAGGACCCCATCATCCATCGACAATGGCGACTACTCGACCAGAACCGAACCAAATCTGTCCCTAATAGACACAATCCCTCAGGAAGACTGAATTTTAACAGGAACTTTCTACACTAACCACGGTATGATCGGGAACAAACCTTAGCGTACACCTAGGATCTAAGCAAGAAAGAGATAAAAATTAGTCAAAAGAAGACAAAGATCAACTATGGCAAGGATGAGGGAACATCACTTGCCTCAATACCAGCAAAGCTTGGTCGGCGGCATCCCCCACTCTCGGATCTAGCCGCAGAGTACCAGCTGAGGAGCAGAAAGAGTGCAGATCCAGGCGAGGGCAGTCCAGATCCACTCTCGAAACCGAATTTCGACCGCAAAAACTCCAGGTATCGGCGTCCGAAGGCTAGGGTAGTCCGGCGGTTCTCTCCCTCTCGCACAGGCGGCGGCTTCTTCCAAGCACAGAAAAAGAAAAGAACAAACGAGCCCAGCCCTAATTCTAACCTAAGACTATATATATATCAGTTTTAATAATAAATAATAAACATAATAATAATTATTTACACTCAATATCAAGACAACACGAGACCCGAAACATCTCGGAAAAAGACGAAATTCACGTCGCAACTAAAAACCCACGCTACGAACGCAACTGCGAAGTCGAAATTAGCATTCGACGAACAAACCCGAGATATCACCACCCGAAGCCAAAACACAAGCATTCCCTAAGAGGCCCAACCGAGTCATCAAACGGACTCCGGCTAGCTGGGGAAACTTGCTAACAGGCTACAAACAGGCTACACAGGGAACCCTAAGAGCTAAAACCACGCTCTACAATGGCAAATGGCCGGAAATACGCCATCGTAACGCCAGCCAATGATCAAACAAAACACAGAAAAACCGGGGGCATTACAGCCACTCCCCCTAAAAGAAAGTTTTGCCTCGAAACTTTACTCACAACACTCCTATAAAGAAGGAGAGAGAAAGAGCCAGGAAAGGGCTACAAATAAATAAGAATAAAACAGAGCATACCGGGCACAAGATCAGGGAAACAGATGAGGGTGAGCCTCCCTCATAGCCGACTCCAACTCCCAAGTCGCGCTTTCCACATCCTGATTCCTCCATAAAACTTTAACCATAGGAATAGTCTTCTTCCGCAACGCCCGAACTTGAGTATCCAAAATGCGAACAGGCACCTCCACATAAGAAAGATTCGGCTCCAACTGAGGCACATAATCCAAAACCTATCTGCCATTTACCACACATTTTTGCAGCTGACTGACGTGAAAGACATCATGCACGCCCGAGAAATTTGCGGGCAAAGCCAGCTTGTAGGCTGATACTCCAATCCGCTCAACAATCGGAAATGGCCCCACGTACCTCGGGTCCAACTTCCTATTCTTGCCAAACCGCTTGACTCCAATCAACGGGGAGACCTTTAAGAACACCGAGTCCCCCACAGCAAACTCCAAATCCGATCTACGCCGATTGGCGTTCTTCTCATATCTCTCCTGGGCTATCCGAAGCTTTTCCCGAATAAGCTTCACAGCAGTTTCCATCTCCTCAAGCGCTTCTGGACCCAACAAAGGTCCCTCGCCAAGCTCAGCCCAAAACAAGGGAGTCCTGCAGCGCCTCCCATACAAGGCTTCAAAGGGAGCCATTTGCAAGATTTCTTGATAACTGTTGTTATATGCGAATTCCATAAGCCACAAGCTCTCGTCCCACGCTCCTCCGTGGTCCAGAATATAGCATCGGATCATATCTTCCACAATCTGATTTACTCGCTCCGTCTGACCATTGGTCTGCGGATGATAAGCCGTGGAATATCTCAAATCTGTACCCAACCCTTCTTGAAGGCTCTTCCAAAAACGAGATGTGAACCTAGAGTCTCGATCTGATATGATACTTACGGGTACACCATGCAATCTGACAACCTCTTCCAGATACAGCTCGGCTATCTTCCTCATCGGATAATCGATCTTAAATGGTACGAAATGAGCGCTCTTCGTCAATCTGTCTATGATTACCCAAACTGTATCATGCCCCTTAGGAGATCTCGGTAAGCCGGTAATGAAATCCATCGAGATACTCTCCCACTTCCACATCGGAATCTCCAAGAGAGTCAGCTTGTGATGGTTAAAACTCCAAAATTATTTACGGTCACGCGGCGACCCGTCGGTTTTATATGAGAAAAAGGCGAAGTGATTTTATTTAAGAAAACGGGGCGCGCGTATTTATTTATTTGGATATAAAACGGTTTAGATCGAGTTTTAACGAAAGGAGGCAAGTGCACCTATCGTGAGTAGTACAGGATATTCCGGGTGGAATATCGAGGTCGTATTGTTCTCGGGTCCGGTTCGATTATTTCTACTCTTCCCTGGAGGGGACTATTATTTTACCGATAATTATCTTGTCGGGATATTTTATATATAATAAAAAGGCAGTAATAAAAAGGCAGTAATAAAAAGGCAGAAAGAAAATGAAAGCATGAAGGTGGTGCCGATGAAGAGCTTAGCTCGATGGCATCGAGAAAACAATTGAACTAAAATAGACTTTAAATAAAAAGAGCTCCTAAATTTCTAATTAATTAAGGCGGAGACTTGGCCGTGGAGGTTCCACTAAAATGAGCTCACCTAGCTATAGGGCTATCGCTCACCTGAACGCTAAGACTATTCGACCGGGCTCTCGTCCGACGAAGGATTCCTCTTAACGCCCGCATTACGCTAAGAACCCCGCTATTGGGTGGGGAACCCAATCCGGTAGAGTTGGCGCGCCTCCTCTCTCGAGGGTTAGTGCGGAACTCTCTTTGCCAAGGGGTGATCTGTCCATACGCACGGCCTCTCGGTGAGCGTATGGAAAACGGAAATAGGGCCCACACATCGATATGTGGTCCTACGCGTCGTTAACCCCGGGCAAACCTTAAGTACTTTTAATTAATTAGAAAAATTAGACCTTTAGTTATTTTAAGCTATTTTATCTGTCCCAATACTCTTCAATGCCGAGGGCTAAGAACGATTAGCCACTCATCGGAATGGGGACGGCTTGCGGAAAAAGCAGAAAAGAAAGCAATAAAGGAAAGCAGTAAATGAAAGCGATAAAATAAAGCAGTAAAGGAAAGCTGAAAATTGCAAGTCCTACTCAAACGAGTAGGACTGAAGAAAGCAGTAAATTGCGAGTCCCGGCGCAAATGCGTGGGCGGGAGAAAGAAAGCGTGTCCTACTCAAACGAGTAGGACTAAATAAATGCAACTCACGCACACGCTCTCTCGACATAAATGAAAACGCACACACACAAATCCTACTCAAATGAGTAGGGAAAATAAAGACCTGCCATTTAACTCGAATGAGTAGGCGGAAATAAAGAAAATTACAAACTCACGCACTCTACAGAAAGTAAAATAAGCAAGCGCTATTTAACTCTTAACGAGTAGGCGGAAATAAATGCGCATACATGAGCGAAAAAAATAACAAAACCTAAGTTGACGAAAAATTAAAACAACTGCATTTCTACCGCTAGAATGCAGTAGAAATGCATAAAAAGCTGAAATAAAAATTAAACGGGAAGAAAGATTTGCAAATAAAAATGAAAACGCAAGTGCTCGAAAAATTAAAACGAATACATTTCTACCGCTAGAATACGGTAGAAATGCATAAAAAGAGAACGAAAAAATTAAATAAGTAAAAAGTTTGTGAAATAAAAACAAAAATGAAAATGCTTGAAAAATTAAAACGATTATGTTTTCATTCTTATAATTTTATAGAAACGCCTAAAAAGTGGAAATAAGACTAAAAGAGAACGAAAAGTTTTACAATCCTAAAGAGCCTAATTTAAAAGAAATTAAAAAACACTTTTATAACCGTGTTTTATAAACCTATAGGAATGAAAACAAAGAAAAAAATAATAAAGTGAACCTAAACAAGTATTTGCATGAAAATAAAATTGCGATTATAACGGCTAGAAATTAGACAAAAGTTATACGCTACAAAGATTTTAGGAGACATAAAGGAAAAAACAAAATAAAAACAAACATTAAAAATCACTTCGAGTAGGGCGCATGAATGGATTACAAGCTATGCAAAGAGAGAAAAAACTAACAAATTTTATTAATGAAAAAGTGATTACAAGAAAGCTAAAAACAAACACTAAGAGAGGGGGAAGAAAATCCCTTATATAGCATAAGAAGGCAATTCGGCAGCACCTACCCTAAGCAAAGTGGTTCAAAAAAGGAACAGAAATCCAGAGCAGAACCTCTGAATTTATAGAAAAATTTACATGGGTCACGCCCTTGGTCACGGCGTGACAGGGGGCGTGACAGTACTATTTGGAAGGCGGCCGGCGATTTGACGGGAAAGTGGACTTCGGGCTGGACACGTGTCGGTCTCGCAGTGGTCACGCCCTTGGTCACGGGCGTGACAGGGGGCGTGTCAAGCAGGTGGATCTGGGCGCGGTGCGCGGCGAAAGTCTTCGGGCAGGTCTTGTCGGGCTAGCTGGAAAGGTCACTCCCCAGGTCACGGGCGTGACTCTGGGCGTGACTGTTGGTGTCGACACTCGACGATCGTCGAGATGAATTCATCGAGTGGAGTGAACACGGGCTTGGGTCACGCCCCGTGTCGGGTGACACGGGCGTGACCCCGGGCGTGTCAGGCTTTGCTCTTCAAAAATTGCTGACTTCACGGTTTTTGACGTGTCACGCCCTGGTCACGGGCGTGACCAATTTGTCACGGGCGTGACATGTCAATTTTTGGCAGATTTTGACTTTTTCTTGAAAAATAAAATAAAATAAGTTAGTATAATATTTACAAAAATAGGAGCATTTTATTGAATAAAAATAAGTAAAAACGACAAAAATAAATGAAAACAACTAAATTAATGTACACAAAAATAGGTATATTTACAACTTATCAAATACCCCCATACTTAAGCTTTTGTTATTCCAGAGCAAAAGTTGGAGATGAACTTATAAGGAATAAAAGAAATCCTAAGTTTAGCTACCGCTTGACTTAATTAAAAGGAAGATCAAAATAAACATCCGGGGTTAAAGAATTAAATCCTAATTTATGAAATGTTATGAATAGAGGAAGAGTTTCAAAAAGACTTCTAGAAAAAATAAAATAGAAAGCAAAAATTTATTTTTGTTAGTTTAACAAAGATGGATTGGATTTATATAAAAAACCTTAGCTTAAAAAAGTTAAAGGAAATAATGCAATTTAAAAATTATGCTCTCAAAAAAATTTTAAATTAAGTCTAGAATCATTGAAATAGGCTAAGTGGTTTGGTGGTTTATGAAGAAGGCTTGGATATTGAGGTGAGGTAATTTTTTCTCGAACCTCCAATTTTTTTTTTTTGAATAGTTAGGAAAATGAAATCTTATTTTCCTAACACATAATAATTTTTTTTTTCTTCATAAATAATAAATAACCCAATGTATATGCGTAGGAGTAATGAATTTTATCCTCTTACTCCGTACATATAATCTTTTTAAATATTGGGTGCATATGTTTACGGAATGAAATCTTATTCCCATTGACATAAGATCTTTTAAAGGGATAGGGGTAAACATGCCAAGTAAGACATGAAAAAAAGGAAGTGGGTTTATTTTTTTTCAAAAAAACTAGATTTTAATAAAAAAGTTTTGAGAGCAACCTTTTTAAAATGAACGTTCCAATGTTTCTAAAAGCATGAAGTAGAAATAATTGAAATCCATGGATGTTATTTTCTAACATAAAAAACGAGCTTCTATTTATAAAATTAGAAGTGGTGGTGAAAAACAAGTTCCCTATTATAAGGATAAGACATAAAAAATTCTTTAAGACTTAACCCCAGACACTTAAATCTATCGAACTTTAATTAATAAACGAATAGTAAGCAAAGAATAACTAAAATTCGCATATAAATTAACTCGAAACTAGATTTGTGGAAAGCAAAAAGGGTTAAGAAATGGTGTATTCGAATTATTTTGTTACATAATTGAACAAAACATTTTGTTTTTTTGATTGTTTAGAGTTTTATCATTTCATTTTTTTGTGTGTGTTTTAATTATTATCTTTTTAGGATTTTTTTAGATTTTTTATCTTTTTAGGGTTTTTGGGTTTTTCTAATTTTTTTGATTTTTAGAGTTATTTTGATAAGTTATTTACAAGAAAGAGGAGAGAAAGAAGTGTTATTTTTAAAGAAGATAGGGGGAAAGAGAGATTTTAATAAAAAAAGGCAAAGTAAAAACTCGATTGCGGCCCGTGAACAGACTCTTATTTGAATGGTTGGTTCGATGAGTCGACCGTCGCGGGCAAGCAAGACGCAAGTTTTTACAAAAAAAAAAGAAGAAAAGGGGGGAACGAGAATTTATTTTTAAAACATATTTAAAAGTAAAAAAATTTTGTTTTGTTTTGTTTTTTGTTTTTTTTTTGTTTTAATTAAAAATGTTTTGATTTTTTTTTATTTTTGCATTTTTTTGTATTTTTTGTTAAGTACTGAATATAAAAAGTGCAGAATAGGAAAACACCCCCATACTTAAACCCAACATTATCCCCAATGTTGCAATCTAAGTATGCGGAACAGATAATATACAAATTAAAAGATATACAAAAAAACAAAAATAAAAAGAGAGGGTAGAAGCTTCCCTAAGACGAGCGCGGGAGGCCCAGGTTGAAACCCTGCATAATTTAGAAAAGAAAAAGAAAAAAAAAGCAAAAAGATAATCATAAAAACAAAAAAAGATACACTCGGCCAAAGAGTGGGTGTGGGCGGTAGGGGGGTGACAAGTGCGTGGGACTCGAAGCTGACGTCTTAGCTTATGAGTGCAAGAAAAATGCGCTCCCCTATCGCGCATTAGAGTGAGGACCGCGCCGAATCAAAATAAAATAAGTTAAATTAAATTAAACAAAATATATACTACTTTTTTTATTGGGTTTGTTTTTTTTTTTTTTTTTTAATCAAATTATTAATTTTTTGTTTTTTTTTTCATAAGGAAAATATATTTTTAAGTTTTTCATTTTTCATTTTTTTTTTTGTGTTTTTTGTTGTTTTTTTTTTGTTTTTTTGTTTTTAGTTTTATAGTTTTTTTTTTAAGTTTTTAAGGTTTTGCAAAAAAAATTTTTAGTTTTATAAGTTTTTCAAAAAAAATTTTTTTTGTTTTATAATTTTGTAATATATTTTTTTTATATATATTTTTTATTATTATTATTATTATTATTATATTATATTGGCCATATTTATATATATATATATAAATATATGAGTAAAATTAATAGATTTCCAGGGTTTAAAATAACGAACCGAAAATTCCCCGGCAACGGCGCCAAAAACTTGATGGTTAAAACTCCAAAATTATTTACGGTCACGCGGCGACCCGGCGGTTTTATATGAGAAAAAGGCGAAGTGATTTTATTTAAGAAAACGGGGCGCGCGTATTTATTTATTTGGATATAAAACGGTTTAGATCGAGTTTTAACGAAAGGAGGCAAGTGCACCTATCGTGAGTAGTACAGGATATTCCGGGTGGAATATCGAGGTCGTATTGTTCTCAGGTCCGGTTCGATTATTTCTACTCTTCCCTGGAGGGGACTATTATTTTACCGATAATTATCTTGTCATGATATTTTATATATAATAAAAAGGCAGTAATAAAAAGGCAGAAAGAAAATGAAAGCATGAAAGTGGTGCCGATGAAGTACTTAGCTCGATGGCACCGAGAAAACAATTGAAGTAAAATAGACTTTAAATAAAAAGAGCTCCTAAATTTCTAATTAATTAAGGCGGAGACTTGGCCGTAGAGGTTCCACTAAAATGAGCTCACCTAGCTATAAGGCTATCGCTCACCTAAATGCTAAGACTATTCGACCGGGCTCTCGTCCGACGAAGGATTCCTCTTAACGCCCGCATTACGCTAAGAACCCCGCTATTGGGTGGGGAACCCAATCCGGTAGAGTTGGCGCGCCTCCTCTCTCGAGGGTTAGTGCGGAATTCTCTTTGCCAAGGGGTGATCTGTCCCTACGCACGGCCTCTCGGCGAGCGTATAGAAAACGGAAATAGGTCCCACACATCGATATGTGGTCCTACGCGTCGTTAACCCCGGGCAAACCTTAAGTACTTTTAATTAATTAGAAAAATTAGTCCTTTAGTTATTTTAAGCTATTTTATCTGTCCCAATGCTCTTCGATGCCGAGGGCTAAGAACGATTAGCCACTCATCGGAATGGGGACGGCTTGCGGAAAAAGCAGAAAAGAAAGCAATAAAGGAAAGCAGTAAATGAAAGCGATAAAATAAAGCAGTAAAGGAAAGCTGAAAATTGCAAATCCTACTCAAACGAGTAGGACTGAAGAAAGCAGTAAATTGCGAGTCCCGGCCCAAATGCGTGGGCGGGAGAAAGAAAGCGTGTCCTACTCAAACGAGTAGGAATAAATAAATGCAACTCACGCACACGCTCTCTCGGCATAAATGAAAACGCACACCCACAAATCCTACTCAAATGAGTAGGGAAAATAAAGACCTGCCATTTAACTCGAATGAGTAGGCGGAAATAAAGAAAATTACAAACTCACGCACTCTACAGAAAGTAAAATAAGCAAGCGTCATTTAACTCTTAACGAGTAGGCGGAAATAAATGCACATACATGAGCGAAAAAAATAACAAAACCTAAGTTGACGAAAAATTAAAACAACTGCATTTCTACCGCTAGAATGCGGTAGAAATGCATAAAAAGCTGAAATAAAAATTAAACGGGAAGAAAGATTTGCAAATAAAAATGAAAACGCAAGTGCTCGAAAAATTAAAACGAATATATTTCTACCGCTAGAATGCGGTAGAAATGCATAAAAAGAGAACGAAAAAATTAAATACGGAAAAAGTTTGTGAAATAAAAACAAAAATGAAAATGCTTGAAAAATTAAAACGATTATGTTTTCATTCTTATAATTTTATAGAAACGCCTAAAAAGTGGAAATAAGACTAAAAGAGAACGAAAAGTTTTACAATCCTAAAGAGCCTAATTTAAAAGAAATTAAAAAACACTTTTATAACCGTGTTTTCTAAACCTATAGGAATGAAAACAAAGAAAAAAATAATAAAGTGAACCTAAACAAGTATTTGCATGAAAATAAAATTGCGATTATAACGGCTAGAAATTAGACAAAAGTTATACGCTACAAAGATTTTAGGAGACATAAAGGAAAAACAAAATAAAAACAAACATTAAAAATCACTTCGAGTAGGGCGCATGAATGGATTACAAGCTATGCAAAGAGAGAAAAAACTAACACATTTTATTAATGAAAAAGTGATTACAAGAAAGCTAAAAACAAACACTAAGAGAGGGGGAAGAAAATCCCTTACATAGCATAAGAAGGCAATTCAGCAACACCTACCCTAAGCAAAGTGGTTCAAAAAAGGAACAGAAATCCAGAGCAGAACCTCTGAATTTATAGAAAAAATTTACATGGGTCACGCCCTTGGTCATGGGCGTGACAGGGGGCGTGACAGTACTATTTGGAAGGCGGCCGGCGATTTGACGGGAAAGTGGACTTCGGGCTGGACACGTGTCGGTCTCGCAGTGGTCACGCCCTTGGTCACGGGCGTGACAGGGGGCGTGTCAAGCAGGTGGATCTGGGCGCGGTGCGCGCCGAAAGTCTTCGGGCAGGTCTTGTCGGGCTAGCTGGAAAGGTCACGCCCCAGGTCACGGGCGTGACTCTGGGCGTGACTGTTGGTGTCGACACTCGACGATCGTCGAGATGAATTCGTCGAGTGGAGTGAACACGTGCTTGGGTCACGCCCCGTGTCGGGTGACACGGGCGTGACCCCGGGCGTGTCAGGCTTTGCTCTTCAAAAATTGCTGACTTCACGGTTTTTGACGTGTCACGCCCTGGTCACGGGCGTGACCAATTTGTCACGGGCGTGACATGTCAATTTTTGGCAGATTTTGATTTTTTCCTGAAAAATAAAATAAAATAAGTTAGTATAATATTTACAAAAATAGGAGCATTTTATTGAATAAAAATAAGTAAAAACGACAAAAATAAATGAAAACAACTAAATTAATGTACACAAAAATAGGTATATTTACAACTTATCAAATACCCCCATACTTAAGCTTTTGCTATTCCAGAGCAAAAGTTGGAGATGAACTTATAAGGAATAAAAGAAATCCTAAGTTTAGCTACCGCTTGACTTAATTAAAAGGAAGATCAAAATAAACATCCGGGATTAAAGAATTAAATCCTAATTTATGAAATGTTATGAATAGAGGAAGAGTTTCAAAAAGACTTCTAGAAAAAATAAAATAGAAAGCAAAAATTTATTTTTGTTAGTTTAACAAAGATGGATTGGATTTATATAAAAAACCTTAGCTTAAAAAAAGTTAAAGGAAATAATGCAATTTAAAAATTATGCTCTCAAAAAAATTTTAAATTAAGTCTAGAATCATTGAAATAGGCTAAGTGGTTTGGTGGTTTATGAAGAAGGCTTGGATATTGAGGTGAGGTAATTTTTTCTCGAACCTCCAATTTTTTTTTTTGAATAGTTAGGAAAATGAAATCTTATTTTCCTAACACATAATAATTTTTTTTTCTTCATAAATAATAAATAACCCAATGTATATGCATAGGAGTAATGAATTTTATCCTCTTACTCCGTACATATAATCCATTTAAATATTGGGTGCCTATGTTTACAGAATGAAATCTTATTCCCATTGACATAAGATCTTTTAAAGGGATAGGGGTAAACATGCCAAGTAAGACATGAAAAAAAGGAAGTGGGTTTATTTTTTTTTTCAAAAAAACTAGATTTTAATAAAAAAGTTTTGAGAGCAACCTTTTTAAAATGAACGTTCCAATGTTTCTAAAAGCATGAAGTAGAAATAATTGAAATCCATGGATGTTATTTTCTAACATAAAAAACGAGTTTCTATTTATAAAATTAGAAGTGGTGGTGAAAAACAAGATCCCTATTATAAGGATAAGACATAAAAAATTCTTTAAGACTTAACCCCAGACACTTAAATCTATCGAACTTTAATTAATAAACGAATAGTAAGCAAAAAATAACGAAAATTCGCATATAAATTAACTCGAAACTAGATTTGTGGAAAACAAAAAGGGTTAAGAAATGGTGTATTCGAATTATTTTGTTACATAATTTAACAAAACAATTTTTTTTTTTGATTTTTTAGAGTTTTATCATTTCATTTTTTTTTTGTGTTTTAATTATTATCTTTTTAGGATTTTTTTAGATTTTTTATCTTTTTAGGGTTTTTGGGTTTTTCTAATTTTTTTGATTTTTAGAGTTATTTTGATAAGTTATTTACAAGAAGAGGAGAGAAAGAAGTGTTATTTTTAAAGAAGATAGGGGGAAAGAGAGATTTTAATAAAAAAAGGCAAAGTAAAAACTCGATTGCGGCCCATGAACAGACTCTTATTTGAATGGTTGGTTCGATGAGTCGACCGTCGCGGGCAAGCAAGACGCAAGTTTTTACAAAAAAAAGAAGAAAAGGGGGGAACGAGAATTTATTTTTAAAACATATTTAAAAGTAAAAAATTTTTGTTTTGTTTTGTTTTTTTTTTTTTTTAATTAAAAATTTTATGATTTTTTTTTATTTTTCCATTTTTTTGTATTTTTTGTTAAGTACTGAATATAAAAAGTACAGAATAGGAAAACACCCACATACTTAAACCCAACATTGTCCCCAATGTTGCAATCTAAGTATGCGGAACAGATAATATACAAATTAAAAGATATACAAAAAAAACAAAAATAAAAAGAGAGGGTAGAAGCTTCCCTAAGACGAGCGCGGGAGGCCCAGGTTGAAACCCTACATTATTTAGAAAAGAAAAAGAAAAAAAAAGCAAAAAGATAATCATAAAAACAAAAAAAAGATTCAGTCGGCCAAAGAGTGGGTGTGGGCGGTAGGGGTGTGACAAGTGCGTGGGACTCGAAGCTGACGTCTTAGCTTATGAGTGCAAGAAAAATGCGCTCCCCTATCGCGCATAAGAGTGAGGACCGCGCCGAATCAAAATAAAATAAGTTAAATTAAATTAAACAAAATATATACTACTTTTTTTTGGGTTTGTTTTTTTTTTTTTTAAATCAAATTATTAAATTTTTGTTTTTTTTTTCATAAGGAAAATATATTTTTAAGTTTCTCATTTTTCATTTTTTTTTTTTGTGTTTTTTGTTGTTTTTTTTTTGTTTTTTTGTTTTTAGTTTTATAGTTTTTTTTTTAAGTTTTTAAGGTTTTGCAAAAAAAATTTTTAGTTTTACAAGTTTTTCAAAATTTTTTTTTTTTTTTTTATAATTTTGTAATATATATTTTTTTATATATATTTTTTATTATTATTATTATTATTATATTATATTGGCCATATTTATATATATATATATAAATATATAAGTAAAATTAATAGATTTTCAGGGTTTAAAATAACGAACCGAAAATTCCCCGGCAACGGCGCCAAAAACTTGATGGTTAAAACTCCAAAATTATTTACGGTCACGCGGCGACCCGGCGGTTTTATATGAGAAAAAGGCGAAGTGATTTTATTTAAGAAAACGGGGCGCGCGTATTTATTTATTTGGATATAAAACAGTTTAGATCGAGTTTTAACGAAAGGAGGCAAGTGCACCTATCGTGAGTAGTACAGGATATTCCGGGTGGAATATCGAGGTCGTATTGTTCTCGGGTCCGGTTCGATTATTTCTACTCTTCCCTGGAGGGGACTATTATTTTACCGATAATTATCTTGTCGGGATATAATAAAAAGGCAGTAATAAAAAGGCAGAAAGAAAATGAAAGCATGAAGGTGGTGCCGATGAAGTACTTAGCTCGATGGCACCGAGAAAACAATTGAACTAAAATAGACTTTAAATAAAAAGAGCTCCTAAATTTCTAATTAATTAAGGCGGAGACTTGGCCGTGGAGGTTCCACTAAAATGAGCTCACCTAGATATAAGGCTATCGCTCACCTGAACGCTAAGACTATTCGACCGGGCTCTCGTCCGACGAAGGATTCCTCTTAACGCCCGCATTACGCTAAGAATCCCGCTATTGGTTGGGGAACCCAATCCGGTAGAGTTGGCGCGCCTCCTCTCTCGAGGGTTAGTGCGGAACTCTCTTTGCCAAGGGGTGATCTGTCCATACGCACGGCCTCTCGGCGAGCGTATGGAAAACGGAAATAGGGCCCACACATCGATATGTGGTCCTATGCGTCGTTAACCCCGGGCAAACCTTAAGTACTTTTAATTAATTAGAAAAATTAGACCTTTAGTTATTTTAAGCTACTTTATCTGTCCCAATGCTCTTCGATGTCGAGGGCTAAGAACGATTAGCCACTCATCGGAATGGGGACGGCTTGCGAAAAAAGCAGAAAAGAAAGCAATAAAGGAAAGCAGTAAATGAAAGCGATAAAATAAAGCAGTAAAGGAAAGCTGAAAATTGCAAGTCCTACTCAAACGAGTAGGACTGAAGAAAGCAGTAAATTGCGAGTCCCGGCGCAAATGCGTGGGCGGGAGAAAGAAAGCGTGTCCTACTCAAACGAGTAGGACTAAATAAATGCAACTCACGCACACGCTCTCTCGACATAAATGAAAACGCAAACACACAAATCCTACTCAAATGAGTAGGGAAAATAAAGACCTGCCATTTAACTCGAATGAGTAGGCGGAAATAAAGAAAATTACAAACTCACGCACTCTACAGAAAGTAAAATAAGCAAGCGCCATTTAACTCTTAACGAGTAGGCGGAAATAAATGCGCATACATGAGCGAAAAAAATAACAAAACCTAAGTTGACGAAAAATTAAAACAACTGCATTTCTACCGCTAGAATGCGGTAGAAATGCATAAAAAGCTGAAATAAAAATTAAACGGGAAGAAAGATTTGCAAATAAAAATGAAAACGCAAGTGCTCGAAAAATTAAAACGAATACATTTCTACCGCTAGAATGCGGTAGAAATGCATAAAAAGAGAACGAAAAAATTAAATAAGGAAAAAGTTTGTGAAATAAAAACAAAAATGAAAATGCTTGAAAAATTAAAACGATTATGTTTTCATTCTTATAATTTTATAGAAACGCCTAAAAAGTGGAAATAAGACTAAAAGAGAACGAAAAGTTTTACAATCCTAAAGAGCCTAATTTAAAAGAAATTAAAAAACACTTTTATAACCGTGTTTTCTAAACCTATAGGAATGAAAACAAAGAAAAAAATAATAAAGTGAACCTAAATAAGTATTTGCATGAAAATAAAATTGCGATTATAACGGCTAGAAATTAGACAAAAGTTATACGCTACAAAGATTTTAGGAGACATAAAGGAAAAACAAAATAAAAACAAACATTAAAAATCACTTCGAGTAGGGCGCATGAATGGATTACAAGCTATGCAAAGAGAGAAAAAACTAACACATTTTATTAATGAAAAAGTGATTACAAGAAAACTAAAAACAAACACTAAGAGAGGGGGAAGAAAATCCCTTACATAGCATAAGAAGGCAATTCGGCAACACCTACCCTAAGCAAAGTGGTTCAAAAAAGGAACAGAAATCCAGAGCAGAACCTCTGAATTTATAGAACAAATTTACATGGGTCATGCCCTTGGTCACGGGCGTGACAGGGGGCGTGACAGTACTATTTGGAAGGCGGCCGGCGATTTGACGGGAAAGTGGACTTCGGGCTGGACACGTGTCGGTCTCGCAGTGGTCACGCCCTTGGTCACGGGCGTGACAGGGGGCGTGTCAAGCAGGTGGATCTGGGCGCGGTGCGCGCCGAAAGTCTTCGGGCAGGTCTTGTCGGGCTAGCTGGAAAGGTCACGCCCCAGGTCACGGGCGTGACTCTGGGCGTGACTGTTGGTGTCGACACTCGACGATCGTCGAGATGAATTCGTCGAGTGGAGTGAACACGGGCTTGGGTCACGCCCCGTGTCGGGTGACACGGGCGTAACCCCGGGCGTGTCAGGCTTTGCTCTTCAAAAATTGCTGACTTCATGGTTTTTGACGTGTCACGCCCTGGTCACGGGCGTGACCAATTTATCACGGGCGTGACATGTCAATTTTTGGCAGATTTTGATTTTTTCCTGAAAAATAAAATAAAATAAGTTAGTATAATATTTACAAAAATAGGAGCATTTTATTGAATAAAAATAAGTAAAAATGACAAAAATAAATGAAAATAACTAAATTAATGTACACAAAAATAGGTATATTTACAACTTATCAAATACCCCCATACTTAAGCTTTTGCTATTCCAGAGCAAAAGTTGGAGATGAACTTATAAGGAATAAAAGAAATCCTAAGTTTAGCTAGCGCTTGACTTAATTAAAAGGAAGATCAAAATAAACATCCGGGGTTAAAGAATTAAATCCTAATTTATGAAATGTTATGAATAGAGGAAGAGTTTCAAAAAAACTTCTAGAAAAAATAAAATAGAAAGCAAAAATTTATTTTTGTTAGTTTAACAAAGATGGATTGGATTTATATAAAAAATCTTAGCTTAAAAAAAGTTAAAGGAAATAATGCAATTTAAAAATTATGCTCTCAAAAAAATTTTAAATTAAGTCTAAAATCATTGAAATAGGCTAAGTGGTTTGGTGGTTTATGAAGAAGGCTTGGATATTGAGGTGAGGTAATTTTTTCTCGAACCTCCAATTTTTTTTTTTTGAATAGTTAGGAAAATGAAATCTTATTTTCCTAACACATAATAATTTTTTTTTCTTCATAAATAATAAATAACCCAATGTATATGCGTAGGAGTAATGAATTTTATCCTCTTACTCCGTACATATAATCTTTTTAAATATTGGGTGCCTATGTTTACGGAATGAAATCTTATTCCCATTGACATAAGATCTTTTAAAGGGATAGGGGTAAACATGCCAAGTAAGACATGAAAAAAAGGAAGTGGGTTTATTTTTTTTCAAAAAAACTAGATTTTAATAAAAAAGTTTTGAGAGCAACCTTTTTAAAATGAACGTTCCAATGTTTCTAAAAGCATGAAGTAGAAATAATTGAAATCCATGGATGTTATTTTCTAACATAAAAAATGAGCTTCTATTTATAAAATTAGAAGTGGTGGTGAAAAACAAGATCCCTATTATAAGGATAAGACATAAAAAATTCTTTAAGACTTAACCCCTGACACTTAAATCTATCGAACTTTAATTAATAAACGAATAGTAAGCAAAAAATAACTAAAATTCGCATATAAATTAACTCGAAACTAGATTTGTGGAAAGCAAAAAGGGTTAAGAAATGGTGTATTCGAATTATTTTGTTACATAATTTAACAAAACATTTTTTTTTTTTGATTTTTTAGAGTTTTATCATTTCATTTTTTTTTTGTGTTTTAATTATTATCTTTTTAGGATTTTTTTAGATTTTTTATCTTTTTAGGGTTTTTGGGTTTTTCTAATTTTTTTGATTTTTAGAGTTATTTTGATAAGTTATTTACAAGAAAGAGTAGAGAAAAAAGTGTTATTTTTAAAGAAGATAGGGGGGAAAGAGAGATTTTAATAAAAAAAGGCAAAGTAAAAACTCGATTGCGGCCCGTGAACAGACTCTTATTTGAATGGTTGGTTCGATGAGTCGACCGTCGCGGGCAAGCAAGACGCAAGTTTTTACAAAAAAAAAGAAGAAAAGGGGGGAACGAGAATTTATTTTTAAAACATATTTAAAAGTAAAAAAATTTTGTTTTGTTTTGTTTTTTGTTTTTTTTTTTAATTAAAAATTTTTTGATTTTTTTTATTTTTGCATTTTTTTGTATTTTTTGTTAAGTATTGAATATAAAAAGTGCAGAATAGGAAAACACCCCCATACTTAAACCCAACATTGTCCCCAATGTTGCAATCTAAGTATGCGGAACAGATAATATACAAATTAAAAGATATACAAAAAAACAAAAAAAAAGGGTAGAAGCTTCCCTAAGACGAGCGCGGGAGTCCCAGGTTGAAACCCTGCATTATTTAGAAAAGAAAAAGAAAAAAAAGCAAAAAGATAATCATAAAAACAAAAAAAGATTTACTCGGCCAAAGAGTGGGTGTGGGCGGTAGGGAGGTGACAAGTGCGTGGGACTCGAAGCTGACGTCTTAGCTTATGAGTGCAAGAAAAATGTGCTCCCCTATCGCGCATAAGAGTGAGGACCGCGCCGAATCAAAATAAAATAAGTTAAATTAAATTAAACAAAATATATAATACTTTTTTTTTGGGTTTGTTTTTTTTTTTTTTTAAATCAAATTATTAAATTTTTGTTTTTTTTTTCATAAGGAAAATATATTTTTAAGTTTTTCATTTTTCATTTTTTTTTTTGTGTTTTTTGTTGTTTTTTTTTTGTTTTTTTGTTTTTAGTTTTATAGTTTTTTTTTTTAAGTTTTTAAGGTTTTGCAAAAAAATTTTTTAGTTTTATAAGTTTTTCAAAATTTTTTTTTTTGTTTTATAATTTTGTAATATATTTTTTTATATATATATTTTATTATTATTATTATTATATTATATTGGCCATATTTATATATATATAAATATATAAGTAAAATTAATAGATTTCCAGGGTTTAAAATAACGAACCGAAAATTCCCCGGCAACGGCGCCAAAAACTTGATGGTTAAAACTCCAAAATTATTTACGGTCACGCGGCGACCCGGCGGTTTTATATGAGAAAAAGGCGAAGTGATTTTATTTAAGAAAACGGGGCGCGCGTATTTATTTATTTGGATATAAAACGGTTTAGATCGAGTTTTAACGAAAGGAGGCAAGTGCACCTATCGTGAGTAGTACAGGATATTCCGGGTGGAATATCGAGGTCGTATTGTTCTCGGGTCCGGTTCGATTATTTCTACTCTTCCCTGGAGGGGACTATTATTTTACCGATAATTATCTTGTCGGGATATTTTATATATAATAAAAAAGGCAGTAATAAAAAGGAAGAAAGAAAATGAAAGCATGAAGGTGGTGCCGATGAAGAGCTTAGCTCGATGGCACCGAGAAAACAATTGAACTAAAATAGACTTTAAATAAAAAGAGCTCCTAAATTTCTAATTAATTAAGGCGGAGACTTGGCCGTGGAGGTTCCACTAAAATGAGCTCACCTAGCTATAGGGCTATCGCTCACCTGAACGCTAAGACTATTCGACCGGGCTCTCGTCCGACGAAGGATTCCTCTTAACGCCCGCATTATGCTAAGAACCCCGCTATTGGGTGGGGAACCCAATCCGGTAGAGTTGGCGCGCCTCCTCTCTCGAGGGTTAGTGCGGAACTCTCTTTGCCAAGGGGTGATCTGTTCATACGCACGGCCTCTCGGCGAGCGTATGGAAAACGGAAATAGGGCCCACACATCGATATGTGGTCCTACGCGTCGTTAACCCCGGGCAAACCTTAAGTACTTTTAATTAATTAGAAAAATTAGACCTTTAGTCATTTTAAGCTATTTTATCTGTCCCAATGCTCTTCGATGCAGAGGGCTAAGAACGATTAGCCACTCATCGGAATGGGGACGGCTTGCGGAAAAAGCAGAAAAGAAAGCAATAAAGGAAAGCAGTAAATGAAAGCGATAAAATAAAGCAGTAAAGGAAAGCTGAAAATTGCAAGTCCTACTCAAACGAGTAGGACTGAAGAAAGCAGTAAATTGCGAGTCCCGGCGCAAATGCGTGGGCGGGAGAAAGAAAGCGTGTCCTACTCAGACGAGTAGGACTAAATAAATGCAACTCATGCACACGCTCTCTCGACATAAATGAAAACGCACACACACAAATCCTACTCAAATGAGTAGCGAAAATAAAGACCTACCATTTAACTCGAATGAGTAGGCGGAAATAAAGAAAATTACAAACTCACGCACTCTACAGAAAGTAAAATAAGCAAGCGTCATTTAATTCTTAACGAGTAGGCGGAAATAAATGCGCATACATGAGCGAAAAAAATAACAAAACCTAAGTTGACGAAAAATTAAAACAACTGCATTTCTACCACTAGAATGCGGTAGAAATGCATAAAAAGCTGAAATAGAAATTAAACGGGAAGAAAGATTTGCAAATAAAAATGAAAACGCAAGTGCTCGAAAAATTAAAACGAATACATTTCTACCGCTAGAATGCGGTAGAAATGCATAAAAAGAGAACGAAAAAATTAAATAAGGAAAAAGTTTGTGAAATAAAAACAAAAATGAAAATGCTTGAAAAATTAAAACGATTATGTTTTCATTCTTATAATTTTATAGAAACGCCTAAAAAGTGGAAATAAGACTAAAAGAGAACGAAAAGTTTTACAATACTAAAGAGCCTAATTTAAAAGAAATTAAAAAACACTTTTATAACCGTGTTTTATAAACCTATAGGAATGAAAACAAAGAAAAAAATAATAAAGTGAACCTAAACAAGTATTTGCATGAAAATAAAATTGCGATTATAACGGCTAGAAATTAGACAAAAGTTATACGCTACAAAGATTTTAGGAGACATAAAGGAAAAACAAAATAAAAACAAACATTAAAAATCACTTCGATTATGGCGCATGAATGGATTCCAAGCTATGCAAAGAGAGAAAAAACTAACACATTTTATTAATGAAAAAGTGATTACAAGAAAGCTAAAAACAAACACTAAGAGAGGGGGAAGAAAATCCCTTACATAGCATAAGAAGGCAATTCGGCAGCACCTACCCTAAGCAAAGTGGTTCAAAAAAGGAACAGAAATCCAGAGCAGAATCTCTGAATTTATAGAAAAAATTTACATGGGTCACGCCCTTGGTCACGGGCGTGACAGGGGGCGTGACAGTACTATTTGGAAGGCGGCCGGCGATTTGACGGGAAAGTGGACTTCGGGCTGGACACGTGTCAGTCTCGCAGTGGTCACGCCCTTGGTCACGGGCGTGACAGGGGGCGTGTCAAGCAGGTGGATCTGGGCGCGGTGCGCGCCGAAAGTCTTCGGGCAGGTCTTGTCGGGCTAGCTGGAAAGGTCACGCCCCAGGTCACGGGCGTGACTCTGGGCGTGACTGTTGGTGTCGACACTCGACGATCGTCGAGATGAATTCGTCGAGTGGAGTGAACACGGGCTTGGGTCACGCCCCGTATCGGGTGACACGGGCGTGACCCCGGGCGTGTCAGGCTTTGCTCTTCAAAAATTGCTGACTTCACGGTTTTTGACGTGTCACGCCCTGGTCACGGGCGTGACCAATTTGTCACGGGCGTGACATGTCAATTTTTGGCAGATTTTGATTTTTTCCTGAAAAATAAAATAAAATAAGTTAGTATAATATTTACAAAAATAGGAGCATTTTATTGAATAAAAATAAGTAAAAACGACAAAAATAAATGAAAATAACTAAATTAATGTACACAAAAATAGGTATATTTACAACTTATCAGCTTGCCACCAGGCCTCCCATGGTCGGCTTTCACACGCTTGCAAGTGAAACACTTTGAAACAAATCTGGCTATGTCCTTCTTCATCCCGTACCACCAAGAAATCTGTTTTAAATCATGATACATCTTGGTCGACCCTGGAAGGTAGGAAACACTAGATTCGTGGGCGTCTCTGCACACCATATCCCGGATATCTCCAACTGCGGGGATGCAAAACCTGCCACGGTACTTCAAGGTACCTGCATCATCTATAGAGAAATCTGGTAATTCACCCTTCTCAGCTCGAAGATACAAATGTAGAAGATCAGGATTGTCCTTCTAATGCAGTCTCGTAAGCACAATCCACGAAGGTTCTGCTACTGCCAAGCTACTCTGCGAATCACAGCTTCCCACAGAAATGTCCATCAAAAGAAACTCTTCCACTAGACGCTCGACGGAAAGATTAAAAATCTTACCTGACTTCCGACTCAGGGCATCAGCCACCACATTTGCCTTGCCCGGATGATACTGAATTTCAACATCATAGTCGGCCACGTACTCCAACCACTGCCGCTGGCGCAGATTCAATTCTTTCTGAGTGAAGACATACTTCAAGCTCTTATGATCCGTGAAAATCTTGCACTGTACGCCATATAGCAAATGCCTCCACAATTTCAGCGCATAAATCACAGCTGCAAACTCCAGGTCATGCGTAGGGTAATTCTTCTCGTGAGTCTTTAGCTGCCTCGACCCGTACGCAATCACCTTCCCGCCCTACATCAAAACGGAGCCCAGACCGACATGCGACGCATCCACATATATATCATACTCACTACCCTCCGTAGGCAAAAACAAAATTGAAGCCGAACAAAGCCTTCTTTTTAGTTCCTCAAAAGCCTTCTCACACTTACCATCCCATATAAAGGCTACATTCTTCTGCGTCAACTTGGTCAACGTTGCGGACAAGGTAGAGAAACCTTCTACAAATCTTCTATAATAACCAGCCAAACCCAAGAAGCTTCTGATCTCTTTGGGGGTAACAGGTCTCGCCCATTCCATAACAGCAGCGATCTTTTCTGGGTCCACCGATATTCAATCCTTATTAATCACGTGGCATAGAAAAGAAACTTGCGGCAACCAAAATTCACATTTGCTCAGCTTGGCGTATAGCTTATGGTCTCTCAAAGTCTCCAAGACCAGCCGCAAATGTCGATCATGCTCCTCCGCATCCTTAGAATACACCAAAACATTGTCTATAAAGACAATCACAAACTTATCTAGAAAATCCTTGAAAACTCTGTTCATCAAATCCATAAAAGCTAAGGGCGCATTAGTCAAACCGAATGACATAACCAAAAACTCAAAATGTCCATGACGAGAGCGGAACGCCGTCCGCGGAACATCTGACTCCCGAATCCTCAACTGGTGATAGCTCGAACGAAGATCTATCTTGGAAAACATGGCACTACCACGCAGTTGGTCAAACAAATCGTCGATTCGCGGCAAAGGGTACCTGTTCTTAATAGTAACCTTGTTAAGCTCTCTATAGTCAATGCATAACCTCATCGACCCATCCTTCTTTTTAACGAATAGCACTAGCGCACCCCAAGGCGAAGAACTTGCCCTTATAAATCCTTTTGCCAACAACTCATCCAGCTGAATTCGCAACTCTTCCAGCTCTCGCAGGGCCATCCGGTACGGCGCCTTTACGATAGGACGCATGCCTGGCTCCAAATCTATGGCAAAATCGACATCTCGGTCGGGTGGAAGACCGGGAAGATCGTCAGGAAACACATCCGAAAAATCACATACCACAGGAATCTCTTCCGAACGGGGCACACTAACAATCGTCCCTACCAGAGAAACCACACAGGCAAAACAGCAAGAAACAAGCAAATTCCGAGCACGCACCGCAGAAATGATTGGAGACTCCTGGAGAGAATATCCATAAACGCTCCCTGGCTGACAGTTGTCTTTGACGAAGTCCAAGCGCTTACCCTTGCACTGGATCACAGCATCGTACCTTGACAACCAATCCATGCCCAAAATAACATCGAAGTCCTCCAGGTCGATCACCTTCAAGTCTGCCCTGGCTAGAAAATCTCCCAACAAAATCGGCAATCTAGGACACCCAGGTCCGTAACCACAGAGTCACTGGAGGGGAACTTAACGCAGAAGGCACCACCAACAAGATCTAGGCCCAAACTGAACCGCTCCACGAAGGCTCTCGCCACAAACGAGTGGGTAGCGCCGGAATCGAAGAGAACGTGCGCCCAATGGTTCTTTACCTTAAATCGTCCTACGAATTGCACACGCATCTAAGGCAACAAGCGCTAAAATAAAAACTACAACCAAAAAGGGAACGTAACGAAACAACTGGGGAGGAGTCGAACCTGAGATAACCTGGGTCGAGGTCTGCGCTTCGTCTGCCAAAATCACAATCAGCTTCCCCTTTCCTTTATCCATTTGCTGAGGTGGTGGTAAAGCCTGGAGGGGAACTGGCTGCAGAATAGGCTGAGTCTGAGGGCACCTTGTCTTGAGATGACCCTTCTGGCCGTACTGAAAACAGATCTTATCCTTTAACCAACAATGGGCAGCCTCATGCCCCTTCCTTCCACACAAGGCACACACAAGGTCTCCCCTGGAAACACCCTGAATCGCGTGCACCTGCTCTTTCTTCTGCGCTCCCAACCTCTTGAAACACTTCTCAAAGGGGTGGCCTGGCCGGCCACAAAAGCTACAAATCTCTTTGACCTTCTTTCTTGAGACAGCATCAAGTTCCTGAGGGCTCTTCCCTCCACCGGTCTTCCGCTTATCCTTCCTTAACTGCTGGCCTCTATTCTTGGCATTCTCAATGGCCTCAACTCTCATGGCAGCTTCAACCACGCTTGCATAACTGACTACTCCATAGGCATACGCTAACTGCTGAATGACGCTTCTTAGTCCACCCAGAAATCGCTTAACTCGGTCTGCCTCAACATTCACCAGACTTGGAGCAAACCGACTCAACTTACTAAACTCAATCTCATACTCACTAACCGTGAGTTTCCTCTGCTTTAAATGAAGAAAGTCGTTCATTAGCCGGTCCCGCTCGATTGAAGGCAGAAACTTACTTAACAACATCACCTTAAATGACTCCCAAGTACAACCTGCCACTAAGCTCTCTTTCTTCCTCAGCCACCAATTCTTTGCTAAGCCCTTGATCTAGTGGGCAGCGAGCATCACTCTCTGATCGTCAGAAATCCCTGAGTAAGAGAACATCTCCTCAATGGTAATCAGCCAGTCGTCCAAAATCATGAAATCTGCCTGCCCATCATAGGTAGGGGGTCTCATCCACTGAAACTGGGATATGAACGCCATCTCCGGGGGCACCACAACCAAAGGCACGAGAGGAGCAGGAGGGGCAGGAACAGTTATCCCCTCAGCGGGGTTCTAAGCTCTCGGGGTCTGTCCCGCCACCACTGCAACAAGGGACTGAATCTGAGCCTGCATAGCCACTACCTGCCTCGATAACTCCTCATTACTCTGCCGCAGGCTTTCTACCAACGCATCGCTCTGCGCTCCTGACGTCTCACCCTCGGATTGGGGGGTCGATCTCATCACAGGACGTCTCGCCATCCTAAAATCGCACAAGCTTTAGACAAAACCTAGCCCATCAGCTAGAGCAAAACTACCCGGTACAGACAAACACACTTAAATATGAACTTCAACTGCAAAACTTGCTCTGGGAGTTGTTTTTACCATGATGATGTTATGCTTACCCTAAGATGGTTCACCGCCATCATACTAACTCATGTGCCTAAACCATGAATGCATGTATTGTATTCTTTTTGACTCAAAACCATGTGTGTACATATGTCATCTTGCAATTCTTTAGCTTGGCACATTGTGCTTATGAAATGTTGTGCTATGCATGATGTGCTATGCATTCTAAAAAAAGCCTTAGTGCATGCCATAGGCGGCGTACACATGAAAATGTTATGCATCTCATACTACATAACATTCTCATGTAACGAAAAAAGAAAACGTGCTAGCCGCATTCATGTGGTGAGGTTATGCATCCCATACTACATAACCCTCACATGTTGCCTCCTATGGTGGATCCATATACAAACAAATATTATGCATCCCATACTACATAATATGCCATGTATACTTCTTTATGATCATGAGTGTAGTGTTCGTGCTTCGGCCAAGACGTGCTGGTGACATATCGGTGTGTGAATGGTATGATGCTAAACACTAAAGCAGATAAGGGAAATGTTGCCCAACCATTTGTCAAGCAATCTCCCTCTGATACCAACTGTCACAACCCGCATTTTCTCAACGGTAAAATAGTATCTGAGTAGGAGAAAACACGTGCCGTGATGCCACGTCATGCAGGGGATAACTGCACACGCTCAGGCAAAACTCCAGACCTTAGATTTTAAGGAAAATTGTTTATTTAAATATGAAAGAAAATCAGTTAAGTTGAATGGTCGTATCCCTCGGCACGGTGGATCAGCTAGTCCACAGTTAAAATTATATTTATGCGCAGCAGATAATACTTTGGTTCAATTAAGTTGACACCCTAAATGAGCATAAGTGTCCCTGGGGGACGCCTCATGGTATGCATGACTCTAAGGTGAATATAGTATGTATGAAAGATAGTGTTTTATGCTGAGGAAAAATAGTGACTTTGTTTTAGAAACATGTTATGCATGAGGTACATATAATAATGCTTTTAGGTTTTAAAATATCTAACATGCAACCTAGCATAAATCCTTCCCAGAAGCAAGTAACCAACTACAAACAGGCAAAATCAGCAGTTTATATTCACACCCAGCATTACCAGAAGCCACCAGTGGGCGTCAACAACCTGACACGAAGCCACTGGAGAGTATGTATGTCTATACAAAAAAGTAAAGAACTACCTCACAACAAAACGTGGATCAGCTATCTCAGCTACCCTAGAGGCCACCAACAGCCCCTCCAAACGAACTAGCCGCTGAACTGGCTACAACCTGGACCTGAGGCATTCAATAAAAGAACACCTCAGCAAGGAAACAATCAAAAGGGGTAAAATAAAGCAATAGATTAATTAGCAAAAAAAGAAGAAGGGTATACCAACCCGACAACAATCTGCAATAAGCAAAAGAAAAGGGGATGACAGTAAGAAAACAGTACTGTCTAAAACACCACAGAGCACACCAAGTGCGAGCAATAATACCAATATGCCCTACCAAGAGAGTCTGCCACAGCATCAAGACATAAACATATGCCAAAAGAAAGGAAAGCATAAACAGGAAAGGGACTAACAGTCCTAACACGTGGTTAAGTGGCAGTGGTCAAAACATGGATCTGAATACATAACCAAAATCAGATCCAAAAAGGGCTAAGGGGTCAAACAGTGGCAGCTTTGGGGTCCCACACACACCAACCCAAACCGGGGCAAAAGGCAGTGGCCACAGCTCTCCACATAAAACCACCCCTCCAGAGGCCACCAAAACTCCACCACCTGCCACAACCCAAGAGTCGGCATGCAGAAATAGCCGAACACCCAATGCCCCCCCTAGGGAAGAAGTCACACTAACAATCCTGAGAAACACACGAACCCAAGGCAAAAACGTCGGGTCCAACCGACATGGCCTTGCACTCCTAAAAAGAACCAACCCCAAGTCTACCTGACCCCGAAACAAGCGCAGCACCCGGTGTCGACATGATATGTCGACACCACGACAAGCTGGTGTCGACACAAGGTGTCGGCACCACAGCGGCTTGTGTCGACACCAAGTGTCGACACCACCGGCTGCTGGTGTCGACACCAAGTGTCGACACCACCGGCTGCTGGTGTCGACAACAAGTGTCGACACCACCGGCTGCTGGTGTCGACACCAAGTGTCGACACCACCGGCTGCTGGTGTCGACACCAAGTGTCGACACCACCTGCTGCTGGTGTCGACACCAAGTGTCGACACCACCGGCTGCTGGTGTCGACACCAAGTGTCGACACCACCTGCTAGCCGGTGTCGACAAAAAGGTGTCGACACCCCGACTGGCCACCGGCGCCAAACCTAGCACCCCACCAAAACGAGAACGAGGCCTCTCCTTCTAGGGCCCCATCATCCATCGACAATGGCGACTACTCGACCTGAACCGAACCAAATCTGTCCCTAATAGGCACAATCCCTCAGGAAGACTGAATTTTAACAGGAACTTTCTACACTAACCACAGTATGATTGGGAACAAACCCTAGCGTACACCTAGGATCTAAGCAAGAAAGAGATAAAAATTATTCAAAAGAAGACAAAGATCAACTATGGCAAGGATGAGAGAACATCACTTGCCTCAATACCAGCAAAGCTTGGTCGGCAGCATCCCCCACTCTCGGATCTAGCCGTAGAGCACCAGCTGAGGAGCATAAAGAGTGCATATCCAGGAGAGGGCAGTCCAGATCCACTCTCAAAACTGAATTTTGACCGCAAAAACTCCAGGTATCGGCGTCCGAAGGCTAGGGTAGTCCGGCGGTTCTCTCCCTCTCGTACAGGCGGTGGCTTCTTCCAAGCACAGAAAAAGAAAAGAAATAACGAGCCCAGCCCTAATTCGAACCCAAGACTATATATATATCAGTTTTAATAATAAACAATCAACATAATAATAATTATTTACACTCAATATCAAGACAACACGAGACCCTAAACATCTCGGAAAAAGATGAAATTCACGTCGCAGCTAAAAACCCACGCTACGAACGCAACTGCGAAGTCGAAATTAGCATTCGACGAACAAACCCGGGATATCACCACCCGAAGCCAAAACACAAGCATTCCCTAAGAGGCCCAACCGAGTCATCAAACGGACTCTGGCTAGCTGGGGAAACTTGCTAACAGGCTACAAACAGGCTACACAGGGAACCCTAAGAGCTAAAACCACGCTCTACAACGGCAAAAGGCCGGAAATACGCCATCGTAACGCCAGCCAACGATCAAACAAAACACAGAAAAACCGGGGGCATTACATCGACGTTCGTCGAAATCTGGTCGACGAAAGTCGTGCTCAGCTCGACGAACTCAAAGACAATTCTCTGAGCTGAGCTCGACGAACTTGGTACTCAGGTCGATGATTTATGGACACTATATTTCAACATTCCAAGTCCAAAAATCCTTTCTCTGAACTCCAATCGACGAGGTTAGTTCTCAGCTCGACAATTTCTGGGTATTCTACTTCAACATTTTATTCCAGAAACATCTAAATATTCTAAGTCCAGAATCATACTCCAGTCGACGAATTCATCTTCTCAGCTCGACGAACTTAGATCACATTCTTTGGCAAGCTTTATCAAGTAGCAGTTACAAGTTATCAGTTCGACGAATTTAGCTCTCAGGTCGAAGATTTTTGGAAACTTTACTTCAGCATTCTAAAGTTCAAGAAACATTTCAGTAAACTCCAGTAAATGAAATTAGAATCTCAACTCGACGATCTTGATGCACAGAATTAGCATGGTTCCAGAGAAAGCAGTGATCCATTCTCAGCTCGACGATCTTGGATCTCAGCTCGACAAACAAAGATTATCTGGTCGACGAACCTAATTTCTTAGCTCGATGATCTCTGGACCCTGGTCGACAAATTCTACTCTCCGCTCGACGATTTCTGTGCAGTTCCAGACTTGGATATTTCCCTCCCTTTGTCCTTATTTTATTGCAGTAATTCATGTATAATCAATGCTTAATATTCACTGAATATTACCGTTAGACGCAACATTGATTATGGACTTCATTAGAATTATTATTTGTCGTTTTTCAATGGGACAGTTAGGGAAATCAATCAATGCAAATATTCTCTAGACCGTCAGGATTGAATGAAGGAAGAAATTCATAATTCAGAAGAAAGATTTCAAGAAAAATATAAAATGGATTTTTCCTTTTTCTTCTACAGACAAGTGCATAGGGGTTTTCTCCTTCCTTCTCGTCAAAACACAGAGAACAGAATACACATGGCAATAACACAGTAGAGAAATCAGAAGACCTAGACCAGAGAAAGAACAGCAAGCTGAAGAAGAACAAGAACATCAATCAAAAATCAATAGTCTTCTTCCTTCTTCATCCCAGGATTCTTCAGAGGACAACAAATATTCTATTTGTCAAAGAAGTTCCTGGATACCATCTACTCAAGGATAAAATATTAAAGACCTACTCACCCTGCTGCAAGGCTCAAATCTTCCTGAGTTCAATATCTCTGGGGGAGATTTTGCTAAGATCATATATCCACTAGGTCTTCTCAGTTGTATTTGAGAAAGAGAAGATACCATCACTCTCTCATCCCCCACTGTATAAAGGGTTCTTTAAATCCCTTCAAAAGTTATTCTTGGTTGCAAGTCTCCTGATCAAAAGACTTGGGGTTGGTTTTTGAGCACCTGATCAAAACCTCAATGGTGGCAGTCACCTGATCAAAAACTTGAGTGGATTCCTACCAGGATGGTAGAAGAGTGGATGTACCCAGGTTGGGGAACCACTATAGAATTCTTTTGTTATCTGGTTGCACTTTTTTTTTGTTCTTGTTGTGGCTGTGTTACTTAGGTTTGTTGTGTTAATACTAGTTAGTTTGACATTTACAGTACCTGAGGTAGTTTAGGTTACCTTAGGATTGCTCTTTAAATTACTGCATAGTTTTAGTATCATATAGCTTCCCAATTTTAACCCTTTAATTTACAGCAAAAAGCTGTTATAGATTTTAAGTTTTAAAGATATTCTATTCACCCCCCCCCCCCTCTAGAGTATATCAGGTCTATCCTCTAACTTTCAACTAAGCTTAAAGATGATTTAGTTTTAACAAATGAACAAATTATTTCCCTAAAAATAGAATTATGTGAGGCTAAGTAACTTGAGGAATCTCTCAATGGGAGATGCCTTAAGCTGGTGGACATCTCAAGTACAGTCAATGCCATACTAAATGGCAAACTGTGCTTAGGTGCTTCATCAGGCTTACCTCCCATACTTAAGAAAAATATATTATCAACCCCTATAAAATTTGTTTCAGCTAAAGAAAAAGAAGTAATAAGCAATAAGCAAACCATTGAAGACTTTCCTAAATCTAAAAACCAACATAACAGAAACAAGAAAACTCTAAATAAAAACAAAGTTCAACTGATTTCTCCAAACTCAGATCGACGAAATGTGGGTGGTTCGTCGAACTCCGATCGACGATCTATGAACGCAAATATTAGCCATAATAATTCATCTTATTGCGATCAACAAATCTTATATGGTTCATCGAGCAGAGATCAACGAACTTGTGGCACATAAAATGAATATATTCATTCTCTGAGTAGAGAATGACGATCTCATCCCACTTTGTCGAACTCCGATCGACGAACTTACAACGTTTCGCTGAACCCAGTCAGACATAACAAAAATCACAATTTTAATAGAAACTTTAATAAATCTACTAAACCTTTTAACCCGTATGCTAACTGGGAAATTCCACCTAGGAGATACCATCTCTTAGGATATAAATCCAAACCTGAATGTTCAATTATATCGAGCTTGTCTTATCAGAAAAATAAAGGACCCAAGGTAATCTAGGTCAAGAACAACTAATTGTTTTCTTTGCAGGTAAAGAGATGTCCAGCTTTAAATCAACAATGGTATCTGGACAGTGGATGCTCCAAGCATATGACTGGTAGCAAGGACAACTTAAATAATTACAAGTCCAAGCTAGCACCAAAGGTGATCTTTGGTGATTCAAACTGTGGTCAGTCTGAAATCTTTGGAGAAGTTAAGATTGGAGCAGTCACTTTCAAGAAGGTTATATGTGTAAGTCGACTAAAACATAACCTCCATAAGTCAACTATGTGATGAAGGTTATGAGGTATACTTTTACGTCAGCTCTTATATTATTTCTACTAAAGAAAACTAATTGTTTTAATTGGAAATAGACAAGGCAACATATATGTAGTTGATTTTCATTCTGCAACATCAGATATATGTTTACTTAATCTTGTTAGCAATCAAAATGAGTTATGACATAAAATATTAGGACATGTTAATATGAAAAACATTGCTAGGTTATCTAAAGATAACCTTGTTAGAGGATTGCCCTCTGGTCCCTAGAAGAAGGAAGGCCTCTGCATGACTTGTCAATTAGGAAAGCAAACTAAATCTAGTTTTAAATCAGTTAATAAGAGTGATTCACCTAGGATCTTGTACTTGCTACGCATGGAACTTTTTGGCCCTATTGCTATACATAGCCTACGAGGGAAATCTTACACTCTAGTTATTGTAGATGACCTTTCAACATTCACTTGGTTGTTCTTTTTTAGATCTAAGTCAGATACATTCAAGGTTCTTATATATTTTTCTCAAGAACATACAGATTGAGTACTCTAGTCAAGTTGCATTGATCAGAAGTGATCATGGTAGTGAGTTTGAGTCTCTTCTTATGTATGAGTTCTGTGAGAAGGCAGGTATTAGGCATTGCTTCTCAGCTCCTAGAACTCCTCAACAAAATGGGGTAGCTGAAAGGAAGAATAGAACCTTCATTGAAGCTGCAAGCACATTACTTGCAGATGCTTACATGGCCCTATCCTTTTGGGCAGAGGCTATAAGCATAGCAAACTATGTAGTGAACAGAAGTTTAATACATAAACTTATGAATAAAACTCGCTATGAATTGCTTAAAGGGAAGAAACCTAAAATCACCTATTTTAAAATATTTGGTTGTATATGTTATATTCATATCAATTACAAGAAATATACTAGAAAGTTTGAAGCTAAGGCTGAAGAGGGAATTTTTCTAGGATATTTCCAAGTCAGCAAAGCTTATATGGTGTTTAATAAATCTACCTTAAAAATTAAAGAATCTATTCATGTAACTTTTGATGAAGCTAACATGTCTTATAAGTTGAAAGAGATTTCTACCAACAGCACTTTGCAGGTACCTCAGTTGTGTGAGAAATTGGATGATCTAAGCCTCACCCAAGAGGTTCCAATACATCCTTCTCCACAAGTTGAAGAAGAAAGTGAAGAGGAAAGCATAGAGGTGACTAAACCCCTTCCAACTGCTAATAAAATTCCACAAGGGGAATTTATTCCCCAAGTTATTGCCCAACCAGCTCCTCCCACTGATTTTGTCACACTTAGAGATCACCCTAGATCTCAAGTGATTGGAGACATTTCAGCTGCTGTGTAAACAAGGCATCAACTCAACCCTGACTTGTTGTTTGCTTGTTTCCTCTCTCTCAACTTAATTCCCAAAACATTAAAGATGCAAAGCAAGATCCCCACTAGATCATTGCAATGTAAGAGAAGCTCAATCAATTTGAGAGATGTAGAGTTTGGGAATTGGTTCCTAGACCCAAAGACTACCCAAACATTGGAACAAAATGGGTTTTCAGAAATAAATTGGATGCATAAGGCAACATTATGAGGAACAAGGCAAGGCTACTAGCTCAAGGTTATAGGCAAGAGGAAGGCATTGATTATGATCAAACATTTGCTCTTGTTGCAAGACTTGAGGCTATAAGAATTTTCCTTGCCTATGTTGCATTCAAGAAGTTCAAACTCTATCAAATGGATGTTAAAAGTGCTTTTCTGAATGGAGAACTCAAAGAAGAAGTATATGTGAAGAAACCACCATATTTTATCTCTCCAACCTATTCCTCTCATGTTTTTAGATTGCATAAAGCTCTCTATGGTTTAAAGCAAACTCCAAGAGCTTGGCATGAGACCCTAGCTAGCTTCTTATTAGAGCATAACCTTTCAAGAGGTATTGTAGATGGGACTCTTTTTATTAAGCATCATAAAGATAAAATCTTATTAGTACAAATTTATGTAGATGATATTATCTTTGGCTCAACTGATCCCAAACTATGCAAAAGATTCTCTAACCTTATGCATTCAAATTTGAGATGAGTTGCATGAGTGAACTTTCATATTTCCTTGTTCTCCAAATGAAACAATCATCTGATAATATCTTCATCTCCTAATCTAAATATACTAAGGAGCTTATTAAAAGATTTGGGATGTGTGATGCCTCAGCTATGAAGACACCCATGGCTGCAAATGCAGTGACAGACTCTGATGAGCATGGAAAACCTGTTGCTCAGAAGTTGTATAGGGCCATTGTTGGGTCCCTATTATATCTCACAGCAAGTAGGACAGACATAATGTTTGTAACATGCATTTGTGCTATGTTCCAAGTGAACCCTAAAGAATCTCACTATATTTTTGATAAAAAGAATTTTGAGATATATAAAAGGTTGCCCAAATCTAGGACTTCTATATCCATCAGAAACAGAATTTGACTTAACTAAATTTTCAGATGCTGACTATGCTGGATGTAAAGTGAACAGAAAGAGCACCACAGGAACATGCCAATTCCTTGGTGATAGATTAGTGTCCTGATTCTGTAAAAAACAAACCTCTGTGTCCATGTCAACTACAGAAGCAAAATATATAGCTGTTGGCAGCTGTTGTTCATAAGTTTTGTGGATAGAAAACCAACTAATGGATTATGGATATAACTTAAATAATTCAACTATATATTGTGATAGTACCAGTGCTATATCCATAGTACAAGATCCAGTGCATCATAGTAGGACCAAACATATAGAAATAAGGCATCATTTTATTACAGATTGTGTAGACAAAAAGAAAATTAATCTTGTCTTCATTTCCACTGATTTACAAAGTGCAGACATCTTCACCAAGCCATTAGATGAGAATAAACATCTATTTTTCTTAAATAAGTTAGGAATGATCAATGGAGATGAGTTAATTTAATTTTTGTCTGTGGTCGACGATTTGTTAACAGTTTGTGAACGGAGATCGACGAACTGTGAACTCCTCGTGAAGAGTTCGTCGAACAGAGTTCGACGATCACTTCTTAGTGAAACAGTTTTTGTCGGACGTAGATCGACGATCCCTGCTTCAGTGAATTTATCGTCGAATCGAGATCAATGATTTATTCGTCTTCTTCAGACTGAGATCGACGAACTCATTTTCTATTAAATTACTTCGTCTAACTCATATCGAAGATCTTTTCCTTTTTCATTAAACGGTGACTGGCGGTTCATATTCAGAAAATCCTATATCTAGGATTTCTTCAACCTCCGTCCCGCGCTTTCAGTTCCTTTACACTTGATCTTTGTTTCTCTCTTGCAGGTGCATTCATGGCAATTCCAGCAAGCGCTCTCTCCACCATGAAATTTGATATGGGTTTTGACATAGATTTCGACACCTTCCAGTTTTCTGATGCAATCTTTGTGGAGATCCTGAAGTTGTTTGAAGATCAACAACTGATGAAGTTCATGTCAGTTAGAATAAAGATTGCAATGACTGAAATTAAAGAATGGTTTTTTACTTCCTCCACAACAGAAGATAACATGACATGCACAATCTCTGGTAATAAAGTCTGCCTCTCTCCTGATATACTAACCAAAATCTTTGATCTATTAAATGGTGATGATGAAATAGAAATGGACTCTGAGGAGTATGATAATATGCTGACCAAGATGGGTCATTCTGGAGACAACCCTAATAAACTGCTGAAAAAGAACGTGTCTGTTGAATACTAGTTCTTAGCCGATGTCCTCAGGAAGGTGTTGTTAGGCAAGCATACAACACATGATTATATCACCAGGAACCAGTTCTTCGTGATGGCTTCCTTGGTTGATAAGAAGAGAATTAACTGGGGAAAATTATCGTTTGATCTGATTAAGAAGAAAAATAATAAAAAAGAAGTCTGCTTTGGCCGGATTTTGGGGATTATTCTACAGGAGAAAGCATTTTAACATCTGGTTTCCCCACTAGTGTTCATCAATGCCTCTAAGAGGCTAACCTCCGCCCTATTTGGCAGATGGGAGAGAAGGATCACAAAGCCAACCAAGGCTTCCTCCTCCTCCAGGCCTTCTGAGGGCACAAGGGCTTATACATCCACTCCCCACCCTAGTTCAGAAGAATTTCCTCCTCCACCACCTTCTTCAACCATATCCATTCCAACACTAACTCCTCCATCTACCCAACCATCTTCAGTTCCTCCTATACAACAACCAGCCATCTCAATCCCTTCACTAACTCATGTTCTAACACCTCCTCCATCTCCATAACATATCACACCTTCTCAATCTCCTCTTCCATCCCACCTCCAAGACATCACCACTGACACTTTCTTGTCATCCCCTACATTCAATCTGCTCACATCATTACCATCCACACCTGCTTCACCTGTCCATGACATTCCCAATCCAACACCATCCTCCAGATCATTTCCTCAGGATGACAACCTCCCTGATGTCACTCCTTTTGCTAATCCCTTTGTATCCACCCAAACTCCTCCTGAGTTTATGGATACAGTTTCCCCTTCCTTGCCTACCATCCCGGAGCACATCACTACAGTGATTAGAACTCTTATAGCAGAGGCCATTACACCTCTTACTAATTTTATTTCTGCTCTTGCTGCTCTCTTTGCTACCTCCTCTGTCCCTTCTTCTTCCACTAGGGGCTTAATCCCAACTATTGCTGAAATCAGGCAGCGGGAGATGCTCAATGAAGAACCTTCTCCAGTTTCAGCAGTAGCAGTTACAGATTCAGATACAGATACATATATAGTTCTAGATATAGATACATCTATAGAGGATACATATATAATAACTGTTGGTGATTACTTTGTCCATCCCACTGTGGATTTGTTCTATTTGTTGAATTCTTTTGATACAGTTTATTTAAGCTCTCTTCCTTCTGTCTGCCTAAATCCATCTTTGGCTATTCTACCTTACACAACACCTATTAGTCCTACAGTTGCTAAGTAACTCAAGGATAGTTTACTGTTTTAGAGATTCATACAATATCTGCTCCCAAAGATATCTCTTCTCCAGAGGCTGCCGCAGCTCCAACATATAAGATGGATGGCAGTCCAATGCCAGGTTTGGATGAAATCATCATGGATGATATAGAGGCAGAAAACTTATTAGCTGCTGAACAGCCTCAGGCTCCAGAAACTCAAGTAGTTGCTCCAGCTCCAGCTCCAGTACCTAAAGCACAACCTCATGCTGAAAAGAAAGTTGACAAAGAACTGCAAATTGACAAAGATCTCCTGAAGGCTATTAATGCCTTATATGATGATCATCAAGGCTCCTCTGAGGATGATGAAGATAACAATGATGATTCTAATGATAGCCCTTCTGCAAAGAAGAAAGTTTCTAAGAAAAGGAAGGCTCCGCTAGTTGCTGCACCCAAGCCTAATCCAACACATGATACTCCTTATTACATTATTCAAAAAATTACTCCTTTTCCTGGAATGCCAGCCTGGATGTGGCTGTCTAAGAATCAATAAAAGGAAAGAAAAAAAGTAGGAGATATTCTCCTCCAACTTAGAAGCACAGGAAAGGTCCTCCTCCTCCTCCACCTACTGTTGGCGCTTCAGGTAACACTTCTCAGAGGTCCACCTAATATGCTCAAACATACCAGAGACAACATGGTAGACGCTCATCTTCTCAAGGAAGCAGCCAGCAGAGGTACACTACCAGCAGGCATCAGCAACAACAGCAATAACAAGTTCCTGAACCAGCAAATGCTTACAGTCCTAAAAGGCCAGAGTCTCCTCCCATTTCGTTTATGGATCCAAAGATAGAGACTACTGCTAGAATGTCCAGGTTTTAGGATCTTGTTGGATTATCAACAATAAACAAAGCCAAAGCTGAAGGAAAGGTTCCTTCCCAGTACTCTACTATGTCTAAATATAGGAAAGAAGAATTGAACAGGTATGAAAAAGCTAACAAAATCTTTAATGTAGATGCCTATATGAATCTACACCCAAAGGCTATTGTACCTAGAGCCACATCTCTCAATATCATTATAGCTGTTGACATGACCATGTACAAGAAGGAAGCAACAAATCCTAATAGAGAGATCAAGTTTACACAGCCAGCTGTCCAAGAAAAAGAGGATAAGTAAAAGGAGAAACAAAAGAAAAAGAAATGAGTTTATTCTGTTTATATCTTTCTAAACTCTTTTATTTATGTACTATCACAAAGCTACATTATAAATATCTACTGCTGTTTTAATCTTTCTGCCGGATATATTTCTTTTGATTTGTGAATGTTTTTGTTTTCATTTGTATTAGTGACCTCACCCAAATAGGGGGAGATTGTTGGATTCCTATATTGATTTGGGCTAGGTTCACTAACGAGGATAATTGACCCACCATGTATAGCCAGGGTCATGTCATTGTGTCCTAGAGTTTAGGCTAAGTCCTTAGTATCAACCACACATGAACCAGCCAACAGAAGACTGCAGAAGACTCAGACTTAGAAGAAAATTAAGTTCAGAATAGTGAGTTCGACGTTTGTCGAACTCAGCTCGATGAAAGTCGTGCTCAGCTCGACGAACTCAGAGTAACTTCTCTGAGTTGAGCTCGACAATATTCGAGCTAAGGTCGACGAATTCTGGGTGATTAACTTCAACACATTGAGTCCAGAATACTTTCTCTGAACTCAGGTCGACGAAGTTATTCTATCAGTTGGACGAACTTAGAGCACAGAAATGGGAAGTTCTTCACAGAAAGCAGTTAGCTGAACTCAGGTCGACGAACTTGGTTATCAGGTCGACGGACAAGATTTCGCAGGTCGACAAACATGATTTCTCAGGTCGACGAACTTTAAACTCTGGTCGACGAAAGCTGTTCTTTGCTCGATGAATTCTGTGCAGTTCCAGACTTGGAATTTTCCCTCTTTTTGTCCTCATTCTCATGCAGTAATTCCTGAATAATCAATGCTTATATTCTCTAAATCTAGACGTTAGTGCCAGCATTGATTATGATCTTCATCAGGAATATTACTTGCCGTTTTTAATAGGATAGTGAGGGAAATTCATTAATGATATATTCTCTCCAGCTGCATTTCCATTCTCCAGGAAGTCAACATTCAATGCTAAAGGATTTCAAAAATTTCAAAGGAGAATTCAGAAAGAGATATATAAAAGATATTTTCTCTTTCAGTCGACAATAGCAAGAATAATAAGAAACAGAACACCAAAAAATATTAAAAAGAAAAAAAGTTCTGTCTTCATCAAATGTTCCTCCTCCAGCAAGCTTTTCAAGAGACAATCAATTTCTATCTATCTATAGCTTTCTGGAGACATTTTCAAGAATACCTACTCACCCTGCAAAGCTCTCCATCTTCCTGAACAGATCTTTATCTCAGGGGGAGCTTTGACACCATCAAGGATCCACTAGTCTTCTCTGTTGCTTTGAGAAAGTGAAGACAACATTTAGTTTCATTTATTTTACCCCACCGTAGACAGGGTTCTAGGTCCCTTCAAAAGTTAAACACTTGTTTGCAAGTCTACTGATCAAAAGACTTGATTTGGTTTTCTGGCACCAGATCAAAAGCCTGAAGGGTTTCCTGATCTACCTAAAGCAGATCTTGTGGTGACAGGCACCTGAGCAAAAACCTGATTGGTCGCAGGGCACCTGATCAAAAACTGAGTGGATTCCTACCAGGTTGGTAGAAGAGTGGATGTACCCATATTTTAGGGGAACCACTATAAATTTCTTGTATCGTCTGTGATGTTACTTTATTTCTTTCTGTGTGCTGATTCCTGATTAGCTTAGTTTTATTTTTGCACCTTTCTGATTACACTTATTAGTATCACTATTTTTAACTCTGAAATAAAAATCTAAAGGATTTTAAAATACTCTATTCACCCCCCTCTAAAGTTAAAAAGTCTAACCCACTAGTGGTATCAGTGGATACCACCACATTCATTGTTAGACTAGTTCCTCCGTCACCTACTAGTTTGTTAATCTCCACCTGAAAGATATTGTACCTACTTACCTAGAGGGGGGGTGAATAGGTGACTTAAATCTTTTTTGACTTTTTAGGCAGAATTCAGATTATATCACAGAGTTATAGTTACTGTAACACAGCAAACAATCATCAATCATAGAATCACACATGCACACAGTAGACACACAGATTTATAGTGGTTCCCCAAGGTTTGGGTACATCCACTTTCCCCCTTCGCCTATCTAGTAGTGTACTAGATTCAGCCAAACTCCTCCACTATATCAGATCCTTAGATCTTACACTCAAAACCCCACAACAGGTTCCTACAGCTCAGGCCCAAGGCCCTACAACTCAGTCTTCTCCAAAGACCAACACTTAGCTTCTTCACAAAGCCTACACTCCGCCACAACAGGCCTACACTCAGCCACAACAGGCCTACACTCAGAGATAAGAATCTCCTACACTCAGGCACACAGGCCCTACACTCAATCTTTATAATTGTAGGCTTACAACTCAGATCCCTAAGGATCCTACAAGAAAATATAAAATACAAAGAGTATATACCTACAACTCAGAATAGAGAGATGAGTTGATAGGTTTTTGATGAGTTCTTGGATGAACTCTACAGAGATCAATCTGACTTGGCTTTCTTCAAAGCTTCTTTAATGTAGAACACAATAGGATTGATCTCCTCTGCAGTTGATCCTTGATCTCTGCTACTTAATATTCAGAACAAAATCTGAACCCTTCTTCTCAGCCTGGTTCCAACGACTGTCTTCTTGGATGGAGCTCTCTCTCTCCAACTACTTAGAACTTTACTTGAAAGTCTTCAATCAATTGCTTTACAACAACTTTGATCATCATTTTCTGTAGACAGTATAAGCCTATATATAGGCCTTCTTCATGGTAAACGGCTGGTCCGGTTCCTAACTGATTTCTGACAACTCTAACAGGTGCAGTAGACCGGCTGGAATGGCAGCTGTCAAGTCATCCAGTCAGTTCTTGAAGTAACTGTAACTGTCTGAAAGTGTCGAGACAGTCTGTCTTTAAGTGTTGACACTTATAGACCAAGTGTCGACACAAGTTGTCTAAGTGTCGACACTAGCCTTCAAGGTGTCGACACAACTCCTTGTGTTGTAGAATTCACTTCTCGAAACAGCTTCTTCATCATGTGTCGACACTGATAATGTGTGTCGACACAAGTCCTTGTTCTTCAGTACTTTGTTGAATTCTTGTAAGTGTCGACACATCTCCTTTGTGTCGACACATTTTTATGTGTTGAACTTCTTCAGTGTCGACACATCTTCTTGGTGTCGACACATGTCTTCTGTGTTGATACTTGCTGAGTGTCGACACAGCTCCTTGTGTCGACACATCTTCTTATGTTGAGACTTTTGCTGAGTGTCGACACATCTCCTTTGTGTCGACACTTGTACTTAGAATATTGTTGAACTTTGCTAAGTGTCGACACAGCTCCTTGTGTCGACACTTCCTTCAAGTGTTGAGTCTTCTGCTGAGTGTCGACACATTCTTTCTTGTGTCGACACTTTGTTCAAGTGTTGACTCTTCTACTGAGTGTCGACACATTCTTTCTTGTGTCGACACTTTCTTCAAGTGTTGACTCTTCTACTGAGTGTCGACACATTCTTTCTTGTGTCGACACTTTGTTCAAGTGCTGAGTCTCCTGCTGTGTGTCGACACATTCCTCTGGGTGTCGACACTTATATTTAGACTCTGCAGACTTTTGCTGAGTGTCGACACAGCCTCCAAGTGTCGACACTTTCTGATGTAGACACAGTTCCTCTGGGTGTCAACACAACTGCTAAGTGTCGACACTGCTTCACTGCACTTTTCTTCATTGAGTGTCGACACAGCTCCTTGTGTCGACACTTTCTGTCTGGTGTCGACTCCACATCCCTGGTGTCGACACAATTACTCCAAGTGTCGACACTGCTTGCCTGGGTGTCGACACAAGTCTTCTTAAGTGTCGACATTTTCCCTCTGGGTGTCGACACATGGACTTAGAATCTTTTCTGCTTTCCCTGCAAATACTTGACCTGCACAACTAAACTCAAAAATACATCAAATACATTTTGATGTATATAATTGAGTAGGGTGAGGCTTCTTCAAATCAGGTACATTAGAACCAATGTACCCAACAATCTCCCCCTATTTGGAGAAGTCATAACCCTTAGTCAATGATATACACCATACATAATAAAATCATAACATGATGTAAAGCAGGATTATATAACAGGGCAAATTCATAAACATGTATTAATCAAAACATGTAAACACAGATATCACAGAACAATTATGTAATAGACTTATCACACATCATATTGTTCTAATCAACTTTCTCATATACATTATACAAAAGTTTACAAAATGATTTAATACAATTGATTACATAGTAAACTTAAGATAATGCAATTCTATTTCTGCTCAGCCTCCTTAATCACTATTCACTTCCCAGACTTTATCTTTGCTTGTACAGGGGCTTCAGCATCTTCAGTATCAGCAGGTTTTTTTCCTTTCAGCTCCTTCTTCTTTAGCTCCTCAGCTTTAATCTTTTGCCTCTCAAAATAATTATAAGGCTTGAGAAAGTACTTGCTAGGCTCCTGAGCAGTAGGAGGTAGCTTTCCCATCTTTGTCTTTCTTCTATATTGCACTATGGCTTCTTGCCTTGTCTCATGCTTTCTCCATTATAGTTCAGAAAACCATTTGTTTCTGTCTTGAACATTATCTTTGGTAGCCTTCCATGCAGTCAAAATAATATTTCTTGAAGTGGGGCTCCACTGCTCAAAATCAGGCCTTTGTTCAGCTTGCTCTCTGAACTTCTTCTTAGACAATCTAGCTTCTTGTTCAGCTTGTTCTTTCAATATAGCTTCCTATAAAGCCTTAGATACTGGCTGAACCACCTTCTCTAGGATGACATTTTGCTGACCCTCAGGTGGGCTGTACATTGAATGTACATCTGCTTGTATCATATCAAAATCTGGTGGAGGATAGATATCTTGGGCTACTTCAGGTTGCTCACCTCCAAGATATGCAGGGTTAATCCCAGATTCTGCTACATTGTCATCATCACATAAAGGAGGATAACCAAGAGTAGCTCTGATAGAATTAGAAATCCACTTAGCATGATCAGAGCTGGCTTTGACTAACACCCTCTCCCCCTTTATGACTTCTCTTTCCATGTGATCCCTTAGATCATCCTTTTGAAATCTGATTTGGTTATCCAAATAGTTGACTCCATCTTTAAAGAAAGGTTTCAACCTTTGGAGCTTTTCAGTTATCAACTTCTGTGAGTCTTGAATTGTAGAAGTAACATCAGTTAAACTCTTTTGCAATGCTTTATCAAACTCTGCTTTAGCAGTAGCAGTAGAAGTAGTTAGTCTAGCAGCTATGTTCTTCATCTGTGTGACAATCGCATTGTGTGAAGCTGTTAAGTTGTCATTTATTCTGATCTGGTTCTCAAGAACATACCCTTGCTTCAGTGCAATGTCATCTACTTGAGCTTTTATTTTCTCTTGATGTGTAGCTAAGTAGACTACTGCATTCCCTCCCTTGTGGAAGCAGTCAGCCATTTCCTTTTTATTTTGATTCATCTCAAATCTTATGGACTTAATGTCCTGTGCCAGATCAAACTGAAGAGATTTCTGTCCTTCATCTACATACTTTTCCAGTGCTTGTCTCTGCTCATCAAGCTTGATTTGCATAGTAACCATCAAAGCACTATAATCTACAGTTGGTGTCGGCTATAGTGCAGGCTGTGGTTCTATAGTTTGCAATGCCTTCTTATAAGTTTGGCTCCTTCTCTTGAAAACTTAGAATTTCCTTTTCTTTGCTCTGGCAGCTTCCTCATCTTCATATGTTGATGTAATTGCAATATCTACCCTCTCCCTTGGTAGCTCCCCAACTTCCTTGGGCTTCTCAGGTTCTTGCCTTGCAGGTTCTTCAACAAGTACTACTTGCTCCCCCTCAACATGAGCATTCTCCCCCTCAGCAGTAGCATTTTCCTTGTCAAAGTCTGTTTGATCTAGGTTGAGGAAGAGATCTTCCATAGTAAATTCTTATTGAGGTAGTGATGGAGATTCTCTTGGCTCATCAACTACTTGATCAGATACAACATGAGCTTCAACAGATGTGTCTTCCATGACAACATCTGGGGGTTGACTATTAATCTGAGATTGCTGAGTAACATCAGATAATGAATCAGACAAAACATTATCCTCTATAGGAAAATCTAAAGCATTAATCTCAGTGATTACCTCAAGGACGATGTGGGTGGCTCTTGCACTTTCAAGAGGAGTTGGCTCTTCCACTACTAGTGGCTCCCCCTGGATGTGATCCTGATGTATGGGGCTAGCTGGTGGTATCTCCCCCTGCCTCTCTGTAGCATCTTGGTGAGTTGGAGACTTCCCAGTATTCCCTTCTACATCCTCATCAGGAGTAAAGACAACTTGCTCTTCACTACCAGAGCTGCTAGATGAATCCCGAGCCACTGGGGCAGTTTTCTTCTTCTTCTTTTGAGGAGTTATTTTCTCAGGAGTAGGCATCTCCTTAGTTAAAACTCTGTCCCATCTTGAGAAGATCCTCATGTCCATCTTTCTCATATGGTTGATCTTAGTTCCAGCAGCTTGACTCATAACCTCTGGTATACTACCAGCAAGGTACAGACTAAGAATCCTACCCAAATTAGGTTTCTTTAGGCTCTCCTTAATCTTCTCAAATAATACTGCAGACCAATCAGTTTTCACTGTGAAAATTATCCTTGTCATAAGGTTGAACATATGGGCTGATACCCTGTCATGCCCTCCTGGTTTACTCAAGATTACTTTGTCAACAATCTCTGAGAGAAATTTTCCCTGGTTGTTCATCCCCTTCCTACTGAAGACTGATCCAATTTTCAATTTGGAATCCAGTCCACATCATGTTAAAGCTTCTCTGGTCTTAGAAGCAGTAACTTCATCTTTTTCCTTAGTCCTTGGTAACTGAAGTACTTTTCTCAAACTTTTTGGTGAGACCTTCACCTTTTCACCATGAACCCTAGACTTGATCTTGAATCCAGTGTCGTCTAGGGTTGCTCCATTTAGAAATTCTAATACTTCTTTCTTCCAGATCTTAGTCGGCTCTGAAACAAGAAAATCTAACCCTGAGTCTGCAACTAGCGTTACCACATTCTTTATCTCTAGATCTGCATCGTCAAATGCATGCCGTACCAGTTCGTAGCCTTCATTGACCTTCTCCTCGAGCTTTGGTGTCATTAGGGTTTGAAGAATTTGAATGAAGAGAAGAGAGGTGTCGACACATAAGTTTGGTCTCGAAACTTTGGTGTGTGTGTCGACAGACAATGGCAAAATCCTATTTATACCTTTCTAGGATTGAAGATGAAAGGGCGGGTTAACTAACTTAAATTGTGTCGACACTGTTGAAAAGTGTCGACACAGACTTATAATGTCTCGACACCAATGTGTCGACACAAGTTTAGTCAACATATATATATGTCGATACATGATTATGTGTCGACATCACTCAACTCGACATTTAGTCGAGACTTTACTTAGATAATTCTGAGTAAACTCTAAGTGTCGACACCACCTTGGATGTGTCGACACCTACTTGTCATGTGTCGACACTAATATTCTGAAGTTTCGACACCAACTTCCTAGATGTGTTGACACCTTGTCCCTGAAGTGTCGACACCACTTTTCTGTGTCGACACAGATAACTCTGTGTGTCGACACCTTTTTACTTAGTCATATTTGTAAACTTATTCTAAGTTTATCATACCATATTCAATTTTGAACCTATTGAACTTGGTTTCTTCTAGGGGCTTAGTATACATGTCAGCTAGTTGATTATCAATATTTACATACTCAAGTGATATATCTTCTTTTTCTACATGTTCTCTTAGAAAATGATATTTTATCTCAATATGTTTAGTTCTACTATGAGAAACAGAATTGTTAGCAATAGATATAGCACTAGTAGAATCACAAAACAGTGGTGTTCTACTTACTTGAATACCATAATCCTCAAGCTGATGTTGTATCCATAGAAGTTGAGCACAGCAACTTCCTGCAGCCACATATTCTGATTCTGCTGTGGAGATAGCCACACTTGTTTGCTTCTTGCTACTCCAAGAAATCAGTCTTCCACCTAGGAATTGACAGGTTCCAGTTGTACTTTTTCTGTCTTCTTTGCAGCCTGCAAATTCTGCATCTGAATAACCTGTTAGTTCAAAATCTCCATTCCTAGGGTACCAGAGGCCTAGATAAGGAGTGCCCTTTAGATATCTCAGTATTCTTTTGACTGCTGTCAAATGAGACTCTTTAGGGCATGCTTGGTACCTAGCACAGACACATGTAGCAAACATGATATCTGGTCTACTTCCAGTCAAGTATAGAAGGGAGCCAACTATCCCTCTATACAAAGTCTCATCTACAGGTTTCCCTGCATCATCTTTGCTAAGAGACATACTTGACCACATAGGAGTCTTCATGGTACTGGATGAATCCATACCATACTTCCTGATTAGTTCTAGGGTGAACTTAGACTGGCATATGGATAATCCATTCTCAGTCTGTCTTACTTGGAGACCCAAGAAGAACTTAAGTTCCCCCATACTACTCATCTCAAACTGTCCTTGCATTAGTTTTGCAAACTTTTTGCAAAGACTACTTTCAGTAGATCCAAATATGATGTCATCTACATATATTTGGACTAGTATGATCTTGCCTCTGGATTCCCTAAGGAATAGAGTCTTGTCTATTTTCCCCCTTGTGAATTTATTCTCAATGAGGAAACTAGACAGGGTTTCATACCAAGCCCTAGGGACTTGTTTTAACCCATACAAAGCTTTTCTAAGTCTATAAACATGATTAGGTTGAGTTGAATCAACAAAACCTGATGGCTGTTCCACATAGACCTCTTCCTTTAGATTACCATTCAAAAAGGCTGAATTAACATCCATTTGGTAAACATTAAACCCTTGATAGGTTGCATAGGCCAGGAACATCCTTATGGATTCCAGTCTGGCTACTAGAGCAATGGTTTGATCAAAGTCAATACCTTCTTCCTGCCTATATCCTTTAGCAACCAATCTAGCTTTGTTCTTGAAAATCACTCCATGTTCATCCATCTTGTTCCTAAAGATCCACTTGGTTCCAATTATGTTGTGGTCTTTTGGTTTAGGAACAAGCTCCCAGACTTTGCATCTCTTGAACTTATTTAGTTCCTCTTGCATTTCCTCAATCCAATGAGGGTCTAGGATGGCTTCTTCAAACTTATTTGGCTCTACTTGGGATAGAAAACTGGAGTAGAGTGCTGCATTCAGATTTCTGCTCCTTTTTTTACCCCTTGTCTTAGATCACCAATGATTTGCTCTGCTGGATGATCTCTTAGATGCCTATTAGCTGGAGGCATCCTGGCTTCAGGTTGAATTCCTTCAACTTCTTCATCTTGCTGCACTCCTTGGACTTCTTCTGTATTAGGTACATGTAGTACTCCCCCTGGACAATAACCACTATCTTCTACTTGCTATCTTACAGTAGGTCCTTCTTCTATAGTAAGCTTGTCCATCTTCTCAGTCACACCTGTGGAGCTGCAAATACTAGTAGATAACTCATGGTTAATAAGTCTAGTTTCATCAAATACTACATGTACAGACTCTTCTACAACTTGAGTAGACAAGTTGTAGACTCTATAAGCCTTACTATTATTGTTGTAGCAAACAAAAATTCCCTCTTGGGACTTGGCAGCAAACTTAGTCAAGTAAGACTTTCCATTGTTAAGTATAAAGCATTTACAACCAAAGATCCTGAAATAGGACAGGTTTGGTTTTCTGCCTTTCACAATCTCATAGGGGGTCTTATTGTGGCTTTTAGTAATGATAGCCCTATAGATTACATGGCATGCAGTATTCACTGCCTCAGCCCAGAATTATGCTGGTAGAGATGTATCACTTAATAGGGTTCTACCAGCCTCAATCAAGGTTCTATTTTTCCTCTCAGCAATGTCATTTTACTGAGGTGTTCTTGATGAAGAAAACTCCTGAAATATCCCAAATTCTTCACATAGTTTTGTCATGCTATCAGACTGGAATTCAGTACCATGGTCACTTCTTATCTTGACCACTGTACTGTCTAGTTCATTCTGAATTTGCTTGACAAAGCTATAGAAGATACTAGGTGTTTCAGATTTCTGTCTAAGGAAGAACACCCAGGAAAACCTTGAGTAGTCATCTACAACCACAATGGTATAGACCTTCCTACCTAGGACGTGAACTGGCATAGGACCAAAGAGATCCATATGCAAGAGGTATAAATACCTCACAGCATCTTTGTTTTCAATGCTACTAAAGGTGGATCTAGTCTGCTTGCCCTTTTGACAAGCTGAGCATATTCCATCTTTAATACACTTAACTTGAGGACCATTCCTCACTAACTCTTTACTATAGAGTTTGCCAATTGTCTTGTAGTTGAGATGGGCTAGCCTCTTGTGCCATTTGACACAATGAGAGACTTTCTCATCAGCAACAAGACACACATGAGAACCATTGTTCTCACACATAATGTCTAGACAGTAGACATTTCTTTTTCTATAACCTGTCAAAATGATCTCTTGATCATTTGACCTCCTGATATGACAACCATTTTTAACAAATGAGATATCATATCCCAAATCACTCAATTGACTTATACTAATAAGGTTATGTTTCAAACCCTTGACATAAGACACTTGAGTAATAGTTATATGAGAGCTAGAAATGTTACCAAAACCCTTGATGATTCTTTTTTCAGAACCACCAAAGGTGACTTTTGGACCATCCTTGATAGGTGTGTAGTCCTTTAGTAATCCCCTAGTTCCAGTCATGTGTCTGGAACATCCACTATCCAAGTAACATATTGGGGCATGGCCACTTGGACTCACCTGCAAAACAGATTAGTGAACCTTAGAACCCAAAGAATTCTTGGGTCCTTGGTACTGGTTAGTTTGTTTCCTAACAAAGCTACCTGCAGGTTTTCCAACAGGAAGTTTGCTACTCACTTTGGCACTAGCATTGTGCCAACAGTCCATGGAAAAGTGGCCTACCTTCCCACAACACCAACACTCAAACCTATTGTACCTTTGCTTAGGTACATCCCTAGCTGTTTTATCTACAGCTGGCTTGTTGAGAGCTGGGGCTTTGCCCTTGGACTTGGACTTAACAGTCCTAGCAGGTTTAGTAAACCCCAGTCTAGCTTTACCTTTTTGATGAACAAATTCATTAATTAAGGGTAGAACTGACTTTGGTTTAGAAAACCTAGCAACTAAATCTCTCTCCTTCTGAAGACTAATCTCCAGACTTTTGATTTGATCATTCTTAAATGTTATAGTCCCCATCTGAATCACAGTTATGTGCTTCAGTATGGCTATTTCATTTAGCTTTTGATCAATCATCTTCTCAAAAATCAGTTGCAGCAGCTTTGAGACTAGCAATTTCCTTTGCCTGACTCTTGGCTAGGGACTTGCTCTTCTTAAAAGCTTGCAACAGAACTTTATATTCATCTATCAATTGATGAATATCCTCTTCAAACTCAGATGCACTCTCATCACTTGATGATGATGAATCTATTTCTGAACTAGCACATGAAATTGAACTTAAGGAACAATTTTGTACCTTACTAGGTCCAGGCTGCTCCTGGATTTTGTCACCTTCTGTCAATGCCATCAGTCCTTGGCACTGACTGTCCTCTTGTTCATATATAGAGTTCATGATCTGGATGAACTCTTCTTCCTCTTCCTCAGCAAACAGTCCTATGTATGCTTCAGCATCTGACTCAGTTTCTGATGAAGATATGTCTGACAGGCTCTTATCCTTTTTGGCAACAAAAGACCTTTCCTTCTTGCCCTTGAATTGAGTCTTCTTCTTATCATTAGACTCACTCCTTTTCTCTGGACAGTCTGCAATAACATGTCCTTGTCTGTTACAGCAATAGCATACAATTTTTGATAGAGTTGCTTTGCTAGACTTGGTCTTTTTCCTGTCTTTCTTTGATGACTTCTTATTCTGATAATAGTCATCTTTTCCTTGTGAAGTGGATGGCTTTGTCCTCCACTGTTTCTTCTTTAAGAACTTCTGAAAGTGTCTTGTGGAAGCTGCAAAGTCCTCATCACTTTCACTGCTCTCAGAATTTCTACTTGCTGACTCATCTGACTCAGTCTCAGCTACTTTAGGAGGTGGAGTTGGTGACTTACTTCTGTATTTTCTGGTGGCTTCTGTCTTGAATGCCACTGTCCTTTCTTTATGTTCACTTCTTGTAGATTTCTCCTCTTTTTTTCTCACCATCAACTGCACCTCATAGGATAGCAGTTTTCCAAATAGTGTTGGTGGAGGGATATCTGCTAACTTTGCCATTTCCCTAATGACACAGATTTTGGTGTCCCAATACTTTGTTAGGGACCTTAGAAACTTATCTTTTAACTCATAATTACTGAATTCCCTGCCATAGGACATTAGCTCATTGATAATTCTATAGAACTTCTTATAGCATTCTGTTATGCTATCAGTCCTACCTTGCCTGAAGCTTTCATATTCTTGGTTTAATAAGGACTTTCTGTCCTGCCTCACTTCTTCAGAACACTCCATGTACACAATAAGAGTATCCCACATCTCCTTAGATGTCTTACAGTGTATCAAATTATGAAAGGTAGCATCATCTATAGCACTCACAATGATATTCTGAGCCCTCTTGTCCATTGTGGCTAGAATTATCTCATCCTTTGACATTTTAGAGAAGTCTTTAGGTGTTCTCTGATTTGCATCTAAGACTGAAACCTTCATAGGCACATATGACCCTTCTTTAACTGTGATATAAATTCTAGGGTCTGAGGCTTCCATAAATAGTCTCACTCTTTCCTTCCAGATGCCAAAAATTTCTTTTCTGCAAATGGGTAGCTTCATGGATCCAAGTTCCTTGTGATTCTCATTTGAACCCATGTTTCTTGATTTTCTTGATTCTGTACTTTACTTAATGTGAATCTGCCAACAGGATCTACTCAGACAGTTAAGTCCCTTTTTGAGCAACCTCCCTCTAATACCACTTGAAAGATATTGTACCTACTCACCTAGAGGGGGGGGGGGGGTGAATAGGTGACTTAAATTGTTTTTGACTTTTTAGGCAGAATTAAGATTATATCACAGAGTTATAGTTACTGTAACACAGCAAACAATCAGCAATCACAGAATCACACATGCACACAGTAGACACACAGATTTATAGTGGTTCCCCAAGGTTTGGGTACATCCACTTTCCCCCTTCGCCTATCTAGTAGTGTACTAGATTCGGTCAAACTCCTCCACTATCTCAGATCCTCAGATCTTACACTCAGAACCCCACAACAGGTTCCTACAGCTCAGACCCAAGGCCCTACAACTCAGTCTTCTCTAAAGACCTACACTCAGCTTCTTCACAAAGCCTACACTCAGCCACAACAGGCCTACACTCAGCCACAGCAGGCCTACACTCAGAGATAAGAATCTCCTACACTCAGGCACACAGGCCCTACACTCAGCCTTTATAATTGCAGGCTTACAACTCAGATCCCTAAGGATCCTACAAGAAAATATAAAATACAAAGAGTATATACCTACAACTCAGAATAGAGAGATGAGTTGATAGGTTCTTGATGAGTTCTTGGATGAACTCTGCTGAGATCAATCTGACTTGGCTTTCTTTAAAGCTTCTTGAATGTAGAACACAATAGGATTGATCTCCTCTGCAGTTGATCCTTGATCTCTGCTACTTAAGATTCAGAACAAAATCTGAACCCTTCTTCTCAGCCTGGTTCCAACGGGTGTCTTCTTGGATGGAGCTCTCTCTCTCCAACTACTTAGAACTTTACTTGAAAGTCTTCAATCAATTACTTTACAACAACTTTGATCATCTTTTTCTGTAGACAGTATAAGCCTATATATAGGCCTTCTTCATGGTAACCGGCTGGTCCGGTTCCTAACTGATTTCTGACAACTCTGATAGGTGCAGTAGACCGGCTGGAATGACAGCTGTCAAGTCATCCAGTCAGTTCTTGAAATAACTATAACTGTCTGAAAGTGTCGAGACAGTCTGTCTTTAAGTGTCGACACTTATAGACCAAGTGTCGACACAAGTTATGTAAGTGTCGACACTAGCCTTCAAGGTGTCGACACAACTCCTTGTGTTGTAGAATTCACTTCTCGACACAGCTTCTTTATCATGTGTCGACACTGATAATGTGTGTCGACACAAGTCCTTGTTCTTCAGTACTTTGTTGAATTCTTGTAAGTGTCGACACATCTCCTTTGTGTCGACACATTTTTATGTGTTGAACTTCTTCAGTGTCGACACATCTTCTTGGTATCGACACATGCCTTCAGTGTTGATACTTACTGAGTGTCGACACAGCTCCTTGTGTCGACACATCTTCTTATGTTGAGACTTTTGCTGAGTGTCGACACATCTCCTTTGTGTCGACACTTGTACTTAGAATATTGTTGAACTTTGCTAAGTGTCGAAACAACTCCTTGTGTCGACACTTCCTTCAAGTGTTGAGTCTTCTGTTGAGTGTCGACATATTCTTTCTTGTGTCGATACTTTGTTCAAGTGTTGACTCTTCTGCTGAGTGTCGACACATTCTTTCTTGTGTCGACACTTTCTTCAAGTGTTGACTCTTCTGCTGAGTGTCGACACATTCTTTCTTGTGTCGACACTTTGTTCAAGTGCTGAGTCTTCTGCAGTGTGTCGACACATTCCTCTGGGTGTCGACACTTATATTTAGACTCTGCAGACTTTTGCTGAGTGTCGACACAGCCTCCAAGTGTCGACACTTTCTGATGTAGACACAGTTCCTCTGGGTGTCGACACAACTGCTAAGTGTCGACACTGCTTCACTGCACTTTTCTTCATTGAGTGTCGACACAGCTCCTTGTGTCGACACTTTCTGTCTGGTGTCGACTCCACATCCCTGGTGTCGACACAATTACTTCAAGTGTCGACACTGCACTTTTCTTCATTGTGTGTCGACACAAGTCTTCTTAAGTGTCGACACTTTCCCTCTGGGTGTCGACACATGGACTTAGAATCTTTTCTGCTTTCCCTGCAAATACTTGACCTGCACAACTAAACTCAAAAATACATCAAATACATTTTGATGTATATCATTGAGTAGGGTGAGGCTTCTTCAAATCAGGTACATTAGAACCAATGTACCCAACACCACCTTCATTACCTTCCCTTTCCTTCTCCCTGCTCGGTGCATAGGAGCCATTGGGAGAGGGGTGGGGGATGATAGAACTTAGTCTTTTTAGACTAATGGTCGTTGACCAAATCATTTTAGGGGATCGTGGAGGCGCACCAGGAGACGTAGCCCCAGAGGTCGATGCGCATGGAGATGGGGCAGTCTGGAGTCCAGCCAGCAGGGACTTTGAGTCCTGATCCTTAGTAGTTATTATAGATTTGCTTCTGCATTGAGTGACTTGTTGTGAGGATATTGATGTATCAGGCAGGAGCCCTATTTAGTACCTTGTTTATTTTTTTCTGTGGACTGTCCCTTCGTGGAGATTTATATTATATATGTGATTATGGTTTACTAGTTTGATTGTATTCTTTATACTTATTCTACCTTTTTGCAATCGGTATGGCCGGCAGGACCAGCATTTTGTAGTGATGACCTTTCTGGGTGTGTTGGTGTCATCGCAAAGCGGCGGTTCATGGCATAAGACCCCGGTGTTTTAATAGAAAAAAATGGGGTCTTACAGGAGTTCCTATGTTCACCCCAACCTTTTAGTATTTCTCAGGGTTTTGTCATGTCCCAGTCATAACAAAACCATACTAGGGGTCCAGAAGTCTGAGGGATTTAACAGTTTCTTAGAAACACACCCCATGGGGTCCAAAGGAAAAATTACCTGGATTCCATTGCTGGCGGTGCAAACAGCCTTCCAAGATAGAGGAGTTTTGCTGTTGGCAGGCCAACCTGGACTGCACATAGCTATTTGGTATAATGGTGGTTGGCTGTTGGTAGATCGTTTTCAGAAAACTATAAATAGACCAAAGAGGTGCCTCAAAAGCCATGTTTACTAGTGCCCCAGACTTCTTGCGCTTTCTGAGGTATCCTTAGCTCGACATTTGGGTAAGGTGGGGAAGCGCTCTAAGATCTTCCGTGTGTGTGGTGGGTCCTCCACGCTGAGCCTTTGGGTGTATCCCATGTTCTTTTTCCTTAATTATTTAGCTCGCGGGAGAGAAGTAAGTGTGCGATCACTCCTTCCCCAAGGGTGAACTCCAAAGTGATCGAGTTTTTGGATTCAACATTTTGGTGCAATAAGCGTAGATCATGGTCAGCACAGAAAATCTTCAGCAGATTAGATGACCGAAAGGGAATGGCGAGGTTCGGATAGAGTCGACTTGCCACGCCCTCCCCCTCTCGCCACGATGGGGATGTTCGAGGACTTCAGGCAGGAAGTGCTCGGCCTTGTCAGATTCACACTCGGAGCGCAAGCTGAGTGCTCGACACCAGTTGTTCCAATCGCTGCACCGCCTCTAGGCGAGGATGCCCCAGCTCAGTGAGCTGGAAAGGAGGTTGTAGATGAGGGGAGTGGATACGAGCTCCCCGGGCGAGTCCTTTTCCCAGGCTCAGTGAGAGGAGGCCGATTCGGCGAGATGGGGATGCAAGAACCTCCGGCTCATCCAAGGGCATGCCAGTATGGATGTGGCTGTCCAAGAACCAGCAAAAAGAAAGGAAGAAAAGTAGGAGATACTCACCTCCTTCTCCTAAGAAATTCAGAAATTATCCTCCTCCTCATCCTCCACCTGTTACTGGTGCTTGTAGTTCTTCAACTCAGAGGACTACCCAGTTTCAAACCCATCAGAGAAATCAGTGTAGGTACTCATCTTTGTTTGGAAGCAGCCAGCAGAGGCATTACTCATCAGGCAAGCAGCAACATCAACAGCAACATCGACACCAACAACAACAAGTTCCTGAACATAAAGCTGAAAACTCAAAGAGACATGCCTCCCCTCCTGTACCCTTTGAAGATCCATAGATAGCTACAACTGCAAGGATGGCCAGGTTCCCAGAATTGGTTGGCCTATCCATAATCAACAAAGCAAAAGCTGAAGGAAAGGGTCCTTCTCAATACTCAACCATGTCCAAATACATGAAGGAAGAACTTAACAGGATTGCTAAGGCTAATAAATTCTTTAATGTTGACGATTATATGAAACTGCATCATGAAACTGTAGTGTCAAGGGCTACCTCCCATAATATCATTGGATCTACTGATATGACAATGACCAAAACTCAAGCAGCTAACCCTAATAGGGAAATTAAGTTTACTCAGTCAGGAGACAAATCTAAGGAGGATAATCCAAAGGAGCCCAAGAAGTAGAAATGAACATTTTGAACTATTCTTAATCTCTCTATTGTTTTAAAACTGCATATATATATATATATATATATTCTTGATACAAAGCTCTCTGTATATATATATCTGCTGCATATGTTAAAATTCCTGCCAGATATATTTTTCTTGCTTTGGTATTAATATGAGTCTGTAATTAGTGAGCTTACCCAAATAGGGGGAGATTGTCAGATCCCTAGTTGGATTTGGGCTAGGTTCACTAAACTCGGATGTTTTACCCAACAAGTATAGCCAGGGTCATGGTTGTGTCTTAGAGTCTAGGCCATGTCCTTAGAGTCAACACTGTATGGACCAGCCATCAATAGATTGCAAAAGACTCAAGATTTAGAGGAATTTCAAAGACTCAGAAAATGAGTTCGACGTTCGTCGAAATCTGGTCGACGAAAGTCGTGCTCAGCTCGACGAACTCAGAGACAATTCTCTGAGCTGAGCTCGACGAACTTGGTACTCAGTTCGATGATTTATGGACACTATATTTCAACATTCCAAGTCCAAAAATCCTTTCTCTGAACTCCAGACGACGAACTTAGTTCTCAGCTCAACGATTTCTGGGTATTCTACTTCAACATTTTACTCCAGAAACATCTAAATATTCTAAGTCCAGAATCATACTCCAGTTGACGAATTCATCTTCTCAGCTCGACGAACTTAGATCACATTCTTGGCAAGCTTTATCAAGTAGCAGTTACAAGTTATCAGTTCGACGAACTTAGCTCTCAGGTCGACGATTTCTGGAAACTTTACTTCTGCATTCTAAAGTTCAAGAAACATTTCACTGAACTCAAGTAGACGAAGTTAGAATCTCAACTCGACGATCTTGATGCACAGAATTAGCATGGTTCCAGAGAAAGCAGTGATCTATTCTCAGATCGACGATCTTGGATCTCAGCTCGACAAACAAAGATTATCTGGTCGACGAACCTAATTTCTTAGCTCGACGATCTATAGACCCAGGTCGACGAATTCTATTCTCCGCTCGACGTTTTCTATGCAGTTCCAGACTTGGATATTTCCCTCCCTCTGTCCTTAATTTATTGCAGTAATTCCTGTATAATCAATGCTTAATATTCTCTGAATATTACCGTTAGACGCAGCATTGATTATGGACTTCATTAGAATTATTACTTGTCGTTTTTCAATGGGACAGTTGGGGAAATCAATCAATGCAAATATTCTCCAGACCGACAGCATTGAATGAAGGAAGAAATTCATAATTCAGAAGAAAGATTTCAATAAAAATATAAAAAGGATTTTTCATTTTTCTTCTACAGACAAGTGTATAGGGGTTTTCTCCTTCCTTCTCATCAAAACACAGAGAACAGAATACACATGGCAATAACACAGTAGAGAAATCAGAAGACCTAGACCAGAGAAAGAACAGCAAGCTGAAGAAGAAGAAGAACATCAATCAAAAATCAATAGTCTTCTTCCTTCTTCATCCCAGGATTCTTCAGAGGACAACAAATATTCTATTTGTCAAAGAAGTTCCTGGATACCATCTGGTCAAGGCTGAAATATTGAAGACCTACTCACCCTGCAGCAAGGCTCAAATCTTCTTGAGTTCAATATCTCAGGGGGAGCTTTTGTTAAGATCATATATCAACTAGGTCTTCTCAGTTGTATTTTAGAAAGAGAAGACACCATCAATCTCTCATCCCCCACTGTATAAAGGGTTCTTTAAATCCCTTCAAAAGTTATTCTTGGTTGCAAGTCTCCTGATCAAAAGACTTGGGGTTTGTTTTTGAGCACCTGATCAAAAGCTCAATGGTGGCAGTCACCTGATCAAAAACTTGAGTGGATTCCTACCAGGATGATAGATGAGTGGATGTACCCATGTTGGGAAACCACTATAGAATTCTTTTGTTATCTGGTTGCACTTTTTCTTTTGTTCTTGTTGTGGCTGTGTTACTTAGGTTTGTTGTGTTAATACTAGTTAGTTTGACATTTACAGTACCTGAGGTAGTTTAGGTTACCTTAGGATTGCTATTTAAATTACTGCATAGTTTTAGTATCATATAGCTTCCCAATTTTAACCCTTTAATTTACAGCAAAAAGCTGTTATATATTTTATGTTTTAAAGATATTCTATTCACCCCCCCCCCCCCCTCTAGAGTATATCAGGTCTAACCTCTAACTTTCAACTAATCTTAAAGATGATTTAGTTTTAACAAATGAACAAATTATTTCTCGAAAAATAGAATTATGTGAGGCTAAGTAACTTGAGGAATCTCTCAATGGGAGATGCCTTAAGCTGGTGGACATCTCAAGTACAGTCAATGCCATACTAAATGGCAAACTGGGCTTAGGTGCTTCATCAGGCTTACCTCCCATACTTAAGAAAAATATATTATCAACCCCTATAAAATTTGTTTCGGCTAAAAAAAAGAAGTAATAAGCAATAAGCAAACCACAAAAGACTTTCCTAAATCTAAAAACCAACATAACAGAAACAAGAAAACTCTAAATAAAAACAAAGTTCAACAGATTTCTCCGAACTCAGATCGACGAAATGTGGGTGGTTCGTCGAACTCCGATCGACGATCTATGAACGCAAATATTAGCCATAATAATTCATCTTACTGTGATCAACAAATCTTATATGGTTGGTCGAGTAGAGATCGACGAACTTGGGGCACATAAAATCTATATATTCATTCTCTGAGTAGAGAATGACGATCTCATCCCACTTTGTCGAACTCCGATCGATGAACTTACAACTTTTCACTGAACCCAGTCAGACATAACAAAAATCACAATTTTAGCAGAAACTTTAATTAATCTACTAAACCTTTTAACCCGTATGCTAACTGGGAAATTCCACCTAGGAGATACCATCTCCTAGGATATAAATCCAAACCTAAATTTTCAGTTATATCAAGCTTGTCTTATCAGAAAAATAAAGGACCCAAGGTAATCTAGGTCAAGAACAACTAATTATTTTCTTTGTAGGTAAAGAGATGTCCAACTTTAAATGTTTAAATGTATCTGGACAGTGGATGCTCCAAGCATATGACTGGTAGCAAGGACAACTTAAATAATTACAAGTCCAAGCTAGCACCAAAGGTGATCTTTAGTGATTCAAACTGTGGTTAGTCTGAAAGCTTTGGAGAAGTTTAGATTGGAGCAGTCACTTTCAAGAAGGTTATATGTGTAAGTCGACTAAAACATAACCTCCATAAGTCAACTATGTGATGAAGGTTATCAGGTATACTTTTACGTCAGCTAAAATATGTAGTTGATTTATATTATTTCTACTAAAGAAAACCAATTATTTTTAATTAAAAATAGACAAGGCAACATATATGTAGTTGATTTTCATTCTGCAACATCAGATATATGTTTACTTAATCTTGTTAGCAATCAAAATGAGTTATGGCATAAAATATTAGGACATGTTAATATGAAAAATATTGCTAGGTTATCTAAAGACAACCTTGTTAGAGGATTGCCCTCTGGTCCATACAAGAAGGAAGGCCTCTGCATGGCTTGTCAATTAGGAAAGCAAACTAAATCTACTTTTAAATCAGTTAATAAGAGTGATTCACCTAGGATCTTGTACTTGCTACGCATGGACCTTTTTGGCCCTATTGCTATACATAGCCTACGAGGGAAATCTTACACTGTAGTTATTGTAGATGACTTTTCAAGATTCACATGGTTGTTCTTTTTGAGATCTAAGTTAGATACATTCAAGGTTCTTATATATTTTCTCAAGACCATAC